>LR750269.1:0-212866 GCA_902729485.2 Mus minutoides
GATGAGGATGAAGTGGAAGAGGAGAGGGAGTGAGAGGAGGCAGTTCAGAAAGCATGGGAAGACCTGTGGTTTGTTAAGCCTGGTTGTCTGTGTTCACACTGAAGGAACCATGAACCACTCTGGAAAACTTAGCAGAAGACAGGTGGATTTGATGCATATTTTATAAGGAATCACTCTGGCTTCTCTGAGGAAAGCCATTGTGGATAGAGAGGGGCAAAGGTGGAGGTCACTGGCCCCGAGTTGCAACGTGGTAACCTGTATTGGAAACAACGGGTTAATGAGATGTCTCAAAGAGATCCAACTTGTTAGATACAAGATGGACTACGCCCGCCCGGGTGCGGAAAACCGCTGAAACATCTAAGATGGCATCAAGCAGCTCCACCTGGGCACTGAGAAAGATGGCTCTGCACTTAACTGATAGGGGAGAGCCTATGGGCTGAGCTGGCTTTGCGGAGAGGAAGGTGAAACGTGTTACTATCAAATGAATGTCCGAGTGGACACAGGGCAGAATCTACAAGATATGGAACTGGAAATGTAAAAATGTGGGATGCAAAAGGCCAATAAAGGGTCCATAAATAAATCTTATTTAAAAAAAAAAAAAAAAAGAGCCAATAAAGATCCCAGAAATACAAATGGGAAAGTAGCACTTCCAAATGGGATAAAGGATTAAAGGTTGGAGTTACAACAGCAGATATAGGTGAACAGTACATCCCAGATGAGGGGATCGCCACCAGTGAGTACTCGAGCAGGAGGCCAGCGGTATGTTTGGGGAAGCACAGTTGGGAAGAGCTATAGGCTTGGTTTCCAAGGAAGTTGGGCAGAAATAAAACTGGTCTTCGGTGTTGATTCTCCACTTGAGTCTTGCCATTGTCATCTAATTAGCACCATTTATTGGGCACCTGCAGGACTCTGGTCTGCTCCGGATGTTAAAAATAAAATCACTTATTGAACACTGCACTCATTAAATAGAAGAAAACTTCATTCAATCCTTGCCACTCTAAATGAATATCCTCCCCAGTTGAAAGATAAGGAAAGCAAGAGCCCCCTGTCCTCTTAACCCACAGGGTAGCAGAGTCGGAATTAGAACCTTTCAGTGTGGTTCCGAGACCTTTGTCCTTAACAGTCTTCTTCACTGCTGGAACAGGATAACCCACCCAAGCATCTGTCGGGTGCAGGGCCGGTAGCCATTGAATTACTGATTGAGGAGCCAAGGGCCAGCTCAGCTTTCAGGACACGCCCTTATCAGAGATCAAGTAAGGCGCCCAAAGCAACAGCTCCAGGAGAGAAGGTGGCTGCTGACCAAGGCAGAGGTCATCAAGCTGCTGTTCCGGCCTCACCCGAAAGAGCCTTCCAAAATGGCGGTTCCTCGTTGCTTGGCTCCACAGTAAACTAGGGTGAAGGATGGACAGCTGAAGTCTCTCACTAGAAATGGATATTGAACTGTCCTTGAACAGCAGTGAGCCTGCCTTTCTCTTCCTCTTATTCCTCCTCCTCCTCTTTCTCCTCCTTCTCCTTCTCCTCCTCCTCATCTTCCTCCTCCTCCTCCTCCAAGCCCATTTAAAGACAGAGAAACCGAGACCAGTGCTTTCAGACAATTTCTGTGACTAAGCCTGACTGTATTCAAACTCCTATCTGAAGACTTGGTTAGTTGTCCTTGATCCATAAGACACTAACTTTGTATGACTCGTGTCAAAGACTAGGCTCAGGCTGAAGAGATGACTCAGCAGTTAAGAGCACCGACTGCTGTTCCAGAGGTCCTGGGTTCAATTTCCAGCAACCACATGGTGTCTTACAACCATCTGTAATCGGGTCTGATGTCCTCTTCTGATGTGTCTGAAGACAGCTACGGTGTTCTCATATACATAAAATAAATAAACCTTTTTTTAAAAAAAAGATTAGACTCCCCACAGCAGGCTGAGTTAGTAGGATGTGTGTGTGTGTGTGTGTGTGTGTGTGTGTGTGTGTGTGTTTGCCTGTGTGTGTCAAGTTCATGTCTCCAGCCCAGGGTTGACACTCCCTACCACTCCCAGGCAAAGGAATTTCTCTTCAGTTCAGTCCAACTTCCAAAGGAGTTTAGGATTCAGGCATCAGACTCAACAAAGGAGATAGCAAGGAGGAAGCTGCTAGTCACTGCATTCACCTGGTGTCCTTACTGAGGGATGTTCACAGCTGGATTCCAGAAGGCTATGCAAGGAGATTGGCCACAGCCCCTTGGAAACAGTGAGGAATGAGGGATAAGAATATCCAAAGAGGTGGAGGGGTGGTTTAGCAGTGAGAACCAAGTGGGCAGCAAGAATAAAGGAAGGAGTCCAAAGATAAGGTGTATTATGTAAAAAGGAAGAGGAGGAGAAAGGAAACTGACAGCTCAGTACTTTGGAATCAATAGGAACCCATCTACAAAAAAACGTGCGTGCACACTTGTGCCGCGCACAGAAGGCTGTGCAGCTGTGGCCGGCAGCCGGCATGCATCTGTTCCCTCCAAGAATGTGCTGGGTGTCTCCTCTGCTGTGACAGCAGCCAGCAGATAGAAAGGGCAGCACCCTGCCTCTCACAACTGTGCAAGGAACTGGGGACAAAATGGTGTGATTGTTCATCTTTATTGTCAACCCTAGACGATCTTAGGTCACCATGGAAACAAGCCTCTGGCACATCTGTGAGGGATTTTCTAGACTAGGTTAGGCGAGGTGGGAAGACCCACCCCCCCCCCACCCCACCCCCCCACACACACACCCTAAAGGTATCAAGGACCATTCTCACTGGCTGGAGTCTTGGGCTGATTGCAAAGGAGAATTGGACAGGAACTTTCAGTCTGTCCTTCCTGACTGCAGATGTCCTGGGACTGGCTGATTCAGGTTCCTGCTGTCATGGTAGACATGTCCCTTAAAGAACAAGAAGAACAAAACAAAACACATTCTTCCTTAAGTCACTTCTTGTTAGGTATTTTATCTCAGCGATGAAAAAAAGTATCCAATACAGATAGGGTTAGGGAAAGAGAAACGGTGTTTAGTTTTTTTGTTTTGTTTTGTTTTTAAGCACTCTGTATCATCTGAAACTTGCAAAATGAATTACTTATAATGTGTCATTACAGACATGTATGTAAGTGAAGGGGAGGGAAGGGTATCACTGGCTAAGGGCCAAGGGGCACAGGAGCTCTTAGAAGGAAAACCAGTGTCTTCTAGGCCATTGCAACCCTGCAAGCAAACCCTCTCCCTCATCCCAGGCACAATATCCAGTGTCTGAGAAAGAAAAGAAGTAAATGATATTGTGTCTCCCACAGCAAACTGGTTCCAGGAACTGAAGAGTCTATATGTTCATGTACTTCTTGTTGCTGTGATAAACGCCATGGCCAAAAGCAATTTATAGGAGAGTTGGGGGTGGGGTTATGATTCCAGAGGAAGAATCATAATGGAAAGAGAAACATGGTGTCAGGCATCTGGAGCAGGCAGCTGAGAGATCGCCTCTTCACCCACAGGCAAGAAGAAGAGAGCAAACTGGAAATGGAGCCAGGCCATAAACTCAAAGCCAGTGACGTAAGTCCTCCAGCAAGGCTCCACCCCCTAAAGGTTCCATAGCCTTCCCAAACAGTGCCGCCAACTTGGGATGCCTGAGCCTGGGGAGGAAAGCATCCCTTATTCACATCCTCGAACACCCTGTGGTCCTCTGCAGACTGGCATATACTCCTACCTGGAGAGGCTCTGCAGGAAGGTCTCAGGGAAATACCTCCATCTTCCTCCATGAATGTGGAACCATGAGGTCATACTTTCATCTTCCAGACCACAGACCTTCTTTCAGCCTTGTTCTCTGCATAGCCAGGCTTTTTACAGAATCGTGCTCCATTCTTCTCCAAGGTACATTTCCCTAAGACAGGCTACCCAAGAGCAGATGAGAAAAGTAACAGAAATTATACAAAGGGATACATCCTTCCAACCTACCCTGAGCTTTTCTGTGCATTTTTCTGGCCTGAAGAGAAAAAAAACAACAAGATCAATCACTGGCCAGAAGAACATCAAACATTTTATCCCCCATTCCTCATGCTCTTAATACTGTGATACACTGATCATTAAATCTGAGGTCAAAGGTTCCCATCCCAACCCTGGCTCCGTCGATTTTAAGCTATATTCCTTTTTAGGGAAGGATAACCATATAAAATATGAATTATTATTATTATTATAGATGGACATAATTAAAAGGTTTGTCTGACAGAATAGTTATGAGGAATCAAGAAAGGTCCACAAGTGTTTGAGTTTTGTTACTCAAAGCTTGTACCCACGTGTGTGGGAAGGTTTCAGGTATTACTCATGCATTCAGCAGGGAGTGAGGAGGAAGAGGTTCCCAGGTATATAGAATGTTCCTGCAGTTAGGATGGAGATAAAATCTCTTTCAACAGGAAAGGCTACACGGAAGTGCACCCACGTCAAGCCCGATCTTCCTGTCCTCAGAGAAACAGAAAGATTCCTTTCGGTTGTCTCAAACTTGGGTCCTCTTTGCCTGCTTCTCTCTACGTGCCCTTGATGTGCCTGTCATTTTCCACAGATGGCTTTTACCAGTTATTTACCTCTTGAGCAGAAGAAGGAGGAGGAGGAGGGTGGAGGAGGAGGAGGGGAGGAGGAGGAGAAAGAGGAGGAGGAAGAGGAAGAAGAAGAAGAAGAAGAAGAAGAAGAAGAAGAAGAAGAAGAAGAAGAAGAAGAAGAAGAAGAAGAAGAAGCTATGCACTCAATTCTTCTTGTCATTATGTTATTTGGCTTCGTTAACTAGCTTTACAATAAGGAACATCCAGATGTCTGTCTCATCCTGTGTGTTTTTAGCGATAAATGTCTGTGGATGAGCTTGAGCAAGCCAAGCACCCCTCTTTCCACCCCTACTCCTCTCCTTCAGTCCCCTCCTCACACCTCTGCTCTCCTTTGAAAGGCTTTTGGCCAACCCCTTCTGGAAGCTGTGCCTACACCCTCACGCAGGAGTTCAGGTCCCTGATACACAGCTTAAAGGCCCGGTGCCTCCCCCATCTGTCACCTGCGCTGCTGTCCCCTGTCTGTCACCTGTGCTGCCGATCTTCTGGTGAAGTGTCTATCAGCCATGGTCCCACCAACGGGCTTTAAGCGGCACTCAGGGACTGGACTCCTAGATCATTTGGGCAGATTTAGCAACACTCAGATCCCCAGAGCTGACTCTATGTGGAGAATCAGAACTCCTAAACACAAAGTTCTTGGGAATTTTTAGACGCTTCCTAGGGAATTCTGATTAGTGTATATTTTGAGAAGCATTGCCACAGTGGTTCTTTTTACAAATGTGAGAGGGCAGGGTTCTTGGATGTTTCTAACTGTGCACTGGCTAGTTAAAGAGTTTGCCAACAAGAGCAAACAGAGCAGTTGGGCTTCAGGGAATTCACTGTGATCTTTTTGACTGGCAACGTTTATGACAAAACTTACCCACACCATTGGCTGCTCAGAGCTGCCTGTTTGTAGAGCTTCTCCAAAGTCACAGTTCATGAAGTCCTTCAACAGGCCTTCAAAGCAGGCAATTCACCTTGGCAAGGCAATCTGTGGTCTGAGGGATGTCCGCCATCTTCTCTAAGGCTTTATGGCACATAAATGGCAGAGACGGACTTCACAAAGACTCTGGGAGAGGGTTGGATGAAATAGAACCCACACGTAGTTGCCTCATCATGTAAAACTTAGAAGACAGTGGACTGAAGAGCTAGCCCCAGCTTAGAAGACAGAGGACTGAAGAGCTAGCCCCAGCTTAGAAGACAGAGGACTGGAGAGCTAGCCCCAGTTGGTAAAGCATTTACTCACCCTAGAAGTAGAAGAACCTGACTTTGCTCCTCAGAACCCACAGAAGATAAAAGCAGGCGCGAAGGCCATACACTTGCAACGCCTAACGTGGGAGTTATGTATGTGGTATCTGGAGCTTGATGACCAGTTCAGGCCAGAGAGAGAACTTGTCTCAGTCAATCAATCACCAATCAATCAAGCAAAAGGAAAACACAGGCTCACCTTTAGGACTTTGGCTCACTGAGAAAGCACAGCTAGATGCTTTTAGCCTGCACAGAGCCACATTCCCATGGAGATCCCAGGCAGACAAGTGTCACAGAGGCATCCCCAAACTGTTCAGTCGACATGTGTGAGAGCTGGTGAGAGGGAACCAGAACTACATTCCTCAATAGTATACAAATCTTTAAGACTATGTCTCAAGCCTTAAAGTGGAAACAAAATACCTAGAATCTTATCAAAATGCAGACTGCGTCTGCAGGGGTGAAGCAGGATCCTCTGAGCTTTCTAACTAGCTCTTCTGTGATAATCTAGGAGTAGGGCAACAACCTACGCCCCCTCCAGCTTCTGTTATTCTTCTTCCTGTGTGGAGGCCCTCAGTCAGCACCGTGAACAGAGGAGTTGTAGACCTCAAGGTTCTAGCCACCTCTCTCCACTGAGGCTAGCTCTAACACTTAAGGACATATTGATCTTTCGAGGTGTTGCTTTATACTCACCTGAAGATCCTGTAATAATGTCAAAGGTGCAGGCTCCTAAATTCAGTCGCTAATCCCCAACATGATGGAAATGTAAATTATGCAGACTCTGTTTGGAGCAAAGGAGGGGTTGTTTGTTTGTTTGTTTGTTTGGGTTTTCTGCGGGGTTTATCAAGGAAGATTTTGCTTCCCTGAGGACACCTTTCCCGGAGCCTTCTTGGTTGTCACGACCCTCTGCTAGCAGAATACATAAACCGCCAAGCCCCGGCCAACAAACGGCACAGCACCCACGAGAATGCCCAGCCAATGGCGGCGGTGCAGCTGGAGAGCAAGCCTGCTGAATTCTGTGTGACTCATGCTCCACAACATTTTTGGCAACCCAGCGAGTGATATCTTAAAATATTGCCCCAGATCCCAGACAAGAGAAAGATCACAGGCTAGCGATCCGAAATGGGAACCAGAGAGGCCACGTGCTTTCCACAAAGCAGGAGAGTTGAGTGCTTGAGGGGCGAAGTAACTAAACGTGAGTGCCACTTGAGCCGCCAACGATCTGGATGGAGCTGGACGCGTTCCGCACAATGTCTCAGCCTTTATTTCCTCAGACATCAAACACCGAGTCCCTGAGCAAGGGCTGTTTCTGGAAGCCAAACGCACGAATTTGGCTGGTTTGTCTTATAAGGGCTGCTCGCTCACTGAGGAAATGAGAGGTGCTTGCGCCAATCATAATTTCCATTATGTTTTAGAATTCACTCATTGGCAATTTTGTACATGTACATGGTGTATTTTGGTCATAATCCCGCCCCCGCCCCCCGCCCCCTGCCCCCGCCCCCTGTCCTGGCCATACATAATGAATCTGTCTTACCCCCATCCCCAGTGAACTTCTCCCTAAGTCCCTCTGCTGCTTTTATAATTCCTTTTAAAATCTGATGCAAACTCTGGGTTTTAAATGTTGCTTGTTGACGAGGGAGATGACTCCGTCAGTAAAGTGCTTGCCTGGGAAATCTGGGTTTGGATCCTGACACCCAAGTAAAAGCTGGTCCTAGTCCCTGGGCAGGGAAGGCAGGGATAAAAAGACTGATTGCAGGAGCTCAGTGGCCAGCCAGTCTAGCCAGATACATGAGTTCCAGGTTTCCATAACTATGGCACAAAACAATTGAGGAAGATACCTATGTTAACCCCTCCGTATGCCTGTGTACACACACGAGTAGATGCAAACACACACAAGTGTTGATTATGGCGTGGGTATCAGGGATTAATGCTACTAGGTCCATCTTCTGGCACAACCAGACTTGCACTGATCTAGTTTATTTTGAATCATTATGGGGCGGGGGGGGGGGGGGACAACTACAATGTGAGTGAGCTAAGACATTTGATTTTTCTACTGCCAAGGGTTTGTTACTTTTCATGAAGAATGACAGTAATAATTCCCATCTCGTAGCCCTCCCAGGAAAATTAAAATTAAATGAGCTAATGAGTGAAAACCCTTCGGGCGGTACCTGGCTCTGTAAAAGGAGGCTTTCATGCTCTGGGCCTGCAGACCCAGATCAACACCTGATCAGTTACCTCTCTAAAGAAGAGACAGTACTGAAATTGGAACCTGCCGGTACTGAAATCAGAACCTCACCCAGCTTCTTTCTGCTGGGAGGGAACTCATGGCTTCAGCCATCTCCATCTCTGCTCCACATGCAGAAACAAGGGGGTTGGGGATAAATATTGCATGTTCTTCAGCATGCCACAGTGACTGGGTACCCAGTGGTTTTGCTCCACCACCAGGCCAAAGACACTAATAAAGATGTCAAAGCTGAAGGTTCTCTGAAGAGCAAATAATGACAGGGATAAAGAAAACCACAGCCTTTGACCAAATAAATTTTGCATAAAGGACTCCACGTTACTGTGCGCCAGAGACCCATGCTGCCAGATGCTTCGCATCCCAGTGTTTTATAAGTAAGGGGGCGGGGGACAGAAACCATCCAAATGATTTTCTAGGAAGTATTGAAGAAGGTATGTTCAAGCATATAACCGTTTACACTTTATGGCACGGGAAAGCCTGGGGCGGAGGAGAGGCATCTCATCCAATCCCGTCATCTTCCAGATGAGCAAAGTGGGATGGGGCTTCTGGGGAGAAAGAAACAGATCCCATCCTCCGGCCTGCAGTGACCAACTTGGGAATCCAGGCTTCGGCCGCTCATTCTTGCTTGACTCCAAGGGTAACAACACTCCCAGCCTTGGCTAGACAGAAACTCAGGGTCCTGCTCTAAGCTGTGACATCTAGCCCTTACTGTGAACTAGGTACCATCATTAGTACTTGGCTTGAAGGGGAGATGTGGTAGGCTTCCTCCTTTTATGCTTGAGTGTACAACCCAGCCCATAAACACAAATAAATCGCACAAGATGGCTTCCGATGGCTATGGCTGAGAGGGAAAGACAAGCTAGAGAGGGGTCTCCAGGAGGCAATATTTACTAGCCGTGAGACTTGATGGATAAGAAGGCCCCAGTCTTGTGGCTTTCAGATGGAGAAAGATCCGGGCTGGAAAGGGGCAGCAACCACAAATGCCACATAGGCAGGCAAGGGAGGCAGCATGAGCAGAGGAAGAGTGGCTGAGGTGAGGATTGGCGGAGCATAAGTCAAATAGATGGGCAGAGACAGGATGCAGGGATGCAGGGACTTGCCTCCTGGGCTATCCGGTAGAAGCAAGGCTGAGACAGCAACTGCAACCTCTGAGCTTGCTGGTTGGATGATTTCCATACAGGCCCTCGCATCATTGTGGGGACAGTGTAAGTCACCACATCAACTCCAGGTGTGACCCTGGCCCTTAGTCACATGATGCTCACACTCAGGGCCTGGCAAGGAATGAGCCTGCAGAGATCCAAGGAGCCCCAGGCTGGAGAGTGGTTCTTCCTTCCTATTAATCACCATGAGTCACAGTCATAGGTCAACCTCTCACGCCTAGGGATAGGACATCACTGTGATGAAGTGCTACTTTTTAGTCATTGAGATTTTTAGGTTTTGTTTGGTTTGATTTGCAGTTTTCTTTTTGTTTGTAACCCTGGCTTCCCCAAAACCTTGAAATCTCAGGAACCGGCCTGCTTTTGCCTCCCCAGTGCTGAGATCAAAGGGATGCGTCACCATACCGCAGAATTATTTTTAGTCACATGAGAACTTACAGATACACTTTCTTTATTTAAAAAGGGGGACTTAAAATAAAATATGACCCTGTAGCTAGTGTTCCTTGAGACCCCTCCCCTCTGAACTCGGTCCCTTGTCAGTCTCTGTCTCTTTCCCACCAAGAACTGAGTATTTCCTCAGCTCAGCAAATGTCTTTCTAGATCCTATCTTTCTTAAAATGTAGGTGCTGTATCATGTAGCATGTTGTAAGTTTGTTTTAGGGCATTAAAACAAATTATACATAAAACCTTACAATTTGATATTGCCCCATCTGTATACTGGGTATTAAGTGGCTTGTTTGGGTGGTTGAATATCTATCCACCTTATTTTTCTGGTTGCCTGTAATGTTCCTCAATGTGATCTGTATGAATTATAGTTTAGAATGCTTCCAATTGTCTTATGTGTAGAGGTATTTTTGCCTGAATGGATGTCTGTGCACTACTTTTATGCCCAATGTCTGCAAAGGCTAGGAGAAAGCATTAGATCATCTGAAACTGGAGTAACAGGCAGCTGTCAGCCACCAAGAAGGTTTTGGGAATTGAACCTGGGTCCTCTGGGACAGCCAATGCTCTTAACCACCCAGCCACCTGTGCTAGCTAATTTTATGTTAACTTCACATAAGCTAGAGTCATTTTTGAGGAGGAAATATCAACTGAGAAAATTCCCCTACTACATTTGGCCTTTGGGCAAGCCTGTGGTACATTTTCTTAATTTATTCCTTTTTTTTTTTCTGAGACAGGGTTTCTCTGTATATGAACTCACTTTGTAGACCAGGCTGGCCTGAAACTCAGAAATCCACCTGCCTCTGCCTCCCGAGTGCTGGAATTAAAGGCGAGCGCCACCACGCCTGGCCATTTTCTTAATTAATAATGTGGCAAGGCCTAGCTTATAGTACGTAGTCCCCCACCCCCCCTCCCCCGGAGCTGGTCCAGGTCCTAAGCTCCATATGAAATCAGGCTGAGCAAACCATGAGGAATAAGCCAATAAGCAGCCCTCCTCCACGGGCTCTGCATCAGTTCCTGCCTGCAGGTTCCTATCCAACTTGAGCCCCTGCCCTGACTTCCTTCCATAGCAGATTGCTACCAGAAAGTGTAAGATGCAATAGACTCTTCCTTCCAGGTTACTTTTGGTCATGGTGCTGTATGGTGGTGTTGCAGGATGTTCGATCACACCGTGAACACAGAGATTGTACTGTTTCTACTAGAAATCCTCTTCCTAGTTGTGGTGCAGCTCAACCTTAGCACACACACCTTTAATCCTGCTGGCTGGAATACAGACACAGCCTTAGTGCACATCTTTAATCCAAAACAAACAACGAAGTAAGATTAGTTCATGGAAGGAAGCAGCTATGTTTGAAAGTGATGTCTAATTCAGGGGCAAAATGATGAATCAGAAAAAGATTTGATGGAAGACTCAACTCTTTTTTTTTTTAATTTACTTACTTTTTATTTATATGAGCACACTGCAGCTGTCTTCAGACACACACCAGAAGAGGGCATTGGATCCCATTACAGATGGTTGTGAGCCACCATGAGGTTGCTGGGAATTGAACTCAGGACCTCTTGAAGAGCAGGCAGTGCTCTTAACTGCTGAGCCATCTCACCAGCCCCAAGACTCAACTCTTAATGCAGTTATCCAAAAAGAGCTGTGGCAGTTGCAGACCTTTCTCAGCACCGAGTAGTGACCTCGCTGTGGAAGATCCATCCTGATCACTGCTTCCATCAAGGGCTCCGTGCATGGCCTTTCAGACCTGTGTTCCAGAGGAGGAACCACTGGATGACACGCTTTAACTTACAAGACAGGGTTTTCATTTCACTCCTGGATCAACCCTGAGACATGCAGAAGAGAGAAAGTCATACCACCATGGAAAAAAGTTCTGTCATTCATTACACTTGAATAGACCAAGACAAAGAGAATCCACTTGTTTCCCAGAGTTGAATAGCTAGGAAATAAAGGAGAACCCGCAACCCATATATTCTGAGTCCTAATTCTTTCTTCTTATACAAGACAATACTGTGCTTCCCTTCAGGGTAGGTGTGGAGACCCATTTGTGACCCTAAGTGATGTGGGGAGATGTGCATCCCCAGAAGTCTAACCGTTTCAGCGGAAGAACTTATCTCCCACTTGCAGGGACAGAACTTAGATGTGAAAGAGCATCCAAGTATGCAAAGAAGAACAGGGTAAACCTGGGGAAGAGGGTATAAGAACTAACTTATACTGAACTTTAAGGAGGAATGGACAAGTCTGCATAGTGTGGGGACCACTGATCTCTTTAACTGAAGACACTGTGCAGGCTGCCTACTTCTGTCCCTTAAGCCAGGGCGAAGAGAATGAAGAGGCGCCAGCTTTGCTGACACGGAAGACGAGCAAACCAACATGAGAGTAGCGGGCAGAGAGCTCCTAAGATGGAGACACCCACTGGAAGCCCCGGGTGGCCAGTGCTAAATGTGCTGCAAGGAGGGGCTCAAGGAAAACATGGGACTTGAGAAGATCTTGAGGACATGACCACCACTCTCCGAGGTAAGAGCAGCGGCCGTGGGCTCCGCCAGCAGCGGAGCGAGGGAGGCAAGGGAGATGCTGAGTAAAAGGTAAGACGCACTCAACCTGTAACCTGGAGGGGGCGGGGCAGGATGCTTCCTGATGTCCCCTCAGAGTCTATTATGGGGAAGCTGAGCCACAGGCAGACAAGGCAGTAACAGGACTGTGCTCCGCGCTTGGCTCTCCCTAGTGTGTATCCCCCGGTTGGCTGCACCGCAGCTCCTTCCTTCTGCTACAAGAGTGAGCATCAGGAAGGAGCTCTGAGCCAATGGACGGACATACCTACAAGACCTCAGCAGAATCCTGCAGTGGGGACTTCTGGCTAAAGACCATGTGGTCACCCTCAATTCTCTGAGGCAACCCTTTGTCCCGCCCCCACCCCACCCCACCCCACCTCATCCCACCCCACCTCACCCCACCAAGCCCCCAGAAGCCTTACAGACATCTTGGAAACTACTTTGATTTTGTTTTCAACAGAGCTCCACGAAAACAATGTGAGGAACCGGAGGAAAAGCATAGCTATTCCAGTCAGAACAACAGGGCCAAGTCCTGCCAACTCCACAGAGGTGGGGAAGAGGACAGGACTGGGGGAGGGAACTGACATGGGGTCCGGGGACAGTAAGAAGAACGCTGTCTCCTGAAGGACTTGGTGTGCCCAGGGCCTGGGTCTCAGCAGTGCCCTAGGAGATTAAAGATCCCCACATGACCTTGGAAAATGGTCACATCTGTCCAGCTCCAACAGAGGGCTCTTCAGTCAAGATCAGGCCTCAGGAAGTCTCTGGTACAATCCTCCTGTTATAAATATGGAGACTTAAGCCCATGTAACAAGTCAACGAGGTTTGCTCCAAGGTTAATGGCAGTTGAAAGTAGCAAGCAGTCACTTGCTACTTTCTGGTCCTATGTCTCTGTTATTGCTATGGGTGCGCACAACGAGGCAAGTCTAGATGGAATCTTCATTTTTCGTGTGAGGAAACTATGGGTTTGAGAGGTGTGACCTAAAGCCACACAGCTGGGATAGCAGCCAGAGCGTCTTATCCCACTGCCTCTTTCTTTTTACTGCCTTCACCACGAAGACTGAACATCCGTGATCGCTGCCCTCCCACAGCAACAGAACAACGTGGATCCCAGGCCCCTTAGTTCTGAGAGTGTGGCTTGTCAGAACCTTTGGTATCCTTATCAGTTCTTCCATGTGACGCTATTAGGCCCATCAGTGACATCCACCTGCATCTTCTCTCTGGTCTGTGGCCTTTGGCCCTGCAGTGGTTTAAATAATAATGGCCCCCACAGGCCCATAGGGAGTGGCACTATTAGGAGGTGTGGCCTTGTTGGAGTAGCTGTGGCTTTGTTGGAAGGAAGTTTGTCAATGCAGGTGGGTTTTGAGATTTCGGAAGCTCGAGCCAGGCCCAGTGTCACTCTCTCTTCCTGCATGCCAGCTGATCCAGATGTAGAAGTCTCATCTCCTTCTCCAGCATCATTCTGTCTGTCTGCACCGTTGCCATGCTTCCCAGCTTGATGACAATGGACTGAACCTCTGAAACTATAATCCAGCCCCAACTAAATGTTTTCCTTTATAAGAGTTGCAGTGAATATAGTGTCTCTTCACAGCAGTTGAAACCCTGACTAAGGCAGGCTCCTCAGCTCTGTGTATGTTACCTCCCTCCAGTTCCAAGCAACTCAGAGGCTGACTGTCCTTGTTCCTTCTCAGAAGGAGCCTCAGAATCACCCGGCTGGGGAGAGCAGCTCCTCGCCTGTCTTACAGATACTGATCATAAGTCTGTCACATACTAACTTGCTGTCTTCATCGTGCCTCCTGACAGAATAGATGCTCGGTTAAAGGTTATTGAGTAAAAAAAATTAAAGTAAGTGTGGGCCAAAGTCTCTTCCATGTTGTATTTATACAGGTAATTTTGTTAAACCTACATAGTAAAAAAAAAAAAAAAGGCCATTCATTCAAGGGCTGGGTAGTTGGGAATGTATCCATCTGGGCCTTTTACAGTGCATCACACACACACAGTTAAACAGTTGCCCCTCACAATCAGCAGGGCATGGCTTTAGGAATGCCCAAAATCTTGGCTGCATGAGCCCTTTACATATAACAGCACAATATGTGCATATAACCCGTGCACACCATCCAGCGTCCTTTCTGTAGTCTTTAGATTACCTATAATATCCAATACAGAGCAACACTCCGTAAACAGTTTTCTACCATACCCTACCCCTTGAGTAGTGACAGGAAAAGCCTTGATGCAGTCAATATGAACACAATAATCTTCTTCAAATATTTCCCACCTGCAGTTAGCTGACTCTCAGGTGGCGAGTGGCAGCTGTGTGTCCACGTGGTATCTACATAGGACCCATTTGTGGGGCAATAATTTGTGGTGGTTTGAGTAGGAATGGACCCCACAGATGCATGTGGCCATAGAGGGTGGCACTATTGAGGAGGTGTGGCCTTATTGGAGGAAGTGTCTCACTGTAAAGGCGGGCTTTGAAGTTGTTCTATCATTTGCTTTATATATTCTAGGTTCAAAGTACTCCCACTATGGCACACAGTCTCCTTCTGCTGTCAGATCAAGATGTAGAACTCTCAGCCCCATGTCTGCCTGCACACTGCCATGTTTCCCACCATGATGATAATGGACTGAAGCTCTGAAACTGTAAACCAGCCCCAATTAATGTTTTCCTTCAGAAGAGTTGCCTTGGTCATGGTATCTCTTCACAGCTATAAAACCCTAACTAAGACATAATTTGATCCCTTCATGTGATACATTATGTGTATTCTATATCTCATTATATGGTACATACATCATGTATGCCCACATGTATGCATAACTGCAAAGAATATTCCAGATGCATTGTTCACATCCTTCCAAGCCCCTTTGCTCCATATGTTACTACACATCATTTTTCAAAAGTAAGATTAGAATTTCTCCCTCTTAGCAAGGTGCTCTGGTATGTAGAGGTGGCAGCCGTTAAATTACAAACACTCCTCCCTGGTTCTTATACTTGTGTCAAGGCGAGGGTGAATGAGCACACATTCACCATAAACAAGAACGTCACCAGAACAAGAATGGTGAGGAGTGGGCAGATATGGTGGAGAGGAGCCCAGAGTGCAACAGGTTGGTGGGGATAGGAACAAAGGAAAGGTAGGGGTTCGGGACTGTGTTATCTAAATAATAATAACACATGGGGAGAGGGTGTGGGCAAAAGGTGAAGAGGAGAGACAGACATGGCTCTGGTTAGGCCCATGAGGTCAGTAAGGATGAGTGCCCGTGAAGAGGAGCTGCATCATGGGCAGCCCCACAACAGCCTCAGAGATCCAGGCAACTGCCATGGGTGAAGCTTGCCCGAGCTGGCATCCTCCTCCCTGTAATGAAGGCAGAAAAGTGCTCTTCCATCGATGTTGTTGCAGGGCTTTTCAACAAGCGGAAACCTGTTTCCAAGTGGGACTTGTTTGTGACCATCTGGAGCGTCAAAGTTCAAAACAAACTTCCAAACAAAGGG
Source organism: Mus minutoides (assembly GCA_902729485.2). NCBI lineage: Eukaryota > Metazoa > Chordata > Mammalia > Rodentia > Muridae > Mus > Mus minutoides. The sequence continues at coordinate 15,669 of LR750269.1, forward strand.
CTCCCTGCTCTATAGCTGTCAACCCCGGGCTCTGGACCAGAGGGAGCCATGACTCTGCACCTCTAATGACTTCCACAGCCACAGATCGCCACCCCCACTTCCTCCTGTCTTTCCTGCTACCTCAAATTGCTGTGAACATCCTCTTGGCCTCATAGGGAAAATAGGGAGCACTTTGGGGAAAAAAAAAACAACCTTTCTTTCTAGCTTTAAAACCATGAAAATAATATTGTTCTTGCATGGAAGCTTCTTGGTTCTTTTATAGGGGTCAACTGCCCAGTGGTCGCTCCTAAGGACAGAGTTCATCAGCCACCAGAGGATGTGTTGTTGAAAAAATCCCAGAGTAGAACAACCAGTTAGCTAAGCTCCACGTCATTGAAAAGTTTGAAGACATGAAAAGGTTCGACAGGGGCTGTCTAGGAGATAACAGGATTGTCACCTAGCACAGGTGAGGGTGAAGAGTGTCACCAAAGATCAGTTTACATGGAACTTCCATGCATCCCATTAGTTGATAGATAGCTACCGTCATTGTACCCATTTTACAGATGAAGAAGTCAACACTCATAGAGACTATCTTGTTGGAAGTTACACAGCTAGGAAATGACATGCATCTGGGAGAGCCAGTCACCTGGGTTAAAAACAGTCCTTGAGCTCCTAACCAGGTTGCCAGCAAATAGGCTTACCTGATTTATGCTGTACATCGTTAACTTTCATCTTCTCTCTTGTCCCTAAGACGGGCTGATGCTCTGTGAGTGTAGAGGACCTCTCTGTCCCCCTAACTACTGTATCCCTCCAGGACTGGCAGGAAGGCAGGCACAGAATAAACATCCCATGTTACTACTGTTGAGTGACTGGAGGAAGGGATATACACTGTTCTTTTATTTGAGTTTGCTCTATAATCTGTTTTTTTTTTATTCAAGTTTTGAGTGGCAATAAATGGATGTAGTTTGGTTATTTTTATACATCTTGTTCAACAGAACTTTCTCCCGGGGAAGGGGCGGGGTGAGGAATATAACTTTTCTCTAAGAATTAGAACCTAATAAGATAATCTGGGATTGAATAAGGAATTCTGGTCTGAATCTGTAGTAGTCTCCAGAGAAATCTTGGAGAAGAACTTAGTAGTTTATTAATCACTTACTATGATTTCAAAGATATTCCAGGCCTCTGCCCTTTTCAACACAATGGTGTATCTAAAATGCTTCTGGCATACCTACTGAAGTGCTTGATAAGGAAACCAACCCAGATCCTAGAGTCTATACTCCTATCCATATCTGAGAACCTGCTACACACATAAATGATTCTATGAGCCACTGTGAGAAGGCTGGAACTATCTTCACCCCATCTCAGTGGAAAAGACAATCATGATACACTATCCAAGTGAGTTTGGAATCCATTGATAGTTCAATTTATCTAAAGGGTCTTCAGCCACTACCATGCCTTGCATTTAGGGCGTACCAGTAGTCTTGGCTTTATCAGGTACAGACACTATATTTATCTATAAGGTGTCTTCTTTAGAGGGTTAAGAAGGCAGTTACTTCACCTTAACCAGAGACCCCAGACTCAAGTGCATGAGGTTATCCTCACACGGAACTTCTAGTTAACCTAGAAGGGTCAGGCCTGCCAACAAGATGCTGTGCCCTAGAACTGAGAACTCTGAGAATATAAATATTCAGTTTTCTGAGTCCATACATGCCCCTTCCAGAGTCACTGTATGGACTGAGATGGTATATATGGTCTTCTAGTCTGGTTAGTCACTGCATGTTGATAAGCATAAATGAGGCTGAGAAGGTGCCAGAGTCAGCTGTCATAGGAATGTGAAGAACCTCCACTGTATTTTGGCCAGTTGTCACCCCAAAAATTAAAGAAATAGCCATGACAGCTAATTGCTATAACAATAATAATAATAATAATAATAATAATAATAATAATAATAATAACTCGAGGTAAGTTGGCTGTACAAAAGCTAAGGTGACCCAGCATCATGAGGCTGTATACCTGCTGCCTTCCTCAGAAGGGAGAGAGCAACGGGGTGAAGATGCTTAGACCTTCCACAATTAGGGTTGTGCTATATTAGGGTCACATAAGACAAGGGTCATTTTTGTCAGCAACACTTAACTGACACCTACTGTGCCAGGCCCTGATAGAGGAGGCCTATTGAGAAGATCCTTTTTTTTTTTGTTCTAGTGAGACAGGGGAGGTAGGCTATTAAAGCAAATTAATCTAGTGATCCCAGGTATCAAGAGAGTAAGTAGGGGAATGGGGACCCAAGTCGGAAGGATAAAGGCTACCTGAGCATCCCCATTCACTGACCCAGTGGCCACAGGCTCCACTCAGTAGGGACCTACCCAAGGCTAAACTGCACCCAGCTTGTCAGCCCTGGGCTGAGGTGGGAGTTCATCTCCTGCAAAGCCAGTCTCGCTGTCTAAATCCTCCCAGTGATAACTTTCCTTCCTTATGTAGGCTCACTCCCTAGGACCCAGGTCCAGTCTACCCCCCCCATATCCCCTCCTGGACTGCTTCCCCCTCCTTTTTTTTTTTCTTTTTTCTTTTTCCCCCACCACCCCCAGCACTCAGGCAAAAAGCCCTGCAGGGCGGAGCCTCAGACACGCGCCGGCGCGTCCAGCAGGTGGCAGCAGCGAGCGGCCGCGCCCCCCCGCGCTGCCAAGCTGCGAGCCCACATCATGGATGGCGAGCTCTCAGGTTTCGCCTGGCTCGCCCTGGCATCCCAGACCCCAGACGACCCGCTGGATTCATGAGCCGCTTGCAGGAGCCGGGGCAGGGGCCTCTGGCTCCCAAAACTGGCCAAGAGGTGGGTCCCGGGGCGGGTCGCTGCTCCCGAGACCGGGCGGGGACGCGCTGCCTCCGCCCTGCCTCCCTGTGGTCCACACCCCCTTCGGGCTCCGCAGCCTGCCGGCTGGGATAACACGGAGTGCGCACAAGCCAGCGCTGCCAGCCTCGCTACTGGCCGGGGTTCGGGTCCCAGGTGCTGAGGACCAGGCACCTGAGTCCTCCTCGCCTGCCCCTCCTCCCTGTTCACCTGCCCTGTTCGTCCACTAGCCTTAAAGGCCAGCGGCTCCAGCCCAGACGGAGGGGCCAGCAGGGGGAGAGCGCACCTGAGGATACACAGCTGGCCCTGCTCTGCCTTTTCACCCCTAGGTGATGAGTGAGGCCAGGAGAACACAAGATTTAAAAAGCAACCGGGGCCTCCTCCGTATTGAATGAACGACCCAGAGCAAAGGCATCACCATGAACACGAGCAGTAAGTGGATCCTCCTCTCCTTTGCCATGGGAACAGGGGTGGGGGCGGGAGGTTCGGGAGCCTGCGCCCCGGCTGCCTGGAAAGAGGAAGGAAGCCGGTATCTGTGGGGACACCTGACGCCCGGACTCCCTCCTTCGGTTGCTTTCGGAGCTCCGTGGCACAGGGAGAGCTTTGGGGTCTGCCTTTTCCTGATGATTTTCCTAATGTTTAATCAGCGGCGCCAGTTGCCTCTGTCGGGAAAACTGCTGTCTCCTAGCAGTGCCTGGAAAGGCCTAAGAAGCAGTAGTGTGGCCATTGTCTGACTGTGGGGGGCTCCCAGGAGACCTCCATGCCCACATCTGGAAATCCATGGAGGCCCTGCTTGTCCCGGGAAGAGCAGGGAGACCGTGGGCGGGCCTGGGTGGACCTGGGATAGCAAAGAGCGATTTGATAAACAAATCCTCATGAAGCCACCTTTGGGTCCGGAAGAAAGATTCAGCTTCTGTTCCCTCAGTGGTCCAGGCTGCTTCCACACCTACCTGGAGGCTGCTTAGCCTACAGGAGAATGGGAGGAAGTGGCAAACCCTTTGAGCAACAGCTCTGGCACTGCAGAAGCATTAACTGCCCTGCAGAACCTGGGCCAGACATTTAGGGTCCTGGCTACCATGAAATGCACTCAAGCAACCCAGGAAGGTCCTGGTTGGGTTCATGCGACCCAGGTAATATACCCTAGGAGGGCATAATCGTGTTCAAATGTCACTGGCTGGCTCTGTTGAACCAAAGGAGTCCTGCGAGCATTCCCAGTTGGGGGTTCTGACTTTTGGGCTTAGTCCCAACTCTGCATCTCAGATTGCTCGGCTATGAGATCTGGAGGGTTACACCGGAGACCTTTCTGATTAGGAATTGACGAGGTCTTTCTTCAAAATCTAGAGCTTGGCAGTAAGGGCGGGGTGAAGGGGGGGGTCAGCACCTGAGTGAGGCTACGTCCAGGCGAGGCCCACTACTTCCTGACTCTCCCTCCACTTCAAGGCCTTGGCACAGAGAGAGGCTGCACAGCCGCTGGGATGGAAACGAAATGTATTTATTTACTACACATTTGTGTGACTCACGTCTCTGCCGTCTTCCTTTGTGTATCACATAGCTATGTTAAGCAAGCGAGTGAGGCTGGACTCCCTTCCCCTCTTATAGCCAGAGAATTTTTCCTCCTAGCTGACAGTCTGAAATGATGTTCTGGCTTCGTACCAGACTTGGGGAGTGGGTGGGGACAAGCCCTGTCAACCCTGTCACTGGAGGGCCATATGTTTGCATCTGTGTGCTTCAGAAAAATTAAGGTGTGGATCGCCTGCCATTCCTTGCTCTATCTAGGGGGGGATTTTTGTTTTGGGGAGTCTTTCCCAGTAACTGATAGATGAGAAGGAACTAAGAAAGGCGATAAGCAACTGACTCTGCCTTTTCGCTGTTCTAGAATCTTAAGAAATGTTTGTTCTATTAGCAACACTGAGTATTTCAGACCGGAAAAAAACCAAAAACCAAAAACAAAAAACAAAAAACAAAAAACCCAAACCAGGTTTCCCTTCATCCTGTCTTTTCTTCCTTCCTTTGAAATAATGATCAATGTAATATTTTAGTTAAGTCTTGTAGATAATATAGACTGAAAAAAAAAATCTACTTTTCTAATTAGGGGATGTTAAGTTTGCAGTTGTGTTGGGAAATGATCAATAAAATGACCAGGACCACCTTGGGAGCCCCCAAGCATCCAATAGAGAGGAATACTCAGTAGCTGGAGCGCTCTATGGGGGTCTCGGGGCCTGAGGACTGGGCTTTCTGATCTCAACAAGGAGACCCTGCAGATGGAGAGAATCAAAATCAGACCTCATGGCCAACAAGGCCATAGGGCCTCAGAGCAGAATATTGGCAGGAGGCCCTTGGCTGGTCTGATGTGATCAAAAATGTTCTCCATTTAGACGTGAAATAACCCAATTCACAGGGCGCCAATTCACAGTGTTAATTCCACTACCAGTTAAGGGGTCCTCATGCCAGTTACCAACCTGGGCACTGCTAAGCCCCACACAGAAACTCCCACTGAAACTGTGAGGTGGGTGGCTCCAGCTTCGTAAATGAGACGTTACTGTTAGTATTTGGTCATCTGAAGCCATTTATTTAATTGTTGGACTTCGAGAGGTTCTGGAATGTGAACTGTATTTGACAGTAGGCACCATTCCTAGTCAGTGGTTCAGGCGCCAACATCGAAATTTGGGCAAACTATAACTTATTGCTCCAACTCCTAATCAGGTCACCTGGAGAACACAGGGCTGTGGTTTGGAGGCAACTAACTGTAAGAGCAGTGACAGCTGTTGTGACAAGTGGACTGCTATCCCAGGTATCTGGTGGCTGAGGCAGTAAGAGCAGCGACAGCTGTTGTGACAAGTGGACTGTTATCCCAGGTATCTGGGGGCTGAGGCAGTAAGAGCAGCGACAGCCAACTGTTGTGACAAGTGGACTGCTATCCCAGGTATCTGGTGGCTGAAGCAGGAGGAGTTCCCTGAGTTCAAAGGCAGTCTGGACTACCTGGTAAATTCTAGGCCGGCATGAGTTACAAAGTGAGAGTCTGATGAGAAAGAGAGAAAGAGAGAGAAAAGAAGGGGAGAAAAGAAATGGAGAGAGGGGAAGGGGAGAAGAGGAGGGAGAAAGGGGGAGGGGAGGGGTAGAGGGAGGGAGCGGGAGCTTACTCTGTCCCAGTTTAGTTGGCCTGTCTCCTCTTAGTAATGGTGTGGTCTTCAACATGTTACTTCATCTGCAGAAATATAAATAGGAATGGAATCCACATGTCACACCTTTGTGTAAAACACTTGGTGACGTGCTTGTCTGTGGGCACAGCTGACGTGTCAGCAACAGGTGATCATCGGCCCTCTTTACTCTGGCCATCATCAGGGTCACTGTCACCACTAAATTAACTTTAGGATGTTAGCAAGCAGTCCTCTCGGGTGTCACCCCTTCACTACAAATTGAGAAGCATACCTGGAGGAGGATTAAATGGAATGACAAGGACAGGTTCCATAAACATGAACAAAACTATACTTATTAACAAGAAAGTTGCTCTACTCGCTAAGAAACAGGACAGTGCTCAGCCATTGGGTACTGAGTGTGGATTTCAGCATTATCTGGATTCTTGTTTCTCGCGGTGTGAAGAGCATTAGCAAGGCATTTGGAAGAAGAGTGACTCTGAGGCAGGGGTGGGGGGTGGACCAAAAGGGTTCACCAAGTGGGCTCCCCACTCAGAACCAATGAGAGGAGAGGAAGGGACCACCTAGCTCAGGATTCCCTAAACCTTTCCACTTGTCATCCCTTTCTGCCCAGTAAATATTTACACAGCTCCAGGTGTGTAGCTTTATAAAAAGGTGCAGAGATCAAATATCTGAGGGATGAAGAAATGGCTCAGCAGTTCTTGCAGATTTTGGTTCCCAGCACCCACATGGCAACCCACAGCTGTCTGTAATTCCAATTCCAGAGAGTCTGATTTCTTCTTCCAGCCTCTGTGGCACTCACCATGCAAACAAAACACTCATCCACACAAAGTAATAAAATAAATAAACCAGAAAATAATGTTCAAAAGAAATCAAATATTTGCTGATAATAAATTATAAAGAAATTAATTTTGAAATAATTCCTTGATATCTAAGCACTATAAATTTACTACATATTGAGAACTGAAGTAAATTTGCATACTGCCATGATATGATCATTTACTTTTGCATAACTAATTAAAATCTTGGTTGACTATTTGATACAGCAGGGCATAGAAAATCTTGGGCAGTTTCAGAGTTTAACCGATGTTTTGGCTTTATAATCATCAATTCTGAAAACAACATGTCGTGTAAATACACAGGACAAAAATGGCAGAAATATGTTTAGAGCCGTCTGAGAAATTGTTGGAAATTCTGTCCTAATCCCAAGCCAAAATTCATTGAACAGTTTTCTATGAAAGTAAAGTCAACAACTCAAATAGCAGTTCTTAAAAGCCAATGTTCTAACCCAATGCAATCTGAACAAATATACTAATTTAGCATTTACCTGGGTTTCTCTGTATAGCCCTGGCTGTCTTGGAACTCACTTTGTAGAGCAGGCTGGCCTCAAACTCAGAAATCCGCCTGCCTTTGCCTCCCAAGTGCTGCGGTTAAAGATGTATGCCACCACCACCCGGCAACACTACTGTTCTTAACATGCAGTAATTTCGAATCTTCATCCAGGTGTTTGGGGTGGTGTTTGTTGGCATCACGTGGTGTGACAGCACTCTCCATGCAGAGGCTGGGCACAGTGAGGTCATGTAACACAGCCCAGCGAGACCTGCCAAAACACCAAGTTCATTACCTATTTGATTTTGAATTCCTCTTTGTCCACGGAGCACTCAGACCTTTCACTGTTGCCAACTTTTTCATAACCCCTGCATTGTTACACAGCCTCATATATGTTGCAACCCAAAGTTTAAATGTTGTAGGCTAGAGGAGAGACTGAGCTTCAAGGCTCTGGCTTTTATGACTGGCTCCATCATCTGGTTTCTTTCCTCCTACACATGGGCCATCTAAGTCTAATTCCAGGGATCACTTGTCTCCTGCCCCACTGAAGAATCCCCTAACTGGTCTGTCCCATCCCTAGTTGTTCCCCCATATTCACTTTCTGTGTGGCCTTCTGCAGCATTTCATGTGACCCAGCCCCATCCTTCCTCTGTCTTCCCCTTCTTACATTCGCCCCTTTCATCCCACTGAGAGCTTGCTCCTCTGTCCTTTGCTGTCCAGTAAGTCCTCTCCACATCACACCATGCTTCACCGGGTGGCCTCTCCACCTTCCAAAGCTGCTCTCCCAGATCCCCATTCCAGCTAATATCTCCACAGTAGATGCTCACGGGCTCAGAGACTGTTCTCTGCCATAATGTACTCACGCATGTGGTCCCTGCAGGGGGCCCATCTCTGCAGATACCCAATGCCACATGGGCTGTGGCATGCAACCTGTGGCAATGACACACTCTGGGATTTTCATGAACCCAAACCAGTTGCTATGTCAATCTAGAGTCACGGAAACCACCCATCAACTGTACACACACTCAAGCAACAATGTTTTATTGTTTGCTGACGTTCTCGTGTTGATAACGAGGAGTTCCAAAACTGGAAGAGACAAAGTTGACCCCCAGTTTGCTTGGGGACCTGAACACCAGAGTCAGTTTCATGTCCCATAAAGTACCATAGTACTCACTGGAGTAATATACTCAAAGCTTCCACAGATCCTAAATGCTATGCTTTCTTATGTAGGAAACTTAGGGATGGGTCATACTCGAGGTGGGATGAGCATCCTGCCCACCACAGACCATGCCCTCTGTGTGTGCTAACGAGATTACTTTTTATTTTTGTTGGAAAGGGTATTCAGAAATTACTTAACCCCACAAGTGAGCTACTGGCTGGAAGAAACCGTGCTTTGGAGTTTGGGTCCCTAGATTCCAGTTCAGGATTTTCATGATCTCAGACATAACAGATCATATCTAGAATGTGATCGGTAAGATGCAGAAAAGGTCAGAGTTCTTGAGAGAACCAAAATGAAATGCTCATGGGTGCTGGGTGTCAGTGAACAGGGGTGTATCTGAGGTTGGCCATTGAGTCAGGAGAGGATCTGAACTGATGGTGCCATAGAAGCCAAGCTCTCGGACTGACAGTCGTCTCAGAATGGTGGTTTCATCATTACAGTAGCCAGTATGGGGGTTTTGTATATAAATGAAGCCATATTACTCAGGAAGATGTTTAACCCAGTATTGTATTTGGCTTAAGCTATAGAGAGCATATAGAAAGTAAGAATCCTATGTGGTTGACACACACATTGTCTTGGTTCAGAAAAGGTCCGGGGCCAGGTTTTGTGATGGTTAGAAGATAGAAATAAGGAGAGAAAGATCCTTTAGAAAATAGACCATGCAACAGGCCACCTACTTGTGGTGTGGGGTTAAAAACAGAGGAGGATTCTCACATCTGGGCTTCTGGCAGGGGCTAGAAGGGCACTGTATGGGGATATGAGAAAAAGCTTTTTCTCAGATGTGTGGGAAACATGCAGAAAAATACGAGTCAGCCCAGGGGAGAGAGTCTAGTTATGGCACCCACCTCCCAACCCTGTCATGATGGCTCCTGGCCTGAAGAGCAGAAGGAAGGAACCAGAAGATTCAGCTAGGTGCTAGGTAGGCACTACCTATCTGAGCCTGCCATGCTTGGCTCCCAGAGAGCAACCAACCCAGTTCTAGGGAAGTAGCCAGGGGAAGGAATATTGTTATCCCCTCTCCGGTTCACCACAGTGGTCCAGTCCCACTAGAAGCCATAGGATAAGAAAGGCAGTAGACAGGCTGTAACAGTCAGTCACCCACAGCCTCACAGGGCTCACAGCAGAATAAGAGGAGAGGTGGAAGACAAAGGAAGTCAGTGTGGACACCAGAACAGGTAGCAATGTCTCTGCTGATGCCATTGCCTGAATCTGGTGTCCTAAGCCTTCCTTAAGAGAAGACGTCATTTACCACACAGTCAAACAAATGACAATCAAAGTGCTTCCCATGCAATAAAGCAGTTGTTGACAATGATTACCTGAGAGGACCTAGAGAAATAATATAAATAACCATTTTTAAATCATCCAAAATGAACAGCACACATCTCTGAGAAATCATAGTGTGATTTCAAGAGCACTTGGATCGTAGAAAGGAAGCGATTTCAGAGTTCTGAATCCCGACTTCCCTGTCTGGCAATGCTTCATCTGGCTGCGATAGCATCTGCTGGAGTGAATGGCTACCCCCTGGCTCTCAACCAACAACCACCAGATTCCATTGTAAATGAACAGAAAACAACCAGAAGTGTGTGAGCACCTCCAACCCTGGGTTGTTCACTGATTAAATTGTCATCCTGTAGTTCTTAAGGGGACACTGGACTGAAATTACTGAATTTAAACCCATCCCTGTCCCTTACTTACTGTGTATCTTAAGTAAATTGCCTACTTTCTATACCAACTTCCCTTCTTTGATGATAATCGAGGGTGCATGGAATATTAATAGGACTTCTCATAGAGTTGTTAATAAATAAGTCTAAGTGTTAGAGAGATGGCTCAGCGATTAAGAGCACTTGTTGCTCTCACTGAGGGCCTTGGTTCCATTCCTAGCAACCACATGGTGGTTCACAACCATCCATAACTCCAGTTCCAGAGGTCCTTATGCTTTCTTTCTTCTGACCTCTGAGGGTACCAGGCACTCACATTGTGCATATACATGCAACACAGGCAAAATACTCATATGCATAAAGTAAAATAAATATTTTTAAAGTAATAATTAAGTCTGTAGTTGCCTAGATGCATATCTAGCACATAACAAATGATTATAAAATGAGTAAATTATTTCACTAGGGTTTCCATAGCCAACTATTATGTGTTGAGTGTTTTTGAACTTGAGTTCAAATACACTGAGTTGTCTTGCTTTATAGTTCTTGAGACCACAAGTCCAAAGTCAAGGCCTTAACTCAGTGAGTTTCCTTTGATAGTCTGAGATTCCAGAAAGCTCCTGGTCTATACCTAGACATCTTCTTGTTTCTCTTCAGACCTTCCAATTCTGCCTGTGTTTGTGTCTAGATTTGCTCCTCTGGTAAGGACACCAGTCACACTGGAATAGGACCACTCACATGACCTCATTTTAACCTGATATCTACACAAAGGCTATCTGCAAATAAGGTCATGTTCTGACAAACCAAGTCTTGAGATCTCTAGGTAGGAATCAGGGGGGAAGACTCAAGTCAACCCCCAGGGCCATGTCTGCTAGGGAAAGCCCTCCAAAGGTGTTCCTTGTAGGTAGGTTTCTCCAAATAGCAGCCAGCCCCCAGAGCTGACAGGTGATCTAAAATACTAGTGTCACCTAAGTCCTCTCTCCAGGGTTGATGTTTAAACACTCCCTTTGCCACTCATGACCAGAGAAATCAGCCTCCTGGCTGGAGATAGAGCTCAGCTGGCAGAGTGCTTGACTTATATACAAGAGACTCTGGGTTGGATCCCAGCATAAACTGGGGTGGAGGCAGCACCTGTAATCACAGCTCTCAAGAAGTAGAGGAAGGGGGATCGATTGTTTAAGGTCATCCTCAGCTACCTAGCCAGGATGGGGTATTTGTGATTTTGTCTTAGAAAGAAAAAAAGGGAGAGATGGATAGATGGAGGGAGGGAGGGAGGGAGGGAGGGAGGGAGGGAGAAAAAATAGGAGTAGGGGAGAAAAGGAGGGAAGGAGCAAGGAAGAATGGGAGAGACAGAAAGGGAAGGAGGGGGTGGGGAACCTCAAACAGGGGAAGACCAAAAGTGGCTAAGCATATTCACACTCAGTTTGCTGAACACATATCACACACACACACACACACACACACACACACACACACACTCACACTCAGGACATTATGCAACCACAGTATTGTATGAGAATTTACAGGCATGGTCTTGGCTTCCAGTTTGCCTAATTCCTCGTCATGCCCAAAAGGATAATCAAAACTGGATGATGTACTCATTCAAATATTATTTGCTAAAAACTAGGCTGGCATCAGGCATGATTGGTCTGCTTACATGGACCACACAAGCGAATACAATAAGCCTCTGGTGGCCAGCATGCTGGGTTTGCCCTGGACTGGATTTTTAATACATTTGAATTATTAACTCATCTCAAAATTAGGATTTCAAGTTTATCTTAAAAACAAAACTAGAGCCGAGTCAAGCGGTGGTGGCACATGCCTTTAATCCCAGTACCCAGGAGGCAGAGAAAGCTGGATCTCTGAGTTCGAGGCCAGCTTGGTGAGTTCCCAGACAGCCAAGGTTACACAAAGATATCCTGTCTGGAAAAACCAAGAAAACAAAACAAACTCAAAGATTTCAAAGCAGTGCTTCCCCCACTCCCCCATCATAGGCACAGTCAGTAGGATTTATATTTCAGGTATGCTGTATGTATAGAAGTCTATTTAGCCACATTGACCCCACTTCCTGCCACTTGAGTATTTCTATGTTACATTGCCTCTATGACCCTGGATTTTATAGCCCAGTCTAGTAGATGATCAAATGGAGGAGAAATGCATCATCCCATGGAGAACCCAAAGCTCATCCATGATGTTTAAAAAACAAAGCTAGTCAGGTGATGGTGCATGCCTTTAAGCCCAGCACCCAGGAGACAGAGGCAGGTGGATCTCTCTGAATTGCTTGATTCTTCATGGAGTTGGTAGGTCAACACCCTACCTCCCAGCAGGCATTAAAGGCCCCTTGAAGGGAGCAGACCCCACTGTGAGCCCTACTTCCTTAGCTGACCTACACCCAGAGGTGAATATCTTATCCTGGCCGGGTGTACTATGTCTCCTGGAGGTCAGCTTTTGCTTCCAGGGAACCTGGTAGTAGAAAGTAGGACCAAGAGCAAAGAGGACTATTTTGGATCAGTGGTTCCCACTGCCTGAAAGGCATCCTCTGGGGGCTCCTTGGATGGTTGTTCCATTTTTGTCGTGACATAGAAAACATACCTGGTGACTTCCAGTCACAGTGTGAGCTCTGTGTCGCCTCAGGAAGACACCTGCCAGGACTAAGTCCTGGGAAGGCACAACAGGGATCTCACCTAGCTACCTGGGACCTTTCTAGAGTAGCATATTTCCCCCATGCCCCTGGGAAGTTCGAAAAAGGTAAAGCACAGTGGTTGTTACACAGCGGCCGCTCGGAAGACATCTGATGAATGAATTGGCTGATGAAAAGCCCATAGGCTCTGTTAAGCTTTTTTGATAAAGACAGATGATTGGTCCCCAACCTTGACCATAATTCCCCTATCAAGGAAGGAGAGGCTGCTGAGGTGGGCTCATCTCAGACTCAGGAGGCGACACTGAGCACGATGAGCTGCTGGCCTATGTGATTCAGGCTATGTGGACTTCAAGAGATCAGAGCAGTGCTCTGCTAGAACCTGCTTAGGGCTCTACAGAAGCATCATGTGCTTAGAGGACAGTGGTCCCCTGTGTGCCCAGGTGGAAGTGGCCAGAACAGTGGAGGAAGCTAGGGAGGCAGGAAGACGCCAGACTCAACATCACACATTGGTCCGTGTCTGCCTGAGCACAGTTAACCGTTCACCTCAGAAATTCCAGGGGAACCCAAGCCAGACAAGGGGCACATAGAGACAGGCTCCCCACTGCTTCTGCACTGGTCACCAGCCCCACCCCCTCCCCTCCGACTCCCCCTCCACCCTGGCAGAATCTTCTAGAGTTGCTCCCTTGCATCTGCTTAATTTTGTGCAAAGCAAAGGGCCTTTCTCCACGGGCTGCCATCACTTGCCCTCGCCAGCCGAGCCAATGAGATGTCTGCTTTGAGTAGTCTAATGACACAGTTGATCTATTTTAAGCACCTGAAGCGTACTCCACCAAGTGCCAATCTTCCTGCTGCGAGCCACTCTCAGCGTGCAGGAGCGAGCAGGCTGCCTGAAGGCTGCTTCTGCATTTTAAGATCCGGGGAAACCTCCCAGGAATCCTGGCCCTGCTGTCCAAAGGTAGACTGAAGCATCCATTGAATTGTGTTATTTTCACAGTCAGCGTGGATGTGTTGCCTCTGATGTTAGGATTATGTGACCTCAGGTAACCATAAATCCCCCTTTCAAAGGGCACACACAGAGCTGAGACTGTCACACACATAAGAAGAGGAGACCTGGGAGGCAGTATTTATGGAACAATGAGAGGCCCAACATCCATCAAAGATTGTTCCTCCCTCTCCTCCCCNCCTCCTCCCCCTCCCCCTCCTCCTTTCCTCCTCCCCCTTCTCCTTTCCTCCTCTCCTTCCTCCTCCTCTCCTTCCTCCTCTCTCTCCTCCTCCTCTCCCCTCCTCCTCCCTCCTTCCCCTCTTTCCAATGAAGAAACATTCTTTTCTAACTGTAGCCTGCATGTTTTCTACACATTACTTTACCGACTCCTTACAACACTCCGGAGTTCCAGATCTAACAAAGGCCCCCACATGATGCCAAGTTCTCGCCCGTCATCACAGACAAACCTAGCACAGTCCCTAACGATTACAATCATTAGCTCACTGACTTTCCTTTCGCTCCCTCGTCCCCCTTATGAACTCCCGTGTTGATGATGTGACAGACACTGCCTGTTCTGTGCTCCTCATTCAGTGTTAGATGAATGCTGCTTGCGCCTGCATATATAGAGTGGAGGTTCAAGGCTTCCCGTGCACTAACCCGCTGAGCCATCGCAAGAATCCTGCATGGTGCATGCCGTGTACTATACTTAATTCGCAGAAAAAGAAAGTGGCCCAGAGAAGGTACAGCTGGCTCCAAACCACAGATTTGAAAAGGGTGACAGTGCCTTGAGTAGATACATATGGACAGCTACGTCTAATGTTCTTCTGCATAAAAAAGAAACTGAAATTTACAAGCAAATCACCTGGACAGGGAAGCAGCTGCGCAGGCGTCAAACCACGTCTTCCAGCTGAGGCCACCTTCCTGACTTCCTGCTCCTTCCTCCTTTGTATGGTCTTTCCCTGTTTTCTGTGAGGGGAGCTCCAGGGAACACAGGGATGTTAGTCTTGCAGTTGGATATCCCAGTGCATTTTGCTCATTCGCTCAGGCAATAAACAAATCCCAGATCTCATAGCAATGATGTTCCAGGCATCTGAGATGCGCAGGATAGAGACCTCAACCTAAAACCATTTCCATCCAGAGTCGCCAAGGGACAGGCACTGGGAACTTATTGTGAGGGAAGCCTTCAGGTGTAGAGGGAGAAGGCAAGGTTTGATGAAGGCAAACCAAAGTCCTTTGAAAGGCCCAGGAATGTACCACTCAACCTAGACCTCAAGGGGATGAACAAATTTGTGTCAGGTCAAGGAGAAGGGACAGCAGGACTTGTGTAGTTATTCTAATTGGCGAGCATCTCACAGCTCCTTATTGTATAATCCCTGAGGCCTGGGCCTTTGGCTGGGAACTAGGATGCGCATGCGGGGAAGGGTCAGACACGGCAGCTGTTGTGCGCATGTGCTATGAGGAGTGGCTTGATACGTGGTGGTGTGACATAAGCTGGCGGAGGGCTGGGGAGGATCAGGTCTTTGAGAGTTTCAGGTACCAGCTAAGGAGTGTGCGTTCCAGTCTGTAGTTGATGAGGAGACACGGGAGTGTTTGAGCCGAGTGACCTGACAAACCTTGTGCATTATTTAAGAAGAACGCATGGCAACACCCAACTGATACACTTCAGAGCTCGGGGGTTTGGCAACAGGTTGTACATGTGACTTAGGAGAACGCGACCACAGTGCTGCCAAGAGGCCATACATTATGGCCTACATCGCTCCTCTTAGGCCCACAGGGTTGGTATCTGATTCTGCTTTCTGACTCGGTGCAAACTGAAAAACTTGGAAGAACTAGGTCACTGACCCAATCAGGAAACCTAGATCGTGCTAAGTGCTTGAGCTACAGGGTCAGACAGGGAGGCTGGGTTCAGATTCCAGCCAGGAACCCTGCCTGCTGGCCACATCACCTGCAGTGACTTATCTCTCCCCGCCCACACTTCAGTTTCCTCTCTAGCTACAAGTGAGTGGGGGGTCAAAGGCTGGATGGAAATGCTTTGCATAGTACCCAACACAAAAGCCCACAAAGGCAGCGAGAGCGTGGTGAATACAGTCGGATAGGTTGGGAGAAGTCCCTTGAATGTGTGAATAATCCTCTGGCTGTGCTGTCTGACACTCACATGCCTTCATCATCCATTACCGCGAGGATTGATGACACAAGGCTTAATTGTTAGCTAATAAACTGAGAGCTTTATTACATGTTAGACCCCATTCTGAACACTCCCCATAAATAGTCGTCCGTCCCTTCCCTACCCATTTTTTATTTCAGCTGTGAGTCAGAGGTCACATTGATTTTTAAGGTGAATGTTCAGTTCATTGAGGTTACCAAATTGAGATTGTCATAGAGGGATGCCAGTGGGCCGTGTTATCTAACACATGTGGGAAGAATAAAACTGTAGCTGTGACTGTATAGAAAACTCCCATGAGTCCATCCATACCTGAAGCCAAAGCTGCCTCCCACCCCAGACCTCCCTATTGTCAGAACCAACAAATTGTATTTTTACATCAAGCACTCAGCTGAGTTTCTGTAAACTATACCTGAGCAGGTTCCCAACAGGGAAATGGGTATGAGCCATGTGTTAAACTCATAACTATCCCCATTCTATCACACTTCTGGCCTCTTTAGGACAAAATTCTCTTCCATAAAGATCCTTTCATTTCCCCTCTGCCACAACTTTACTCCCTCCACTAAAGTCCGTTTCATTTGAATATTTCGATTCAAACATTTTTCATGCTACAACTCATTCTCTGTAGGTCGGTGTGATTTGCTAGTGCACCCCTTAGTGCCCCCTCTTCCATTCAAAGCTCTTAAGAAGACAGGAGTCTTCAGTCAGTCAGCTGTGCATGTGCCTGCCCCCCATCTGCATCTCCAGACTGTGGAGGGACCGGGTAATAGCTTCCACATCTTGAGAGAATGAATGCCTGTGTATGCTGAACTTCAGATGCATAGCATCTGTGAGTGCACATGTTGGGGGACATTCAGCTTGACAAAAAGCTACCAAAAGACACTACTAGTATAGAGAGATTCACAAATAGTTTTGTCATGAAAAAGGAGTCCTTGGGTAATTTGAATGTGACTGTATGGATGCCTGTGTGGTTGGAGAGAAAGCTCTCCAACTTCAAATCCTTAAGATTTGAAACTTCAAACACCCAAAATAAAAAATTTAAAAAGAAGAAAGAAAGGAAGAAAGAAAGAGAAAGGAAGAAAGGAAGGAAGGAAGGAAGGAAGGAAGGAAGGAAGGAAGGAAAGAAAGAAAGAAAGAAAGAAAGAAAGAAAGAAAGAAAGAAAGAAAGAAAGAGGTATGGTGGCACACACCTTTAATCCTAGCACTTGGGAGGTAGAGGCAGGTAGATCTCTGTGAGTTAGAGGCCTGCCTGGTCTACATAGTGAGTTCCATGACAGGCAGGGTTACATGACAAGACCTTGTGTCTTGGTCACTGTTCTGTTGCTGTGAAGAGACACCACAACCAAGGCAACTATTGTAAGAGAAAGCATTTAATTTGGGGCTTGCTTACAGTTTCAGAGGTTCAGACCATTATCAATCATCATAGCAGGAAGCATGGCAGCAAGAGAGACAGACAGAGCGAGAGAGAGCAGAGACAGAGATGAGAGAGGAGAGGAGAGGAGAGGAGAGGAGAGGAGAGGAGAGGAGAGGAGAGGAGAGGAGAGAAGAGAAGAGAAGAGAAGAGAAGAGAAGAGAAGAGAAGAGAAGAGAAGAGAAGAGAAGAGACTATCACACCTTGTCTCAAGATGAATGATTAAAATAAAATTAACATATATGCGGAAGAGCCACGTCAGATCCATATCTGCTTCCTGATATCTGTGAGCCTGCTTGAGTCCTGGTCAGTTGGTTCTGTGGGTCACGTTCTTGTGTTCTTGTGGTGTCCTTGATCCCTCTGGTTCCTCTAATTCCTCCTCCTCCTCTTCCTCCTGCTTCTCCTCCTTCTCCTGCTTCTTCTCCTGCTCCTTCTCCTCTACCTCCTCCCTCCCCCCCATCCCCCACCCCGCTCCTCCTCCTCCACAGTACTCCCCAAGCTCCACCCAATATTAGCGTGCTGCCCGTGTGGGACTCCTAACGGTGGGTATGAGGGCAATCCCTGACTCCTGCCTTGATTTGGGACCCTTCCTCCTGCTGACTTGCTTCATCCGGCCTTGACTCGAGAATCTGTGCCTGTCCTTATTGTAGCTTGTTATACTATATCTGATTGATGTCCCTGAAAGGCTGCTTTTTTTCTGAGGGGAGTTGAAGTGAAGGTTGGATCTGGGGGAAAAGGGAAGGTGTGGGGAGAAACTGGAAGGAGGGAGGAGAGTGAAAACTGCAGTCAGGATGTAGTATATGAGAGAAGAATAAAAATAAAGGCAAAAAAATTAAATTAAGGGAGTCCTTCTACAAGACCTCTATTAATCACTATTTAAAAACTGATTTAAAATATATTGTAGACCTAAAGAAAATAATAGCTCAAGATTATAAGATTTTTACAAGAAAATATTGTTAAGTATGTTATGACCCTAGGTAGGCCATGACTTTCTTGATCACTAAAATAAGAAAGGAAAAAAAAAAAAAAGGTAATAACCCAAATCCCAAATCAAATGAAGATATATGGCCAACAGACTTCCAAAAAGGAACTCACCATCATTGGTTTTCAGTGAAGTACAGTTCAAAACACCTGCATACACCCACCTGGGTAGCTAGCATTTCTCATGTGTTTCTGGTGGAAATTCAAAGGGCACAGCTTGGGAAACTACATGAGAGTGTCATAAAAATTCAGGATACACCTACCTATGATCCAGCAACACCTCTCTTAGCTGTGAACGCATGAAAGATGAAAACATATATCTACAGGAAGATTTATGCAAGAATGTTCCTGGCATCTCCATTCATAATAGCCCAGAGCTAAAGGTAACCCAAATGTTTTTCTGCACATAGCCAGATAAGCAGACCAAGATCCATTTCTACAATGGATTATTACTTGCTAAGAAAAAGTCACAACCTGGTAATAAAAGCCACAACATGAATTAGTGATAGAAGCTGGTGAATAGGGAAGTTAGACGTCAAGGTATAAACAGTCTGATTCCGTTTATATGAAGTTCAAGAGCAGAAAAAATAGATTGTGGTAGGCAGAAATCATAACAGAGAACAGGCAAGATTAATCAACATAGGCAGGAATCGTAACAGAGATGTCACAATCAGTAACATGTTTGCCACGAAAACGGAAGACCTTGAATTTAAGTATCAGCACTTGTGTATTTTTTAAAAAGAAGAAAGCATAAATCTGGGCACAGCTGCACACATCTGCAGTCCCCACATTGAGGAAGCAGACAGGAGGATCCTGGTGAGCTCCAGAAACAGTGAGAGAGCCTGACAAAAACACTAAGGTGAACGAACGGCCGCAGGAAAAGACACCAACATCGGCCTCTACACACGTACGCACACGCACCTCTTTACCCAGATGCAGGCACATCAGAAAACACAGGCACACAAACAGTACACACATAAAAAAAAGTCATAACAGAGTTTGCTTTTGACCAGGAGAAAAATGACTGCAGAAAGTCACAGCAGGTTATCCAGACACATGGAAATATCCCTTCTGTTGATGAGGGCCTTGCTTGCGTAAGTATTATTTGTTGATAGGCAAACCTTTAAGAATTACATATTTCAAGAGCCACCTCTCCAACATATTTGTACTGCTCCCCATGGCCCTGATATCCTAACCACACTGGCTTCCTGGAAGTGACCATGTCGCCTCAACCCTAGCCTTGGATCCCTTTCATGCACCTTTCCTCCAGCAGGCTTGTTCATTCCTGGTCCACAGCTGATTCCTTCCCATCTTTGTAGCATTGCTGGAATGCGTCCCCTCCCCCATCCTTCAATTCCTTCATTCTGCCCACCCCATTTTGTAAATGTCTCTTTAATTACTTATTGTAGCTCTCCCCCATGTAATTATCAACTCCCAATGCCCAGGAAACACACAAGTATTTCCCCAGTCCCCAGCACATAGAACTTGCCCAGGAAATATTGATAAATAGTGACTTTTGCCAATGTGCATGAGTTGTAGATGACTTTGCAGTCCATTTGTGCTCAGAGCTTCCTGCTTGAGGCCAGGTCCTCACTGGGGTTTGCTGGGTGCCAGAAAAAGTAGCACCGGACTAATTCCCACTTGAGAAGAGCCCTTTGTATCAAGGGACTCAGAGAAATCTTTAGGATGCCTTGACTTTAGGAAGACTGAGACACTTTCTGTGTATTACTGTGTGTATGGCTCCTCCATTGGCCTATGGCCTGGGAGACCTATGTATGTCCTCAAGTGGAAAAGAATATGAAGCACAAAAAGACTGACAATGTGTGACCCAAGAGTTGTCCCCACCACCAGTCCTTCCTCATCCTGAATCTAGCAATTGGCCGGGAGTAAAAGGAAGGAACCCCTGTGCATCTTCTTTTAATCTAGAACCTCTGCCTTAATCTCTTCACTCTCTGGAGCCATTAACCAGACCTCCTTCTGTTGTCTGGATCCCATGCCATCCACTTCCCTGAGGCCATATCTCCTCTTGAGCTAAATCCAGGCCAGAGATTACCTTCAGACCCAGAGCAGCTGGTCACCACCCACAACTCACCCACCGAGGCAGCCCTCAGATGCCT
This sequence comes from Mus minutoides, assembly GCA_902729485.2. Lineage (NCBI taxonomy): Eukaryota > Metazoa > Chordata > Mammalia > Rodentia > Muridae > Mus > Mus minutoides. Next base: position 36,144 of record LR750269.1, read on the forward strand.
TCAGTCCTGCTACTAGACTGGGTGTGTTGATTTGGATTGCCTCAGCATCTGTGACTCTGTCAGCCCTCTGGGGGAAAATACTCCTTAGCCAGTAGCAAAGTCCACTGCTGGGTGTAAACATAGAGGATGCTTTGGAGAGCCTCCAAGGGCTCTGAGAGACCTGCTGTCGTGCTACCCACTTGCCCTGTAACCACAGTTCAGCTTGGCTGTTTTCATGGCTGTCTCTCTTGAAATGCATATTCTTTTAAACACATATTGTCAGCAAGCCATTTATGTGAGTGCAGTTTGGGGTTTTTCTGTTACTCATCTGAGAATCTGTCCTGTGCCAGTGAGTTTAGGCCTCTGGCCTACGTGTTAATTATTGTATTGAATTCCCAGAGTTGACTGGGGACATGATGTGTCTTGGGCTAGGAGAGCATCTATCTGGGGGATGGGGATGGGGATGGAGATGGGGATGGGGATGGGGATAGTGGGTTGCTTTGCCCATTAATATAGCTTAGAGAAGCTGAACAAGTGAACAACATATTTGTGTGCTTGGATGACGTGTTCTCCTTTCTTGTCTGAACAACTCACACAGCTGGGGGTTGAGAACCAAATGGCAATGAATTTCTTGGGGTTTCTTGACCTTAATATTGCCAGTGATCAGCTTTGCTACCAACAGTGCCAAGAGAAGTCTCCTTTTTTTTTTTTTTTACAAGGCAGGATGTCAGGAAGCAGTCCATCTCTTATGTAGGAAGGCAGCTGGCTAAATGTACAAGGATTGAGCTGGCATCAGGCACGTGGCTTCAGTACCCCTCATCTCAGTCTGCTCGGCCACAGAATGAGTGGGGTGATCCTCTCCTTACCTGCTTCACTGGGTCAGAGATGATCACATGGCACAAACCATAAAGCCTTGTATTGACCTCTGTCTGCTAGATATTTAGGAAGTGTCTTCTTCCCTTGGTTACTTGAGAGAAAGAGACGCCAGCAAAGATCTGACTTGATTTCTTTTAGTTATTAGTTCTGGCTATGGTAGTGTTTCTGTTACCCATTAAAGTCTCAAAGAATTCTGCCCCCAAACTGAGCACAAAGCAATCCCGACTTTATTTGGGTTACAGGTGAATGGACCAAGTGAGAGAGAGTAAGTTCACTGTGGGTCTAATGTAATTACATACCTCTGCCCTCATTTCAAGTATTTTATAGGATGGCCGAGCCATGTCCCCGCTCACACATCCTGTGTCTCATTCAGGAAGCATTAATATCTCTAACCAAACAATAATAAAAGGGTCTCAGGATGGTACCCATAGGGTAGCATCTTAGCTGCTTCCTTTTGTGTCTGGGAGGGCAAGGAGTAAGCCAGACCAGAAAGAAAGAGCCCTTTCATCGTGTCTGACAGAGCAGGTGACTTGCCTTGGCTGAGAGGCTCAGACTGTCACCCTTCAGCTCCTTTGACAGCACCCAGGTGAATGATGCTGTCACCAGCATTTGCATTGTGAAGAACACCCTGTGACCCTCTCGGGAGGACTCAAGTTTTCCTTTTCCCTCTCCTCTCGCTTATGCTCCTGACTCTTGGCAGCTGTTCCTGAGACCATTGTCTTCCGGTGGCTCACTTGTCACAGGCAGTATAGAGGGTTAGAGATGACCTCTCCCAGCTGAAAGCTGTCAGACGCTGTTTGTTTTCCTAAGTGTAGAGCCAGGTAACCCAGAAGTGCTGCCAACACACCTCTTTGGGAGAAGAGGATCTGCCAGTGTGCAGAAGAAGCCCGATGCAATGCAAAGAAAGAAGTCCAGGGTGGATGGCAGATGAAAGCAGGCCTGAGATGAGGCTAAAAAAGCCAACAAGAGCCAGGAGATGGAGCAACATGGCCTTTAGGGTATGGCAAGGTGTCTGGCTGGATCTCAGGTAGAGTGAAGCTACTGGGTACTATTCAGTGCCCCTGGGGATGATGGGAGTCAGAGTGGGTATCACTGGATTTGTATTTTGAAAGCATCACTTTGACTGCTATGCAGAGAATGAGTCAGGAGAAGCCAGTTGGGACTTAGATTCCTCCAGGCTGGGACTGGGACTGAAGGTAGATGGGAAAGTGGCTCCTATTCCAGGGCCAATGTATGGCCTTGATTCCCTAGTAGATATTTTTTAAATTTTACTTACTTTTGTTTTATGTGTATGAGTATTTTGCCAGTGTGTGTGGTGTGGGGTGTGTGTATAGGTGTAGGTGTAGGTGTATGTATGTATATGTGTGTGTATGTATCTTAGTGTGTGTGTCTGTGTATACGGACTGTATGGTGTGTGTGTGTATGTATGTATGTGTATGTGTATGTATATGTATATGTGTGATTTAGTGTGTGTCTGTATATGGACTGTATGGTGTGTGTGTGTCTATGTGTGTCTTAGTGTGTGTCTATATATGGACTGTATGGTGTGTGTGTGAGTGTGTGTGTATGTGTGGAGTGTATGGTGTTCTCTGTGTATGTATATATGGTGTGTATGTGTATGTGTGTGTCTGTGGTGTGTGTGTGTGTGTGTGTGTGTGTGTGTGTGTGTGTGAGTGTGTGTGTGTGTGGTGTCTGATGCTCACAGAAGTCTGAAGGTAGTATCAGATTAGGTAAAACTGGAGTTACAGACAGTTGTGAGCTGCCATATGGGTGCTGGGAACTGAACCCAGGTCCTCTGTAATAGCCATCTCTCCAGTCTATCTTAGTAGCTTTTGTACTATCCGCTCCACTTAAGTAATGATGTTGACGCTATTAAATAGAGCTTCCACACTGAACTACTGTGCATGGCACAAACAACAGAAGTTATTTTGTCACAAATATGGACTTAGCAGTGCAAGGTCAAGGTTCAGGGAAGGATGCTTGTTACTGAGATTCTCTGCATGGCTTGTAGATGACACTTCTCACACATGTGTTCCTGTCATCTACCCTGTGTCTTCATCTCTTCTTGTTGGATTGGAGTCTATCTCATGATTTCACTTTAACTTAATCTTCTCCTTAAAACTCTGAGTTACGATTTCTGTCAGTGAATGAGGGAGGAGAGTTCACGATTCAGCCTATTGGCAGTCCCTCCTGCTGTAGAGAGCATTCAGTGTTTTGGTTCTTTCTCTCCCCTCCCTCCCTGCTCTGTCTGTGTAGCCACACTGTGTACAATGAAAGTTGTATAATCTGTAACCACACTATGTGCAGTGAAGGTTGTATAACATTTTGATGGATTTCATTAGGGTTTTGGTCTTCCACCCAAATGGTCATGTGATTGTTAAGATAACCACAGGAATTTCCTGTACTAGTTACTTCTTGGGATCAAACCTGGTGCATTTTACTTTTTCTGTGGCCTCAGGAAACACCTGCTATGGGCAACAGCTGTCAGGTTCATCCTGAGGAAAGAACTCTTAACTCCTCATCCCATCTGAGGGTGTTTGAAATATTTATCGTACGTCCACAAGAACACTCCAGGTATACACACATCCCTCCTCAAATGACTTAAAATCTGATGGCAAAAGAAGGAACAAGTGCACACGTCACCATATTGTGTATGAACCGTGCTGGAGGACAGAGGTTTTCCAGAGTGTGATCTTCAGTCACACAATTAACATCATGTAGGAATCGGCTAGAGAAAGGCAGGTTCTCAGCCCTCATCCTAGAGCAGCTAAACTAGAAACCACAGGGGTGGAGTCTGGCCATCTGAATCTTGACAAGACATCCAAGAGTTTAGATGCCTTCCCAAGTCTGACAGCATAGCTTATCCCTAAGAAGCTCATTCCATGAGATTTCAAGGAAAAATAGCTCCTATGTGGAGTGGGGACGAGAGGAGAACCAGAGACTATTTCTAGAAATGTGGTGCATATGAGAAAGGCCTTGAAGAGTGAGTAGGATTTTTATATTTATATGTAGACGATCATATTTACTACAGTTGCCATCTGCATGTTTATGTATTTCTTTTTACAAAAGTAATTAGCAGCCTGGACTCTAACTAGAAAGATCTGTTAGCTGTCCCTTCCCTGTCTACTAACTGGCTCACTCTGAATTGAAGCTCCCACCAACATATGCTCACTTACAGAACTGGCAACTGCAGCTGGGGGTTGCGGGGTGGGGGGGGGCATGTTGCTAGAGGTTTGCCCCCATTCCATACACAGCTTGATCTGGAGGGAGGCGTTCTATTCCTAGAGCTGAGACAAAAGCAGTTCAAAGTATCTTTGCATCTCATAGTGGGAAGTAGCTGTCAATGTTATTTAGTCATTTAGCCCAGATGCCTCTCAGCTGGCCTTGAAGGACAGGTAGCAACGAGATACAGTATATACACACACACCTATTTTGCCAGACCATTGACTATCTCTTTAGAACAATGGACAAGCTATGGCCTGAGCACCAGCTCTGATCCACACCCTGTCTTTGCAGTCACTATTTGCTTGGAATACAGCCATGCCTGCTCACTGACTTGGTGGATGTGGCTGCTTGACCCTATAATAACAGCACAAGTTCTTAATCTTCTCCAAGTAATCAAAACCCAGTTCAGACTTCTTCAAGTGTCCATTGGTCCCTACCATTGAAGTGCAGAGAAGGCCGGTGGGGAGTAGCTGCTGCAGAGATGCTCTGTGTGACAGCTGCTGGATCATGGCTATGCTTTCTGCTGTGAGTGTTTTCCTTAGTCACTCGCACGGATAGCTCTTCGGACTTCACCACACGCTGTTCTTTCTGCTCCACCTAGTCCCCTCTACACCATGCAGGTGTCTCTTCAGCTGTCACATGAGCACTACAGGTGGAGTCAAAAGGCCTGACTTCACTACTCATTCGCAAAAATATGAGATGACAGGATGCCGTGAAAAACAAAACAAAGCAAAATTTTGAATGAATATGAAGGGTTGCTTTTGTCCTTTTGGAACCAAAGCATATTTACGCTGGCAAGAAGACTAAAGTTTATCTCATCCTCATAGTCTGAGTGAAAAAAGAAATTCACAAGTGTGTTTTAGTTGGCTCGTAGGATATTCTTTTTTATTTTTGTTTGCTTTGGTGTTTGAGACAAAATATAAAAAAAATCTGGGAGTTTCACTTGAAAATCCAAGTTTCCAGTTTCACCAAACCTGACCTCTACAGGTCAGGAATCAGTTGAAACTGAGTAGGGGCAAGCCTTTGAGACAACCTGCTGGTCCCTTTATCTTGTCACAACTACATCACTCATGTGCCCTTTTTAGCACTGAGTTTATGCCATCTTAACCTAATGTAGTCTCTGATATCCAAAGATCTAGTTTCTTGCCCTGTAAACTTTATAACCTCACAGCCTCAACCACATATAGGACTCACACGACACTGGGAGCAACCCATCTGGGGACAGTTTTCTATGTATGACCAACTTACTTAGCAAGCCAAAATGGGTAAGTGATTTACCACGATTTTTCTGAATATTGATTGGAGAGTTAGGGACAAAGTCCTCAAAATGTTGGTCATTTTACCCCACCTGATGGAAGCATGTTTGTTCCCACATTCCTCCCTTAGTCATGAATCCCCAACTTGATTTAAGATGGGAATATATTTTTAAAATGTTTGGTGTCAAGTTGAGTGTTGGCTGAAATCTCAACTTTCATAGTCTATTTTTATTTTATTATATTATTTTATTTTTTGAGACATGCCTCACTGTGTAGCTCTGGCTATCCTGGAACTCACTACATAGATACTATGGCCTTAAGCTCATAGAGATCTGTCTGCCTCTGTCCCTCAAATGCTGGCCCTAAAGGTGTGGGCCACTACACCTTGTTAACTTGCACTGTGTTTCAAGTCTGCACATGGTTGTGCACTAAGTAGGCTTGTTTTAATTTTTTTTAACCTTTATTGTTTGTCACCGTATGCCAGATATCAGGCTTAGCATTTAGACTACAGAGCTAAGCTCAAAAATACGCTCTGCCTTTATCAAGCTTGAAGTCTTTGGGGGAGACAGAGATCAAACAAAAAATGCTCAGCATACCATCAAGATAGAGAGCACATAGGGCCCTGAGAACCAATGACACAGAGTTTACACTGCTGAGGGGAGTTGGTAGACAATTGCCCTGAGAATTATGGGATGGCAGAGTTCTATCCCAAACAGTATTTCTTAATGTTGACATACATCTTAGACAAGATAATTCCATGCAGAGAGGTGAAGGAATTGACCTACACATTATTGGATAATTACTAGTGCTAGGTGTCAATAACATACCTGCACACACCACGGTTTTGATTATCAAACAAGTCTCTGGGCATATCCAAATAACCCTGGCTGGGAGCTGTTCCTAGTTGAGAACTGGTGATCTAGAAGAGGGTTATGGTAGGGAGGGCACTATGGTGAGTGATGCTTACAGTGATTTGGAGTTGGCAGCTGACCTGGAAAGATACGGAGATCCATCTCTCCGTATGCAACTTGAGAGTGGATAGACAATGTGGTAGACTAGAAAGAAAGTGGCAAGGGATGGCTTTTGTTTGCATAAATGACACCAACACAAGCTGGCTATGAGACCTCAAGGTCCAGGGCTTACAATGCTTGACAGTGAGGGGAGACACCTTGCCCTTCTCTCTCCCAGCATAGCCACCTGGGCTGTTCATCTTTTTTGTTGTTGTTGTTTTTTGAGACAGGGTTTCTCTGTGTAGCCCTGGCTGTCCTGGAACTCACTTTGTAGACCAGGCTGGCCTCGAACTCAGAAATCCGCCTGCCTCTGCCTCCTGAGTGCTGGGATTAAAGGCATGTGCCACCACGCCCGGCTGTTCATCTTTGCCTAGTAAGAGATGGCTACAACTGGGCACCCAAAATACTCTTCCTAAAGAAATGACAGTAAGTATAAGGATACATCAGGAGTCAAAGCAACAGTCGTAGGTGCTCCCTTTGGACCTATAACCTGTCTGGACCCAGGTTCTTCATGTATCTCTCAAATCTCGTCAGAGAGGTTTCCTTTGGCAGTAGATGGAGATGAACGCAGAGACCCACAATTGGTCAAGATACAAAGAATAAGAGACTGTGGATTTCTCAGCCCTAAATAGGACATCTGTATCTACATCTTTATCTTCATCTACATCTTCATCTACATCACACCTTGCTTCTTCTTCCAAGGCTCAAGGATCATTGCAGAAGAGGCAAGGGAAAGAGTGTAAGAGCTGGAGGTGGTGGATGAATGTAAGGAAAGGCTGCTTTTATCAGACACAATAGGGCAATTACACACTTGCATGCAAACTCCCAGCAGATGTATCAGCAAGCACAAGACATGCAAAAAAGCTTAAGCCAGAGAGGAGGCAGGCATGATGCCCCACCCCCAAGCTGAGGATCTGTGGGGTAATTTCTAGCTGCTGGGAGAGGGAAAGTTAGTTGTTTTTTTTTTTTTAAGGATGTAGGTCAACCACACACCCAAGAGTGCCTGGGTAGCACATACTGGACTCAGTGGATTTTGTTTTAAGAAGGAAATAAAGTTGAATAGGTATCGAATAAAGAGATGGATCTTGGAGGCATCGGAGAATAGTAATTATGCTCAAAATACAATGTTCAAAGTTTTCAATGAATTAATGAAAATAATTTAAAGCAAAAAAAAAAGAAAATAAATGATAACTTTATAGAAGAAAACCATCTGCCATGGTTGAGAGAGTGAAGTGTGTGTTTAATCTAGCAGTAGCGGGACAGCATTTCAATGCCGGCTGATTTTTTTTCAAACATTCATGAAAGTTGGCAAACACTCTGCAGAAATATACTTTGTAATACCCAGGAGGAGGCTGGCACACTATCTGATGATGCTATTTGCGTTCTTGCCTTAGCGCTGAGGAGTGCTTAGCGTTTCTTTCCAGTTACTAACCCAAGGGTTCTCATCTTTGGATGAGCAAAGAGATGTCCGGGGGAGCTTGTTCAGAATATAATGTCTGAGCTGGAACCCCATCACCTAGATTTTAACAGTTCTAAGCCCAGGAAGTTCTATAGCAGGTTGTTAGCTGACCACTTTGAAAAATAGCTTACAGTGAAAAGTGCCTTGGAAGAAAGTGTTATGAGTCCTATCCATCGTCGCCTATGTTCTCGGACCCCACTTATCTCTCCCAGCTCTCTGGTTTCTATCCAATGCTGTTCCAACAAACTTTCCCCAACTGTTTAGATGCTCCCAGATCAAAGTCCCCCGGGTGCAGCAACAGATGCTGGGCCTATAACAATAGCCAGACTGGTATTAATAATCTAGACATGTTTGTTGTATATTGCAGAAAGCAAAAAGTGGGCCAGGGTGGATCCATTGGAGAGCCCACCTATGCCATTAAGTCCCTAGATGGTTTTCTGTCTAAAGTGGTGTGGAATTCAACATGAGCACACAACTCTACCACTGTATAACAATATCCACTGGAGGAAATGTTCCTGGGTCTCAGTTCTATCCACCCAACCTCTAGAAGATTTCTCTGGTATCTCATTGGTCAATATCACATCACATGTCTTTGCTTAAATCAATCCATTGGCAAAGGAAGAAAAGGACAAGGATCCATATACACCAGTCAGGAGTCTCACCCGAGTTGGAAAGGGTTTCTACCTTCTCAGAAAGACATGGCTGCTCTGAGGAGGGTCCACTAAGAAAGAAACTCAGAAAACAAAATGGATCAATGGCTGCTGATAAGGCAGCCACTGCGTCTCCTTCTCTTATAGTACTATCTTCATCCTCCCTCACTCTAGAGTCAGCGTTATGACAGGCAGGAGTCAGATTTCCTCGGGTCACCCCCATGTCCTCAGTTAAGCTATGAGTCCTGTTACATACATGTACTCCAGCATGAAGTGGCCCTAAAATAACCTGTTCAGTTTACATTGGTGGCAAATTATAGTTTGAATGGAAAACTACTAGTTTAGCTATCTCTAAGAGACAAAACCTCAACTCAAACCCACATCTTTCTATAAAAGGAGAGGAGGGTAGTGTCTTAGAGTTTCCATTGCTGTGACAAAACACCATGACCAAAAAGCAAGTTGGGGAGGAAAGGGTTTATTCAGTTTACATTTCCACATTGCTGTTCATCTCCAAAGGAAATCAGAACAAGAATGCAAAGTGAGGCAGGAACCTGGAGACAGGAATAGATGCTGAGGCCTTATAAGGTTGCTGTCTCCTGGTTTGTTTCATTTGGCTTTCTCAGCCTGCTTTCTTATAGACCCTAGGACCATCAGTCCAGTGATAGCCCTACCCAAAATGGGCTGGGCCCTCCCCCATTGATCACTACTTGAGAAAATGCTTTACAAGCTGGGTCTCATGAAGGCATTTCCTCAACTGAGGCTCCTCCTTCTCTGATGACTCTAGCTTGTTCAAGATAGCAGATAAACGATCCAGCATAGGTAAAAGTACCATATTGGTACTTAGAACATCCAGAGGAGCCACAGACTCAAAACACGGAACTCAGAAACCTGTTCACACTCAGTTCTAAAGCCCTCTCCAAGTGGAGACCATCTCCAGATGGCATCAAATCCCTCAAAACTGACCCCTACTGGCTCAGTAAGACAGGTGCCTTCCCCAAGAGAGCCTACAGAAGTAAAACTTCAGTGTCTAGGAAGGAATTAGCATCCTCTGGATGGGCCAGGACCAGACTACTTGGCCACTGTGTCCTAGGACAATGTCAATCCTACCCAGATTCCACAGAATGGCTTCTCACAGAAAAGAGATCCCATTGCCAGAAGAAGCCGAGAACAGATGCTGAACAGGCAAAACAACAGATGTCCACCACATTTATGGATGAAAAAAAAAAAGCTGTTTGCAGGGCATTATACACAGGCTAGGCCACCACTGAGAGCCTCTTGCTTATATGCACAGAGATTCAACATCTCCTCCTGCCCCTCCATATTGTAAAAATTAAACTTGAAATTTGAGATGATCATTTGTTTCCCAGATTCAAATGTGAATTTGAGGTCTGGTGGGAGTAGCAGCAATGGAACTCACCTTTAATCCCAGCACCGGGGAGGCAGAGGCAGGTGGGTCTCTAAGTTCAAGGCCAGCCTGGTCTACAGAGTGACTTCCAGAACAGCCAAGGCTACACAGAGAAACTCTTTCTCAAAAAGACAAAAACAAACAAACAAAAAAAAGGTAGTTTTTGTCCATTGGTGTGTTAAAAAATCTCATTTTTTTTCCTTATAAGTGATATCTAAAAGTTTTCTATAGCTTTCTTCTATTGCCTTTTGACTTTTTTCTTCTTTTTCTTTGCTGTTTACTATGTCTTAACTTCTAGGACCCACAAATCAAGGACCAGTAACTTATTAATAACTATAAAAATGCCATCTCTTTCTGAGGGCCAACAAAATAGCTTGTCAGGTAAAGCCTGATAACCTTCCTCAGCATCCATGGAAAGGAGGAGGGAGAATCCCAGCTCCACACGGTTGTCCTCTGGCTCGCTCGCTCTCTCTCTCTCTCTCTCTCTCTCTCTAATTAGCTAAATTTTTTTAAAGATTTATTTATGTATGTGAATACACCATTGCTCTCTTCAGATACAGCGGAAGAGGGCATCAGATCCCATTACAGATGGTTGTAAGCCACCATGTGGTTGCTGGGAATTGAACTCAGGACCTCTGGAAGAGCAATCAGTACTCCTCACTGCTGAGCCACCTCTCCAGCCCAAGACAACTGTATCACAAGTAGGATTCGAACCTCCATAGAGAGGAACCCTCAACAGCAAAAGCATATGCTTGAGAGTGGTGCCTTAAACCACTCGGCCACCCTGATACATTAGTTAAGTATTTTAATGCCATTTCTCCACTACACTCTCCACAGTTTTTCCTCTTTCTCTGTCCTTCACTTGACAGTTAGAAATAATCAGTGATCCTATCATCCCACATAGGTACAATGTCCTCCCTTAAAGGGTAGCTACTTGGAGATATGCTTTATTCAATCATACAGACAAATACAGTTATTCAGACAAATACAAAGTGAGTACCTACTCTACCAGGTACGAGATGAAACATTAGAGGCAAAATCATTATCACCACCATAATCATCATCACCACCACCACAGTCATCACCATCATCACCATCACCAACACTATCCTCACCACATCATCACCACTATCGTATACCTTACAGTAGCCTGGAACTTCCTTTGGGGTATAAAGTGTGCTCATCTTTACAGTTCTTTGATGTTTAACTTTTAGTCGTAATATCATTGTTATCATTATTATGACAAGCATTGTTGCCACGTGCCATGGGCATTCTGCTCTCTGATCCTTTCAGAGATCCTCGAGAGTAAAAACTGTGATTCCATCTCGCAGAAGGAGAAACTGAGACTCGGTGGCACGAAGCCCCTTGCTCACACTCACAACCTGTGAGAGACAAAGCCTAGAGATGACAGGATGTGTAGTCTGCTCTCTCTCTCTCTCTCTCTCTCTCTCCATGCTTGCCCAGTAGGAAGTGGAAGCTGGCTTCTGTTTGCCTGTAAAGGTTAAGGTTTGAGTCCACTCTGTTGCATGTAAGATATAGACTTGGAGCTAGGGCTGTTTGAGGATAACTCTTTAAGCCCTGCTCCTCCTGTTAATTGCTCCCAGCTACGGGCAGACATCCTGGAGACTTCAGTTAGTTCCACTTCCATATGCCTTCATTTTACAACCCTCTTTGAGGGACCTTGGATTTTAGATTCTTTATTGGCAAAATGATGAAGCTAGATCTAAAGCAGATGTCAACTAGGACAACCTAGAATGAGGAAAATGCTCCACATCTGTCTTATCCAGGATAGCAGCTTAGTGCCCTGTGACGCTACTGAGTACGGGACTCAGCTAACACAGCTCAGAACTGATTGTGGAGTCTTAATACATTTTTAAATAGCCACATGACCAACAGTTACCTACCAGAGTAGACAGCGTATAGCTAGAATCATTTGTCTCTCTTTCTACCTCCGACGGCCTTCCTGCCACCCATTAGCAGGTCTTGAACGTCAGTTCGCTTGGTAGCCGACAGCGTTTTAAAGAAAATGGAATAAAGTAATGAAGGATGGTATGTGGTGGGCCAGCAGAATACGTGAGCGTGTGTTGTGTATGGTAGGTTTTCATAGTGACACTTTGTTTCACAGATTTGTATCCTGGGTCTTTGGGCAAAAGAAAATGTTTCCAGTGAATCGTGGCCCAAATCCATGTTTGAAAACCACTGCCCACCCCAGAGTAAATAATGAAACCTGGAGGGTAAGCAGGCTTCTGCGGTGATTCCTTTTCTAGCCGGGAGCTCTGTAAGACCTCATTGCAAGAATACGGTGTCCTTCTAGGTCCTTTAGGCATGTGGACAGCATGTGGCTTGTCTCAGTAATTGAAAGTGACTTTGTGCTTATCTTCCTCTACAGATGCAAAGACCCAAAATGATGACCCACAGACAGAGAATCTGGTTCCCACAGACAGGTCCCCTTTGGGATTGGCATAGGTTTTTTATGACCGTAGTTCCTGGGGACCAGTAAGGTGTCCCCACCCCCACCCCACCCCCTGGGTAGCTAGTCTCTTCAGTTTGGGTTTTTGGTTCTGTTTTTCCATGCCATCACCTGCCCCTGAAGGCACTGGGTGTTGCAACCTATACTCGCTGTATGTTCAATTACGCAGAATCTGAAGGAAAGCCTAACTTTACCGGGTGTGGGGGGGAATATAAGAGTCCAGAAAGGGAAAGGGAAATACTAAAACTTCCTGAAAAGTTGACTGCAGGAAAGATCAGAGAGAGGAATGATGGAGGGGAGGGGATGGGAGGGAAAGGAGGAGATAACAAAAGAGAGACAGGAAGAGGAGTTGGAAAGATGGTTAATACCCTCATAACCTGGGGGAGGGGAGGCCTACAGCTAAGTCAGGCTCTGTAGAGTAAGGAGATGAGCTTCTACTGAATATCATTAATGTCCTGAGGGGAACACTGCAGAGCTCTGAGCAGTCAGGCCTGGACCTTACACACTGAAGAGAGCCTCGAGAAATCCAGAGCTGAGAGTGCTTAAGTAGCTTCACTTATTCCATAACATACCCTGCCCTCAGGTGAAATGTCCTTGTCCTGGAACCCAGTGTTTCCCTCAGTTCTGATATAGCCACCATGATGAGGACCATGGGTGACTTCTTCCCTTCTCTGAGCCTTGAGGTTGTATCTATAAAGACAGAGATGGGCAGGATGTGGCAGAGGTTCCCTGGAGATCAGACTGGGGTGAAGAGAGATCTACTTTGACTGCCATGGCTCCTAGTACATCTACCTAGGGCCTCTAGGATCTCAGCACAGGGCTGTTGAGTCCCTATGGTTTCAGAGAGAGGTTGATCATGGCTAAAAGAAGGAAAAGGAAGAGGGGGGAACCATAGTGATCTATTAGACCTTAAACACAAATGCTAGGCCACCCAAATAAAGCATGTGTGGGAGACATGTCCAAGTCACACAATAGCTGGTCCAAAGAAATTCCCTTAATAACAACCAGGGCAGAATATATTAGCATTCCAGAGGGAGGGGTGGGGAGGGAGCTTAGAAACCTCTGGGTAATCTAGAAAATTAGATGTTTTCCAGAGTCCCTCCACTCTAATGAGAAAACCATTGAGTCCTAGGGCCCAGCTTGCTAGCTGATATCCCCAGGACTTCTCTACAGTATATGGGATCTTGATGGCCTGCCAGGGTCTCAGGAAGCAAACATTGTATAACTCCTGAAGCCTCTGGCTCAGGGACCTGGGGACTGAGTCACTCAGAGCACATGAGGACAATTGCCAATTTCCTGAGGGCCTCCATTTTCCAACATGGTTCCCAGGGCTTTAGACAAAACCCAGATTCTCAGATAAGCTGTATGGCAAAGGGGCTGCCAGGCTGGACTGAGATAGCCATGCTCTCCTGTTGGCAATGCCCAGGCTGGACTGAGGTCCTGGAAACTCAGCAGGAAGAAAAGCAGTTGTCTTCCTTTTCGGGATGCCCTGGACAAAAGATACTGCTAAGAGAGGATAGAAGAGAAGAATGGGCCTCTCCTGGATGGACAGATGCCTGGCACACTCAGCTCCAGCCCTTAGCTGGATGGTGACTTCAGTCACAACAATCATCCCCCTCTGGGCCTTGGAATCCCTGTGGAGTCTGTGTCATGGGATTGTTTCGAGAATTAAATGGCATGTGGACCACAAAGCACTTAGCACAGGTTTGGCACATGGTAATTGCACAATTAATGTTAGCCACCTTTATCCACTTTTCCAGCCGTCTCCGTGTGATTTAGTGGGTGTCTGAAGGTGGTGAGGGATAGGAGAACTGGTATTGATCGATGGGAGCCCATTCCAAAATGGAAAAAAAAAAATCCCAAGACTGGCAGAGTCTCTAGTAGAGTCTCCCTTCTCCATCCATCTGTCACTGTTGCCTGTTCAAAGCTATTATCACACAGCTTTGGGCAGCAAGTTAGTAGAATCCCATAAGCAAGATGGCCAAACAATATTTTTGGAGCATGGAGGGGACTTTTCCTTCACCACCCAACTCGGGTGAATTCTCTCCATTCAGCGAACAAGGCCTCAGGGTCAGGAAGGGCAAGGCCAAGAGCCGGGAAGACAGGGAGCAGTTTCCTGACTTCAGACTTTCCGAGGCCTGTGACTGCAGAAGAACGGGGGCGCTTACTGCAAATTCAGATAGTCAGCACAGAGCATGAATTAGGGAGAACAGAACGGGCTCCTATCCCACAGCTAACAGGGCTATTCCTCTGCCTAGGGACAGGGAGGAGGCTCTCTGGGCCAGAAAGGAAAAGGCACATTTAAACTGAACCCTAAGGAAGAGGTCCAGCGCCAGACGTCTGGATAAAGCCCAGGGACACAGGCACAGCCAGCAGCAGACAGGGTGGGAGGGGAGGCAGGAAGGGGTACAGTGACTCAAACAGGGTTTTCACTTATCGCAAAAGAGAAACAGATATGGGGAGAGAGACAGAGAGAAAGATAAGAGCCTAATTCAAGTAGAGCCAAGGGGAATTATTAGAAATCGGCGTGTCCATGGGTGTGTGGCAGCCACTTGTATCCCTCATTGTTCATGATGCTTACTGCCATGAAGTGCATTTCAGGTCTAACCCATGTCCTCCTGTAGTAGCTGTCTTCTGGCAGTGGCAGACACGGGCAGCGTGTCTGGCCAAGAGCTTGCCGCTCTGACATATGTACTGACAATGCTCTCTGGAAGAAGACAGCCATGATGGTGAAGCATGCTGCTGAGCCTGGCAGGGCTGCGGCGGATATTCTGTTGCCTTTAAAGTGGCCTTGTGTGTGTCCATCCACCTGTGCTCTCAACCTGCTGACTTGGGGAACCATGGGCAAGCCAGGCCCCTCTGTGGAGAGACCTGGGGAATTGAGGGGACTCAGAGCCCGACCTGGCTACATCTGCCAGCACCTATAGAGTTGGCCTCTCTTGAGGACCCCTGTGCACACCTGCCAAGCTCTGTCTGCCTTGCCAGGGAAACTGCTCAGGGCTGAAGTGCCCTGGCCTGAGAACAACCATCATGGTTTCTTCATCCTCTGTCAAGGGGGCTAAATTACACAAGTCCTACTCTGCACCCCAGGATTCTCCAATCATCGTCTCTGGATCTTTTCAAAATGACTTTTTGGATCATAAATGGCTGCTGTTAGAGGAAGGTAGCTCTGTTAGCTGTCCGGCACCTCAGTGCTCCTCTAGAAAAGTGTCTGGCAGCAGACCACACCTCTGGTCAGAGTCTGGGTCTTAGAATCAGACTGGCTAGCTTCAGGCTCTGACTCTGCCCCTTATTAACTAACTGTGTGACTTTGAACAAGGAGCCTCCGTTCTCTGGGCCTCGGTTTTCTCATCCATAAATGAGGAGAGTGGTGTTCTCCCTTGAGTGAAGGAAACTCTTTGGAGGGGGGCACACGTAGCTTGTTGAGCACACCTCCAGACAAGTGTGTATGTCTGAATTTTACCTACTGCCCTTGCAAACTTTACCTCTGTGCTCACTCCTCTTGCATCACCCGGACTTTTAAATCTTGTAAACTGACCCTGGCCACCTATGTAGCACTAAAAGCTCAGCAAGTCTCTGTGGTTTGTGCAAGTTTGACACCCCCCACCCCCAGGCCTCGGCTTATTCGTCTGTTCAGTGATTTTCTGATTCGGTTCTGCAAAGGAAACGGCAGCACGGTGAGATGAACATGTACTGCATGCTTGGTGCTGAGAGCAAACTGCTAGACAAGAGTGTGGTCCTTGCCCGCATGGGGCTCCCAGGCCAGCGCATTTGAGTGACCTCCCAGTCCCTTTCTGCTCCAAAGGTCTTACTTCAGTGAACAATATTGTCAAGGCAGAGACTTGACCCTCCCAGGTTACCAAGAGTGGCCAATCACCCACTTTTTCTAGATAAGCACCCAAACTCTCCACCTTGGAAGCAGCAGATGTGCTCAAATACATAGGGATATGTCACAGACAGATCTAGTCTCATTCCTACAACAGGAAGGGCCCAATTCATACATTCCTCTGCATCCCACAGTAAGCCTTAAACAGAGAGGTCCTGAGAAGAAAGAGTTTGCTCAAGATGGCAAATGGTCTGGAACCAATAACTTTATTTTGATAGCCATCAAGAAGGGAAAGAAAGGAACCCTTGTTGGATTTGTCCAGCAGTGGGTTTGAGATCTAGCCAGGATCAGTGGCTAGCTGGTAGGGGTAATTTTGGAAATGTTTTTTACAATAGGTTCAAGGTAAAGATACAGGACTTCTGGTGGCCTTTAAAATTAGTTAGTGCTTTCTGAGCCCAAGTTATTTTGTCCAAGAGTATCCTGAGCACAATTTAAATGACTTAAACTGTACCGAGGTACCCCCACTCTAAAGATAGGGAAATTGAGGGTTCAGTTTTGCAACTTGCTCAAGTCAGACACCCATCGAGTTACAAGGCCATAATCCAAAGCCCACCCCACCCCCAGTGCCAGCAGCCAGAAGTGCCACGTGCATTTCTTCTTCCAGTGCAGAGACTAGCATCTCTATGATCTCACCTTAGGAACCTAGATCATGGCAACAGGAACATTTCAACTCTGAGGTCGAACCCAGCATCCCATTGTGAGTTGGCAGATCCATTCGCTATGCAAACCCCTTGATCTTTCACACAGCCACTTCATTACCCACAGAGTGCCGGGGATCCACATTTGGGTCTCTTCCGTACTTAGCTAACCCTAGAGTACACACTCAGGGTGCTTTAGGTTCTAATAGAGTCAGCGAGCTATAGAGTGGCAGCTGCTACACCCTGCACCCTGCCTCGGTGTGCATTTCTCTGGACCCCAGGGCACTGGCAGCTCATTGCTGAAGCAGTGGGTACTCTGCTTGCTGTCTCACCTTGCAAGAGGAAACTCTGCTGTTTTTATTACACTTCTAGCCAATTATTCAAGCTGTTAGACTGTCTCCAAGTTCGCTTTGTTGCTTTCTTAATTAGACTCCAGCATAGCATAGATGCCTCTACTTTTTAAAGACTGTCCTAAAGACACTCTATTAAGACTTGGGAACATTTTTATCTCCAAGGTCAAGCGACCCTTGGGGAGAAGAGAGAGGAGATTGCACAGGTGGCCAATGGGTAGAAAGAAGATAACTTCTCGGTTGTAATACTTACAGGGGGAAACTGTGCCATTATCTGCTTTTAAACAGACTAATAAATCTGGTAGCATAAAACAGGGTTTAGTTTAAATGTAGGACTGTTTAGTAGAGAGGATAGAGTGTGGGAGAAGTTAAACCCAGAAGCAGATCACAAAGGCAAGACCATTTGTAAATTAGAGCCTTATAAATCATACTGTCTACAATGCTCAGTGGCTAAGAACTGAGCTGAGGCTCAAGAAATCATAGGATTTATCCAGAAATCAGAAAACTAGGCACCAGCAGAGAAGAAAACAAAATCCAGATCACCACCAGCCATCTCAGAGAGAGGCGCATGGAAGCATAGAAAGATAGCCAGGGAGGAAGCTCTGGGGGCCCGAATAGGAAACCGAATCAGGCTTATTGAAAGCAAACAAATGTTGGTGAGGCTGGAGTGGGGACCCTCACACACAGGTGGCAGGGACAGAAATGAGTGCAGCCACTGTACAAATCAGCATGCAGGTTCCTCAAGAGCTAAAATAAAGAGCTGTCATATGATCCAGCCATACTTCTCATTAGTATGTACTTGAAGGGATCTACATAGGCATACAGCAGACATATGTGCACACCATTGTTCACGAGATAACTGTCCACTAGAGCCAAGCTAAAGAATCAGCTCAGGTGCCCAACTAATGGATAAAGAAAATGTTATCTATCTATCTATCTATCTATGCATGTCTCTCTCTCTCTCTCTCTCTCTCTCTCTCTATATATATATATATATATATATATATATATATATATATATATACATATATGTATGCATACATGAATATAAATTACAAATATATGTTTTAACCATAAAACATTGTTTTGTGCATATTATGTTATTTGCATATATATATATATACACACACACACACGTATGTATATGATTTTTAAGTGTGTATGTGTGTCCATCATTATACGTATATGTACCACGTGCCCACAGAGTATGGAGTGCCCACAGAGACCAGAAGAGGGTTTTGGATCCTGTGGACTTGGAGTTGGCAATAATTATGAGCCACCTGTAGTTGCTAGAAATGGAACCCTGGTCCTCTGGAAGAGCAGCCAGTGTTAACCACTGAGCCATCTCTCCAGTCCAAGAAAAATCAGTGTTTTCTACACAGCTTAGAAGCTGTTGTTTTGAGATCAAATTCAGGGTGTGTGTCTTAGTCAGGGTTTTTATTCCTGGACAAAACATCATGACCAAGAAGCAGTTGGGGAGGAAAGGGTTTATTCAGCTTACGCTTCCATACTGCTGTTCATCACCAAGGGAAGTCAGGACTGGAACTCAAGCAGGTCAGGGAACAGGAGCCTGCTCTCTTATAGAACCCAAGACTGCCAGCCCAGAGATGGTCCCACCCACAAGGGGCCTTTCCCCCTTGATCACTAATTGAGAAAATACCCCACAGCTGGATTTCCTGGAGGCACTTCCCCAATTGAAGCTCCTTTCTCTGTGATAACTCCAACTGTGTCAAGTTGACACAAAACTAGCCAGTACAGTGTGTAGTATGTGTATAATTGGTACTAATTACAGATTGGATTTTTCATATAACTTAAAAACTTTGTGGGGAATTAAAAAATAAATAATTTGAGCCAGGAAGTTGTACAGGATTGGGGTAGTGTACATCTCTCATTCCAGCACTCAGGAGATAGAGGCAAGAGGATCTCTGAGTTCTAAGCTAATCTCAGGATTACATTAGAGACACCCTATCTCAAAAAATAAAGATAATAATTTGTGTCAATGGTGGTATCTGAGATCATTTATACATGCTGTTTTCATATTAACAGAACTTAACTAGGCTTAATTTCTTTTTTTCTTTTTTTTTTTTTTTTGGTTTTTCGAGACAGGGTTTCTCTGTGTGCCCTGGCTGTCCTGGAACTCACTATGTAGACCAGGCTGGCCTCGAACTCAGAAATCCGCCTGCCTCTGCCTCCCGAGTGCTGGGATTAAAGGCGTGCACCACCACACCCGGCTCTTTTTTTTTTTTTAAAGATTTATTTATATTATTATATGTGTGTACATTGTAGCTGTCTTCAGACACCCCAGAAGAGGGCGTGAGATCTCTTACAGTGGTTGTGAGCCACCATGTGGTTGCTGGGATTTGAACTCAGGACCTTTGGAAGAGCAGTCGGTGCTCTTAACCGCTGAGCCATCTCACCAACCCCTAGGCTTAATTTCTTTAACTCTGCCTGATGTTGTCTTTTTGAAACTGTTACATTTACTTGCACTGTCCAATATGGTAGCCACTAGCCATGTATGGCTACTTCTGTGTAAGCTTATAACAGTCAAAACTAACTCAAAATTCAGTTTCTCAGTCATACTAGCCATGTTTCAAATGTCCAGCAGCTACCTATGGCTGATGACTAGTAAACTGAACACTGTAGATACCTGCTTTTTCTCTCATCCCAGCATGCACCACTAGATAGCACTTTCTAAGGGCTGACACCAGTCATGACTCTCACCCAAATAATTCTAAAGGAAGCCAGAGGTTCCCTGAAAGCATGTTGAGAATATATGGCACAATCTATATGCTTAAACTTGGCAACGCCCAGTTATATCACAAATAGAGCTACTATCCCATGAGGTTTGTCACTGCTCTTAATTGGTGCTCTCAAGTACAGGGTCCTTACATGTGAGATTGTTTGGAAATCTGTATGTAAGTCAACTTGGAATCTAAAAGACCTTTACTCATAATGTAAATGTGATAAACCACAAAGCTAAACCTCACTACTTGATAGGTTTAAAAAGAGTGTGTGTTTGGGGGATGGGAAGAGTAGCCAGGAGAAAGTCAACTATCAGTCTCAGCACTTGGGATATGGGATAGTTCAGTGACAGAGCTTGCTGGCCGTGTGTAAAGCCCCAAGTTCTGTCTGCTGGAATCACAACTAAAATAAAAATCCAAATAAATCAACATTTCGCAGGAGCTACAGATTGGTGGAGAGGGGACACATGTTCTCTGCTCGTCCCCCATACGTGCCTCTACAAAGAAAAATAAGGTTAGGTTAATTTCCTAATCTAATTAGCCCCAAATACAAAATCTCACTGGAAACAAGATAGATGCCAGGGCAGGGGCACATGTGGCCTATCTCAGCCCAACCTCCTGACCCAAGAGGTCTTGTTGACACTGTCTGGTTATCAAAAGGTCTTGGAGCTGGGTATAGTGGCACACACCTTTAAGCCCAGCTCTTGGGAGGTGGGGGCAGATGGATCTCTGAAAGTTTCAAGCCAGCCTGGTCTACAGGGAAACTTCTAGGACAGCCAGGGTTGTTAACACAGAGAAGCCCAGTCTCGAGAAACCAAATTAAAAACAACAAAAACAAACAAAAAATCCACCCCTTTTATACTCAGCCTTCATCAGCAGCCTGGAAGAACTCTTACAGGGGTGCGTGAGTTTCTGCTAATGATCTACTTCTAAGCATCACACACTCCTAGAGCCTTGACCATGCACAGCATCCTCACGGCAGCATCTGCATCCTGAGGGTAAGGGGACAGAGGGACAGAATTAATGTTTCAGTCCACAATGGTCCATTTTCCTCCCATTCCCCTCTCTTTCTATCAGACTCAAAGACTGAATTCTGATGGAGGATTTATGCCCACAGTTCCACTTCCCTAAATTAGAAAAAAATTAAGTTGACCTTGAATGGTGCTTCTTGAACTGCAGGGCAGATTGAATCAAAGCCGTAGGTGAGCACGTGTGCTTTGGTTCTGGTGGGAATGTGAGAGCCTTCCAGGCTCTCCTCACTGATGGGGACGGCGGTACTGTTTGTTCTGATTGCCTTTCCAGGCCCACAGCTTTGCTTCCCTTGGCAGTGGTATATCACCATGCTGCTCATATGAGTGGGATTTATATTTTCTCACAAGCCAGAGAAGAGAAGGGAGTATAATATTTTCCAGGGGACTCAGAGCAGAAATTCAAAAGAGAAGAAAAATGGATTAAACTAAAGAGAATGTTTCGTGAAACATTCTAGGCGAAGAGAGTTGTTTTGAGCTATGGAGGCACGGTGGTCATGATTCCAGTCCAACATTTCCAGGACATATGCATACACATACATGCACGCATGTGCGTGCACACAAACACATACCTGGGTGCATGCATGGGTGCACACAGAAGCCAGAGAGGATATCAAATCCTCTGCAACTGGAGTTACAGGAGAACACACACACACACACACACACACACACACACAAACACTTGCACATGAATGCACGTATACACATCTACACCTATACACACCTACACCTATACACACACACACACACACACACACACACACACACACACACACACCTGGATACATGTGTGGGTGCACACAGAGGCCAGAAGAAGATATCAGATCCTATGCTGCTGGAGTTACAGGAGGACACACACACACACACACACACACCTGAGTGCATGCATGGGTGCACACAAGGGCCAGAAGAAGATACCGGAGCCTATGCTGCTGGTGTTAGAGGAGGATGTGAGCTGCCTGATCTGGGTGAAACAAGAGCTCCTAACCACTGAGTCATTTCTCAGCCTCTTGCAGGGCAGTTAATAGACTTTTCCATGTTAACTCATCCAAGTGATTTCATGGTTTCTTTACCTGGATAATAAATGCATTTCTTTGATTTACCTTTTCTGTCTTTAACTTAAGATAGAAAAGAAAAAGATGAGTAATGGAGAGAGAGATTATGAAATCGAGACAAGCATCTTGGTGATGCCCATAATCTTAGTAGGTGAGAATCAAAAGAATTGAGAGTTCAAGGCCACAGTAACTGTCTTTTTTTTTTTAATGATCTTCTTTTCTCCAACCTTAGCTACCAAAATTCTCAGAGTTCAGTTTCAGGGCTAAGCAGCTGGGTCATTACTCTCCAGCACACTTGTGATTTGGGACACTTGTAAGGAAGAAAGAATCAGAAGCTCTATTCTCTTGTCTGTAAACAGAGAAGACTGATGAGGTGAGCTGTAGAAACCATAGCCCTCCTGACCGTGAAGCTGGCTTGAGAATGATGTGGGTAATGCCAAATTTAGTGGGGAAAAACACCAGGTTCCAGGTGGATCCAACAGGACAGTCTTGGTTGTGCTGCACTAACTAAAGGTCTCGGGTGCCATGACAACGAAGATTTGTCCTTGCTCAAGTTGGATGCTTATCCAGGCTCCAGCATCCTGACACTATCAGGACAGCCTTCACTCATAGCTTGGTGAAGAGAAAGAAAATGTACAGATAAAATACTGTCTCCTTGAAGGAAGGCACACACAATTTCCATTCACACTCCATTGGCAAACAAGTCACCATTCAAATGCCAGTGAACAGATTTCAGCTACACTAGGTTAAGAACCTCTAAAGGATGTGATCTCTGGATCCCTCTGTAGTTCAAGATTGCTGAGAGGCCAAGAGAATTTATAATCCACTAATTCATGAAGACTGCATGTTCAAGTGGTATATCCAGGACAAGAGTAACCCTTCTAACAGTATAAGCAGGTGGCGTTTAACTGTGTCTCCAACTTTGAATGGAAATAAAGGAACAGAATAATGTCTCAACAAAGATAACTAAGGCTACCTACAAGGGAGATTTGATTCCTCAAATCCAAAGTTACTTATATCAGGTTATTAATCAGGCTCTTAATATTTTAATCCTGAGGTCTCGTGGTCTAGACAGGTAGCTATTATTCAATTCCAAGTGACCAGATTTTAGGATGGGTAAACCACCCTACATCTCTACATAAGCAACCGATGACATCTCAGGGAAAGGAGATCTCTACAGTAACCATGAGCAGATTTAAATGGGAGAATAATAGTGAATGGTGAATAGGTATCCCCAGTCCTGCCTAGTGCTAACAGCGGTACTTTGCATAAATATGTTGTAAAAAACTTCTAAAGTATTGTTACAGTCATTTCAGAAATTACTGGAAAGTCTGCCTCAATCCAAAGTCAAAACTGATCGAACAACTTCTTTGCGGAACTCAAGCCAACAACTCAAGCAGCAGTTTTTAAAATCAGACATCCTGAACACAATACAAGCCAGCGATGGATGCGCTTACTGGTTACTTGCATGCTGAACCCTGACAGTCAGAAAGTAGCAGAAGTCGCTGTTTTCCATAACTAAGCTATTACGTTTCTATGAGAGGAGAAGACCTTGTATATCAGTAAAACCTCTGTAGTTCAGAACATACCATGGTCTCAGATATGAGCCAACCTTCTTTTAGCACTGCATAGTATGATGGCATGAGCAGTGACCAGGCTCCATAGACAAGGCTGAGGTAAAGTCTCACAGTGCAGCAAACTGAGCATTGCCAGGAACACCTAGATTCTTAACAGATTTGATTTATCATTATTATTATTGTTGTTGTTGTTCAGAAATCTTTGACTGTTGCCAGATTTTGTTTTGCAACCCTCCCCAACTCAGTCACAGGACCCCATATGAGGCTTTGATCCAAGGTTTAAGGGACTGTATAGTAACAATTAAAAGTGTGGTATAGGAAACTCAAATTTAGTAATAACCATCTGTTATCACGGTCAAGCATTCTGTACAATGCATGACAGTCTATGCTTCCTATGACTGGCAGTGCAGTGGCTTTGAAAGGCTATGAAGCATTGTCACCGCAGCCTGGGAGGCATCAGGCAATAGAGCTTTCCTAGCTGATGCCAAGGGTCCCCGTCATGTATCTGACCTTGGCCCAGACCTTGTACAGTACATGTCTGTACACTGTTTCTGCTTTCATTTCTCTTCATTCAGCAATTTGCTTCTATGATTTCAAGGAAAGGCTATATGCATGCCTGAGTCTCTGCCTGTCGGAGGAGGGTTGTAGACTCCTCTCAGAGCCACCAAGGGCTAAGCATGGCATATATAATGTGCTGAGGACTTCTGTTTGGTGGAGGGATAATGTCTACCCTTCCTACCTCGTATTCTTCTAGTTTTAAGATTATGATGACTTATGACTGACTTTTCAAAGCCTCCTAGACAGTGATATCTTGTTTCTGTCTACAGTTCCTTACCAGCAGAGTCCGTACAGTCCCCGGGGTGGCTCCAATGTCATCCAGTGCTACCGCTGCGGAGACACCTGCAAAGGGGAGGTGGTCCGTGTCCATAACAACCACTTCCACATCCGATGCTTCACTTGTCAAGGTAGGAGGCCCTTTCTCAGCTCGCTTCTCAGATGCTTGGCTGTCCCCCGCCAGCATGCACCTTGGGACAGGAAGAACAAGTGGCTGACACAATATAAAGGCCAGAACTCTCTTCAGAGAATTCTCCCTGAGGCTGTGTGGAGCCCAGGGGAAGGTTCTAGTGAGATTAGAGATGGATGGATGGATGGATGGATGGATGGATGGATGGATGGATGTGGAGGTTAATAGGGGACATGGCTACCTCAAAGAAACAGGAGCTGGCCAAGAGAAAAGGACAATCCTTAAGGCTAGCTTCTACAGCTTCAACTGGAGAGTGTATGATAGTACAAACTCTCGTTGGTAAGCCCAGTCTGTCTTTGAGATGTGCACCCATTCTGTGGCCATATGCAAGTCCTTAAAGGCTTAAGACTGATGAGCGAAAAGATCTGCCTTGACCTTCTTAAGGCTTGTCGTTTGCAAACAGATGTTCTGGTTGCTACAGCTTTTACCCACATAGAGCTGACTCACAGTGTCCTACAGCCTACGCCCAGCTTCGCTCTAGTTCACAAACAGAAAGGATCACAGCAGAAGGAAGGGAGAGGGGGTTGGCTAAAAGAGAATCCTGTTGCCCACAAGCCAGGGTCCTGACACATACCTCTCCCCCAGCACCTCCCATCTCTGCCTCCAGGTTGCCAAACTCACAAGCAAACATTCCAGTGAAGGACTGCTTGTGAGTTTGACTTAAAACCTGTGACTTGCACCTGTTAAACCTAGGTTTGTGTGCTCAAAGTTTGCTGTGTTCTTTCTGCTCATTGTTGCCTAGGACGGAGCTTGGGGTATTTGTAACCAGGGCTTCCCATGACAAATTACATCACAGGTCCTCCAATGGAACTTCATCTGAAATGACTCTCACCTGTGTCATTATCTTGAAGCTTCCTCTTTGATCCATTCTAGTTTGTCAATATTATTCTTAAATCACGATTCTCAGAGTGCATCACCGTTCTCAAGGGCAGACAAATACAGCAATGTTTCTGTCAATGGGACCCATGCTGACCTGATTTCTTAAGGATCCAATTCTTACCGTTAACTTATATTGAATTTATGGTCAATAGAAACTTCCAGACCTCTTCTTATCAATAACTACCTCAGTCTCGTGTATCAGATTGACTTCCCTTATCACGAAGAAAAAATCCTAAGTTCCTTCCTTTATGCTCCAACTGGACTTTGCATTGAGCAATATGTATTTTGTGTTCTCTAATTGGTTTTATGGTCGCACACCTAGGCTGTATCTTGATATGTATGGTTTAAATTTTATATTTATATTCAGAATTGGCAGACCCTTTAGTACACATGAGCTGTACAAGTGTTTTGGTGACTATTTTTACATCTCAGAAATTGGGGCAGGACAGGAAGTCAAAACAATAAAGATGTGTTGTGTGTCTTTGCAATTCATTTTCTAAAGAAAATGTGAGCAGTTACTTTTTTGCCCGCGCATGGCTTCTCACTTCCTGGCCTGGCCTCATTTCATGTGATGGTGTCAGATCTCCAAGCACAACGAGAAGATTCTCTCCCATGATTGAGACCTTTAACACCCCAGCTTAGGACATACGTAATGTCCTGCTATTGACAAAACAAGCCAATAGCCAACCTAGATTCAAGCTCCTGGAGCAACTTTGCCTCTTGTGGGGAAATCTGAAGCCTCAGATCTCAAGGATGTGAACACAGAGAAGGGAATAATTTGGCCATGTCTACAATCACCAGAAGGAGGTTAGAGAGTCTCTTTTGATGGTGATTTTAAGGAGAAAAATAGACCATTATTTTTTTCTGAATATTTCTAGGTCAGGTGCTTAGAAGTGAGACAAATGACAGGCTTTGGGTTTCCTTCGCAAACAAGGGAGCAGATTTGATGCCTTCAATAGGCGCCTCATTTCAAATTCTAAAATGTCTACGCATGCCTGTTACAGCTACACACTGCACTGTGCCGGGATGAAAGGAGTGAATCTGTAGAGGTCAGAAACAATCAGAAGAGCTGGTGGTGGGACAGCCAGTGCCAGGTTTCATCCCGATGGTCAGTGCGAAGCCTCGGAGATAAAAGCTCTCGGTTTCGTGTCTCAGTGGATCGTGGAGAAAAGCAGACCATGCTAGAGCCACCACAGCTGGGATGTAATAGGAGACACGGAGTGAGGCCCTGCATCAGAGTGCCCACTCACAGTGCATGATGGGAAAAGGAAATGCCCCTGGAACCAAAGGGGATAGGAAGCAAGATTGCCTATGGCTACAGGGCACTAAAACGTCTATGCAACTGTGGAGAGCCCATCCTTTATGTGACTCAGGGATGATACTGATACTATGTATTTGCTATACATTTATAAGAGTTGAAGAATATTTTGTCTCTGTGCATAATTTTATTATCCATATGCCATTGATAGAAATGAAAACATAATATGTCCCTACAAAGCAAGTTGAGACTCACACCAAAAAAACCTAACTCTGGAGCAAGGAGGAACATGAAAGTGTACAGGGGAGGGGTGGACCAAAAATAAAATAAATGTTAAATGAAACAAAAAAATATCTAAAAGTCTCCCAGACAGTTGTTGAACAGCCCAACATCTGATGGGGAGGGAGTGGAAACTTTAAATTCCATGCCCAAGACAAAACAACTGCAAAATAAAACAGAATTTTAAAATAGGAAGGGGTGGGGGGACTAGGAGTTGGAGGTCTTCCTCTGCTACACTAAGTTCTGGGCTAGCCTTGCGTATGTGAGCCCTCTCAGAACAGAATGGTAAAAGCTGCATCCATGCATATGTGGATTAGGGGCTCAGATGTGTTCTGCTGGGTCTACAGGACAGCTTCCCTATAGATCCAGGGATCCTTCGGGACTGGTTCATGGTATGACGTTACCATTTCTGCCTTGATACCAGGATGCGGAGCCTCCTTAAGGCTTCCAGAACTGTGGGAAGCCAGGGGTTGTCTCAGGAAGACTCCCACCTGGCCCTAGCTTCCAGCCCAGTAGAAGTACCTGTGTTCACGAACCAGAAGTCTCCTCAGGTGGACAGAGAGATCCCTGGTTCTCCATTCTTGTTGCAGGTATCGGTGGTGAAATGACTAGTAATGGTAGAGCCAGAGGCTGAGCCAGGTAGGGTAGGACAAGGGCTCAAGGGTGCATGATGTCTCCTAGCGCAAGGCTGGACAGGATAAGATAGGGTGCGTGCTCAGTCAGGGTGTCCTTCTGCTTGTGTCTGCAGCATTAGAACCAGGCCTCCACTTGCTCCACGAGGTTGAGTCTGGTGGTCAGGATCTTGCCAGCCTCCTGGTCAGGGTAGGGGTCGACTGAAGTGTTCCCTCGGCCCCTGGTATGGCTCTCTGATGGTTTTGATGGCTTGGTAAGTAGGAGAGCAAGGAATGCTGAGTGGCTTCCATCTTGACTGTAGCTCTGTTCAGATCAGTTCAAGTGTTTTCCACGGTCAGAGATTGAAAACTAAGTTTCACACTTGACAAATAATAAAAGCCAATGATAATCCTTTTGGAAGGAACTCAGCTCTATTCCAGACCTCAAAGAATTAACATAGAAAAATGAGTAACTCAGAGACAAACTTGCAAACCATAGAGGACAGAGGTGACAGAAACAGTGGAGGGCAGAGTGCATATTAGAATACACATTACCTAATAGTAATTAGAATATCTGCTATCTAATAACCGTGTAATAAAACCCTTCAGGGAAATATAAAAGAAGCAGCCTACATATGTCAGAGTGAAACCTCAGATCATCAACGATAAAGAGATAATCTCAAAAGTAACCAGAAATAAAAGATCATCTGCATACGAATTGGTAAATCGGCTGACAGTTGACAGTTTAATAGCAACAAACAAGCCAAAAACAGTAGGATGCTCTTTCATGTACTGGTAAAGGGAAAAAAACTTGTCAAAGTAGGATTATGTAATCAACAAAACCACTTTTCAAGAACAAAGGCAATGCCCCCCCATATGACACCTTACTTACTGGTAAAATACTGTTTCCCTATAAGAGAAAGAACAAGCTGGGGATGTCTGATCTCACCACTTCTGTTCAGTGATTTATTGGGTTAGGCAAGAAAATTAAATAAAAAGTATACAAGCTGAGAAGAAAGGGTGAAAAGGGTACCCACTGCAGATAAGATGATCACATGTGTAGCCAAACCTATGTAATGCATGAAAAACCCATTAGAACTGGGAAAATAAAATGTTTCAGAACACAAGATCAACATCCCAAAACCATTGTGTGTTTATGCACAGGCAATGAGCACTCTGAAAAGAAATTTGAGAGCGCTAGAGACGTAGCAGCTCAGTGGTAGGACACTTGCCTACTATACACAAGGTTCTGGGTTCAATTCCCAACAGTGCTAAAGATAAAATAAAACTGAGGAAATAGTTACAGGGGGCTGCTGAGATGGCTCAGTGGGTAAAGGCGCTTGCAGACAAATCTGTCAGTCTTTGAGTTCAATCCTAGGAACCTACATAGTGGAAAGAGAGAATTGATTCCTACTGGTTGTCCCCTGACCTCCACACATGAACTACATCACACACACACACACACACACACACACACACACACACACACACACACAAAAGAAAGAGAGAGGGAGGGAGGAGAGGGATGGTGGAGAGAGGGAGGGTGGAGGGAGGGAGGAAGGGAGGAAGGAAGGAAGGAAGGAAGGAAGGAAGGAAGGAAGGAAGGAAGGAAGGAAGGAAAATAGTTTTTTAATAAAAGTACTTACAATAGTAAAACTATACAAATAAATATAGCAAAACATAAGAATTATAATGATATCTGGTATAGTAGCACACAGTATCAATAGTGTTCATATGGTAGAGAGAAAAGGGGGAAGGGCAGGGAGAGAGAGCTCCTTATAAGGGAACTAACAATGCCACTGCATACAGAACTCTACCCTCAAGACCTCATCCAAACCTAAACCTAATTATCTTATGACAGCCATCCCCAAAGACCATCAACAATGGAGGCCAAAACTTCAACATAGCCTTTTTGAAATGGCATAAATCAGCCCATAAAATCCATATCAAATTACAAAGAGCAAGCAATGAAAAAATAACATCAAGGATCCAAGACTTCTCACTTTAAAGACTTACTACAAAGCCAAGCTGCTAGCATAGCACATGGATTGACATGCCAGTCAATAGAATAGAATCAAGTGTCCAGAAATAAACCCTTATATTGATGGCCAGTTGATTTTCAACAAGGGTGCCAAGATAATTCAATAGGGAAAGAGAAAGAAAAAGAACAGTCTTTTCTATAAGTGGTTCCAGAAAAACGGAATACTCACAGGCAAAAGAAAGAAAAAAGACAGAAAATAGATTGTTTCTTACAAACACATAAAAATTATTAACTCAAAATGGTTCAAAGACAAACATATGAGATAAACAGTAAAATTTTAAAGAGAAAACAGATGAATAGATCTTTGTGTCCTTGAGCATGGCAAGGGAAAAGTAGGCAAATTAAACACCATCAAAGCTTCATCATTTTATGCTATAAAAAATATGCTTGAATATGATTTGAGTCCAGTTCTCACTATGTAGTTCTGGCTAGCCTATAACTGGCTGTCTAGGCCAGCCTGACCTCAAACTCACAGAGATTCACCTGCCTCTATCTCCCAAGAGCTAAGAATAATGAGTATGCTACCATGCCTGGCCTAAATACAACCTTAATAATGTGAACAGGTAACACCCCAAATAGAAGAAAATATTTTTCTCATCAGCTATTAACCAAACACCGAGTCTAAGCTTTGTAAGGAATTCTTATAATGTAACAAATTTCAATAACCCACTTTCAAAATGGACGAAGGATCTACAATGACATTTCTCCAAAGAATTCTACAGACATCCCATAAACACATAAAAATTATACAGATGTCCCGTAAACACATAAAAATGTTCAATATCATTAGAATTCAAAGACATCCAATCAACCACAATGGATACAAGGTCCCATACATAAGGATGGCTAAAATTAGAAATGCCTAATATAAGTGTTGAGGATGTAGAGATGTTGGGACCCTTGTCTGTGTATGGGAATAGAAACAGTCATGCTCTTTCAGAGACTGCCGGGCAGTTTCTCAGAAGGTTAAGCATAGAACTCCAACAGCCGTTCCTCGGTGGTTTTCATTTCAAGAAAAATGAAAACAGTCTGAGGAGAGGGTTGACAAGAATAAAAGCCTGGATCCCCCAAACCCATGTCAGATACAGAGCTGATCCAAGTGGTCATGAGACGGGAAGTGGAGACAGGCAGATTCGTAGGAGCTTATGAACTAGGTAGCCTGCAGTGTGGAAGAGTCATAGGCCAAACAAAAGTTAGAAGGCACCTAAGGACTGACAGCCAAGGTTGTCCTTTGACCTCCATGTGTGTGCCATGCATACAGGTACCTCTATCTTCCACATACACAAATGTATACACATGTACACAAAAAGAGTAATGAAAACAATTTCACACAAAATATTACACATGAATGTTCATAGCAGTACTGCTTATAGTGGTTGAAAAGGGGAATATCAGATATCCATCAACCGATGAGCTGATAAATAAAACACATTTTGTCTATACAATAGAATATTATTCAGCAATAGAAAGGAGTGAAATACATTCTCTAATGGAGATGAACCTTGAAACACACAGGAAACACATCACAAATACATGTTTGGTTCCATGTATATGAACTACTCAGAACAAGCAAGATTAGTGGTTCCGTACAGCTGAAAGAGGTTGAAGAAGTGTAAGGACTGACTTTAATGGGTTTATTGTATATTTTGGATACAATGAAAATACCAAGTATGCTAAAGTATACTAAATATGGATGAGTTATACATGTTTAAGTAGTTGAATTTTATATTGTGTGAGTCATATGTTGTTGAAACTGCTTAAAGAACATTTTTAGAGAAAAGACTGAATTTTTGTTTCAACAGACCCTCACTAGATGAAATTTTGGAATATGTTCTGTAGGCAGAAGGAAAGCAGCCCAAAGATGGAAGAGATGAGATGTAAGACGAAATCACTAGAAAAAAAAATCTTAATGGAAAATAGAAGATGCTTAGCAGTGATGAGAGATAACGATATGATGTATAAAATACATCGGAAAATGTTACGTGAGTCTCAGGAAAAGATGTATAGCCTTAATAATGACAACAGAGAAGAAGTTTGAACATTAGTGAGTCAAATGCCCACCCAGTTCTAGAAGTTTAAAAAGTAAATGATTCTGAGGAAAACAGGTGGAAGGGAATAGTAGATACCATCAAAAAAAAAAAAAAATCACAGCAGACAGATGAACAAAGCAAAAGGTGATTAGAGTGATTGAAAAAATTCATTTAAGTAAAGAGAAGAGATATGCAAATGGATGGTGTAAATTTAAAACAGAAAGATACTACAGGTAAAAACAACATTGTAGTTATATATGCATATCTATATATAACATACATAAGTATATATATATATATATATATATATATATATATATATATATATATATATATAGTTATAACATTATAGTTATAGTGAAAACACAACATTATCAACAGTGTCAGTATAATAGATTTTAAACTTGGGTTAAACAAAAATTTACCATGTCAAAGTGAAACTGACCAAAACTTACTCAAAAAAGAAAAAAAAGGGAAAAGCTGAGTGGGCCTGTAGCTCCCTAAGATCTTGGACCACTGGATCTTCAGTTAAAACTCTTCTGCAAAGGAAAGGGGGTTCAACAGCAAAGTAGACTCCCTTAAGTTTGCAAACCCCCCCCCCAATGAAGTGATGTACCCAGACTGAGCTCATCAATGACCAATTCTACCCACCCAGACTGTGTTTATCGATGACCTATTCTACCCACATCCCCACCCTAAATCATGAAAGTACAATGAACATGCATTGGCACTTCTACACTTAACTGTCAAGCCACAGAAGTGTAAGAAGGGGGCAGGTTAGTCAGCGCCACAAGGTACAGCCAGAACAAAAGCCAAACTCTAAAGAACTGTAGAAGGCAGGCGACCCAGTTTCTTCAGGAAATACATTGCTAACAGAAGGATGGGAGGAAAGAGGACCTTGAAGATAACGAGATCCATTGTGCTTGTGTAGGCCTTGAAAAACCTTAAATCAAACAGCCAATCACCAAAATGGAAAATGATGAAGAGGTAATTGGAGAAAATGGAATAGCCCAGATGCTGCCTTAGTAGTTATTACTTTTAACGACTAGGTTATTGTGGTTATTCTTCTAAAGGGTTCTAATACTTTAGAGATGCCTTTTGAGAGACGAATACCAAGAAGGAAGTCATGAGCCAGGTATGCTGCTCCATGCCTTTTCCACTGCCTGTGCTCGGGAGGTAGACGTGAGAAGAGCAGCATTTAAGGCCTGCATTATCTAACAAGCAAGTTTAAGGCAGGCCTGGGCAACCTAATGAGACTCTTGTCAAAAAAGAAAGAAAGAAAGAAAGAAAGAAAGAAAGAAAGAAAGAAAGAAAGAAAGAAAGAAAGAAAGAAAGAAAGAAAGAAAGAAAGAAAGAAAGAAAGAAAGAAAGAGAGAGAAGGGCTCAGCAGTAGAGTGCTTATCTACATTGTACAAGGTTTTTGAGACAGAGTGACCAAGGGAGAAACTATCAATCTTACAAACTTGCACAAGATTTTATGTCAAAAAATTACAAAAATTCTAAGTTTGTATGACATCATAGGAAATTTATATTCATCTAAGTTAAAGAGCTAGGCATTAAAAAGATGGCAGTGCGGGGATGGAGAGATGGCTGAGAGGTTAAGAGCATTTGTTGCTCTGGGAGAGGACCAGGATCTTGTTCCTAGCACCTACATGGTAGCTCACAACCATCTGTGACCCCAGTTCCTTGGGGTTCCATGTCCTTGTTTGGTCTCTAAGGGCACCAGGCATGCCCATAGCGCACAGACATACATACAGGCAAAGACACTCATACACAGAGAATAAAATAAAATACAACTAAAAATAAATTTAAGATGGCAATGCTATAACTGGATGAACTATGAATGCAAAGAAATTCTAATACATAAAGTTTCCCATGGAAAGTTAGGAGTCTGTTAAAATTGAATTCTTAGCAAAGAGTCTGTGACTGTCCATGACCCTGAAGAACAAGGGCAAAGCCAAGGGCCTAGCCTAGTAGCTATATCCTTGCCTTTTGTTAATGTGTACATTATTAAGTTATTGGAATAAAGATGGGTAATCAGGCCAGTAGAACTGCATATGGAACCAGAAGAAAGGCGCATAAGGAAGCTGGTCTGTTGCTGACCAGTGGAGAACAATTAAGCTGCTTCATAAACAACACAGACATGTGATTAACTGTCCATGTGGGGGAAATTACATCCCTACTGTATGTCCCTCACTAATGACAACTCCAGATGGGTGGGACGGCAGCCATATGAAAAGCCATACAACTAAACTTCTAGAAAACAACCTCAAGACCTCCTTTTTAGGATGTTGGAGTAGAGAATCATTTCTTAAATGTAACGCAGAACATTCAAGTCACAGAGAAACCAATGATAAACTAACACTACAAATAAATAAATAAATAATAAATAAATAAATAAATAAGGGTGTGAGTTCATCAGAAAATGTCAAGGGAAGAAGACTGGAGTTCCAGGTATTAACAGGAACCGGTGAAAGGGACTCATTTTTAAGAGAGGAAAAACACCACTAAAGGTTTCAATGGATAAAAGATTTTGCATTTTTCCACGCAGGAAATACAAATGGCCCATAAATATGAAAATATTCTCAAATTCACTAATCATCAGGAAATGAAATTTTAAAGTCACACTCTGATGTTGTCTCACATCGGTCATGTTGACAAGTCGGGTCTCCCCAAGTGTTGGCAATACTGTGGCTCTATGGGATCTTCCGGTGGGAACGTTAAATACAAAGGACAACAGCAGCAGCATCAACAACATCTCTGCATCACTACCTCAGCATCATTCATTTATAAGAGTAGCACTTGTTAAAGCTTAGGTTCTCAGCAGTGGGAGAGTGCCTGTAGCCTCACCTACCTCCAGCAAATCTTAAACACACAGTGCCCAGAGACTGAGCAAGCACATTAGAGTCCAGCAGTGTTGATCCCAGACACAGCCTATACTAAATAATCTACTGTGCATGAATACATCATAAATGGTAAAACTATAAGGAAAAGCAAAAGGATAATAAACACCCAATCAGGGCCCGTGTGGGAAAGGGGCACTATCAGAGAGCCACAGACAATCTCCTCAGGTCCTGAGAACAGCCTAATTCTTGAAACCTAGTTCTAGTACCCAGAAACTTGGTACAGACATGTGGGCATATATTTTGTTATTCTTTAAACTATACAGGTATATTTTCCTGTGTGTTAAATATTCCACAATTGAAATATTTTTAAATATCGAATTAAATTGCACTTCAAGCCTTTCTAACAATAATCTTGAAATTTTATAAAATCTAGTCTTGAACGTCTCAATTTCTCTGGCAGAATCCTAGACTCGAACACCTGATATCTCCTTAGTAACAAGCTAGCCCCCTCACCTTACAAAGGAGCTTCAGAGAATGAGGGGGCTTTTAAGAATCATGTGACACCTGAGACAAAGACCGCAGACAAAAGCCCAGCAACCTGCAAAAACGGTGTAATGCTCTTTGGTACATGCTATGGCGGCATGTGAGACCTACTTCTAGTCAGGGTGTTTACAGATAACATCCATTTACGTTCTCAACAAGAGGTTCTAAGTTTGTGTAATCTATCCTTCTTACTGCCCAGACCATATGATCTGCGTTGGTTTTGTTTTTAATCTTTGAGTATGTATGCATGCATGCGTGTATGAGGGACTCTGCAAGTAGTGCAAGCGTGTATGTATGCTTGTGTGTATGCATTTATATGCACATGCATGCATGCATGCATGTGTGTGTGTGTGTGTGTGTGTGTGTGTGTGTATGTGTGTACACGTGTGCACATTAGTGCATGTGTATGAAGAATGCTGGGATTATAAGTGTGCACCGCCAGTCTGGCTTTATATAAGTTCCAAGTATCAAGCCCTTATGTAGTAGTCACTTTAACCACTGAGTCACCCATCTTCCAAGTTCTTGTTGTCTTCTTGGTGGTTTGGTTTGATTTGGTTTGGTTTGGTTTGGTTGGGTTCAGTTTGGTTTGGTTTGGTTCGGTTCGGTTTGGTTCGGTTTGGTTTGGTTTAGTTTGGTTTTTCTGAGACAGGGTTTCTCTGTATAACCCTAGATGTCCTGGAACTTACTCTGTCGACCAGGCTGAACTTGAACTCAGAAATCCGCCTGCCTCTGCCTCCCAAGTGCTGGGGTTAAAGGCATATGCCACCGCTTCCCAGCAAGTTCTTGTTGTCTTAATCATTGGAATTTTACATTTGTGTGTATGTATATATCATGGCTACCCATATGTGCTCATTCTCACCAGTCCCTCAAGTAGCATGTGCCCTGTGTATGAGGCTCTGCTCGGTCTCCTATACAGCTGCTGTCCTGCTCCTGTGTGCTCCTTGCTTCCCTCCCATCCCAGGCTCCCTACTGTATTTCCAGGACTCCCCTCGATTCTTATCAACTTTTACATCCTTCCCACCAGAAACTTCCTCCTCTAGCTCCTTGGAGGAAATGAAGGAACTGATTGTTCCAAGTTTTCTCATGGCCTCCAGGTTCTCTCCACTGGGAGAGATGACTCTGGAGGTGGAGTTGGCAGAGAAAACAAAGGAGGAAAAAAAAAAGGAAAAAACAGGAGCTGTTTCCAATGAGGTAGTAGGCCATGACCCAACTGATTCCATGAAGCAATTGATCCACCACCTGCGTGCCCAGAACAGCCTGTGCTCTGTCTCTGCCTGCTCCCAAGGCCAGGTATTGTTTAAGAGGATGAATTTCCATGGTGCCTGAGAACTGAGACCTTCCTGGCCTCTTGTCACCACTGTCCCCACCATCCATCCTGCCTCGCCCCAACCCAGCAAGACTTCATACTGACTTTAAGATGCTCAGACACATGGCAAGCCCCCAAATTCTTCTCCCGGGCCAGCAGGAGGTCAGTTCTAAAAGTTCAGCCTCCTTAGTGTAAACTGAGGCCCCAGAAAGGAGAGGGCCAAGTTCAAGGTCATCCAAAGACTTAGTGGCAGGAATGAGATTAGAGCCCAGAGATCTGGTTCCAAGATCACTCCATTCCCCCACTGTCTGTTAAGCTTGCTGCCAGCCTACCGAGGTGAGCAAACACTTGCGAGACATGTTTGCCTGAATCTGCAAAGCTCTCCTGCTGTCAGCCTGGCTTCTTTTGCAGAACTCTCTGTAATGAAATAGTATTTACTCAGGTGACATCACCCATTACAAGCTGGTTCTGCAAACTGACAGGTTTGGAAACTGTTGGTTCCCCAACCATTGCCCAGACTTGAGAGAGCTGCCTTGTATATCTACCAATATCCTCAGGGAACCCATGTCAAAGATCAGAGCGCCTGCTGAGTACTGTACTACTCTTTAATCTTCCAGCTCTTTCCACCCAGAGATGGACTGTGTGGAAAGCCAATCACCCAAACAGTCTCCAGATAGGTGCCGGCAGGCAGGGCTAGACACGAGACCCAAGGGCCTTCCCAGTTACCTTCCTTTGACCCACTCTAGTTTTAGCTGAACTGGTACACTCACCTGCTTACTGGGGTTTCATTATCTCCAGGACTCTTTTCTTTCCATTGGAAGAAACAGCCTCTTCCTATAGCTTAATGTGTTCATTTCATAAATTAACTTCCTATTGGGAGATCTTATTCCCAGATTCTCTTAGTGGGGCTTGTTTCCTCCATAAATTCAATTGTTCAGATACTTACAAATCTACCTGCTTTTCTCTCACCCAACCTCTATTTATTTCTATAAAATACCACACTGGAGAAAGCTTCGCAATCAATATCCGCTTGTCTTCTCTGAGTCCTGGGATCAAAGCATGTGTTGTTTTCTGCAGTAGGGTGTTACCATCAAGTTCTGATGGACAGCCAAGAGTAATGGCAAAGCCTGCATTGTTTTATGGCCTCCTGGATCTCTCATCTCACTCTCAGAGCCAACCAATGGCTTGGGAGTTATCCCACACAGGGGAAACCTGAACTTCTTAAGCTGGACTGTTGCCTTT
Source organism: Mus minutoides (assembly GCA_902729485.2). Classification (NCBI taxonomy): domain Eukaryota; kingdom Metazoa; phylum Chordata; class Mammalia; order Rodentia; family Muridae; genus Mus; species Mus minutoides. The sequence continues at coordinate 73,808 of LR750269.1, forward strand.
CTCTTGGTGGGCTGGGACCATTTTGTCCTGTGGGACTTCCCTCCACTCCTTGCAAACTCCACTGTGCTCCAGTCTCACCCCATACAACTGTGGCTGGCAACTCCCCGTGCCTATACTCTGTCCCATTCTGTGATATCAATGCTTCAATCCCTCCCTCCGTGATGACAGGATGTCCTTTCTCCCATGGTCTGTACCTATCTCATGGTCCATGGCGCATAATGCGTGCATCTTCTCTTTGCAGACACGTTTAGCTTTTTGCAGTTCAGGGATTATATATTTTGCATCACATGGCTGGAAACAGGCCAATCCTCTGGCTGCAGCAAGAACCAATCAGAAGCCTCACGTTTTCCATCCCATTGCTAACCTATTCTCTTCTGTTGGGGATTTGGAGCCTATAACCTCCACACCGTTCTTAACCTGAGGGAAAGTCAAACACATAGTGAGTTCCCAAGAGATTTTTTTTAATTTTAGTGATTGACTCATTCTCAATTTCATGATACCACCAGCTGGGTGGCATGCCATGATCCCCGAGGCCTTGAAGTTCAGTGTATCGAGAGGACTGTATAATGACCATGATCCCCAGGGACTATACATCAGAGTCAGCTGGACAGTGTGAAAACCCAGCCCTGGACTCAGGGAGTCCAAACCAAGCTTAGGCATCCACCCCTGAAGAAGCTCCATAGGACTCTCATGCAGGGGACCCCAAAGCCCATGAGCTCTAACATGCCACCATGTCATGTCAACTCATGACAAAGTCAGACAACAGCCTTTCCCTAGTAAGGACCTTCTTGCAAACTCTCCCAGGACTCAACCTGCACTGTTCCCTTCCCTGTTTCTCTAAGTGTGTGGATGCGGCCTGGCCCAGTCGGGCTTCTTCTTCAAGAACCAGGAGTACATCTGCACCCAGGACTACCAACAGCTTTATGGCACCCGCTGTGATAGCTGCCGGGACTTCATCACGGGTGAGGTCATCTCCGCCCTGGGCCGCACCTACCACCCTAAATGCTTCGTGTGCAGCTTGTGCAGGTGAGTGTCCTGGGAGACCAGGCCCTCTTGGGTAAGCCCAAGGGAAGAGGATAACATGGCCTTTCCCAGGCAGCTCAGGGGCATATAGGCTTTTCATTGAAATCTGATGTTTCTGGACACTTGAGAGTGGGTGGTCTGCTCTGATAGGCCAATGGTTTTCGAACTGTGTCACCCCCAGATCTTGTCTTGTGACAGCCAGTGGGATGTAAAGCACTAGTTTATCCTATGATGGCAGGGTAAGGACCTAAACCCCATGGTTTGCGGTCCATTTCCTCTCAAAAGGCCTCCAAGAAAGCCACTGAGTATCTTGTCTCTCAGAAGTCAGTCTGGGAGCCAACGATCATTCTGGCCCAGACTTCCACACTCTCATCCTTAGAGTAGCATAAGGATATCTATTGACAGCCTTCCTCCATCATCCCAGCACCATCTCTTGCTGAAAGAATGACCCCAGCAAGTACCCTCATCTGTGTAAGCCTGGGTAGCAGAGGTCAGACCATTTCAACCTCACTAGCATCAGGAAGATGCGTGATGAGGTGCACGCAGAGACTTGCATCCAGTGGCTGGCCTGCAGCATGCTTGTTCTCACCCCTGTGGTAGGCATCCAACCACCCTCTCAGGACAGTTCCTCTCTGCCCGCTTCCCTGCCAGACAGCTCAGTCACGTGTCTGTTAATTTGGCAATGTGCACTATTGGGTCAGCTGCATGCCAAGCAACACATTAAGGAGATGAAATCAAACTGAAGAAAACCTCAGCCCCACCTACCAGTGTGTTAAAATTTAATGGCCGTCTCTGATTAAGTCATAAGCAAAATATGATTTGAGTACATGCGCATTTTTATTTCGGAAAAGAAAGTATTGATTAATTATTCTCCCTGTAAAATAACCACTGGTTGGTTAGTTGCCAAATAGAGTAACCAGTTAGAATTTCTGACTAATGGCTGTGTAAAAAAAAAAAAAATAATAACAAATCGGGAAGGTGAGGAGATAGCTACCCAGATCCCCATCCCAGAGTTCCCTCCGCTGTTCCCTTTGCTGATAGAAAGACAGTGGGGCCACTTGTTCTGTGCTAAGCTCCGAGTGTGTGTGATGGGCACCCCACATCGCATGAACAAAAGCATCCACTCAATGGCATTGGCAGTGCTGGGGCTCTAGATGTTGTTTATCATTTTGTTGAGCAGGCAGAAGTGTGAGCTTGAGACACCTCAGCTAGAGAATAGAGCAAACACAGGACAAGGGAGAAATGTTGTTTGTGGGCTGATAGTCTTCTCATTGGGAAGAGGGTTTTTAAGAGATATCTAGATAGTGAAAGGAGAGAAATTGGCAACTTTAGGCCTGAGTAGTCCCTTGGTACATGGGGATAGGACAAGCTGCAATGACAGAACAGCTCTGCGAGGAGTGGGTCACCTCTCCGTTACAGCTGGGGAGCATAAGCTCACAGCGACAGTATGACTTGCCACCATCACGTGATGTAACTAGCCCAACAAGTCTTCCAGTTCCTGGCCCCTGGATTCTGGGTGCTTTATCCAGTCTGTCATTCTGAATAGCACTTGACTTGTCTGATGCTCTAGGAAACAAGCTACACTTCTTATAGAATACCCAAGCAGATGCCCTGTCAGTCACCAGTAACCACAGAATCTTCAGAACAGGAGACACTGACTCTCTCATTCCCTTGCAGGAAGCCTTTCCCCATTGGAGATAAGGTGACCTTCAGTGGTAAAGAATGTGTATGTCAGACGTGCTCCCAGTCAATGACCAGCAGCAAGCCGATCAAGATCCGTGGACCAAGCCGTGAGTCCTCCCCATAGGCACAGCTCTGTCTGTGAACATGTCCTCCCAAGTGCCCTGCCCTGGTAGGAAGCAGGGGAGGCTGCCACCATGGATGGATCCTGAAGCATTACTCAGTTGGCATACAGCCTAGACACAATGCAGGGAAGACAGGCTACCTAGCTATAGAGAGTGATAGCCAGAGCCACTTTGGTAGGGCTCTTTCTAGGACAAGGGGGAGAGGGGTTCCTGATTCTATGAACCAACACTGCAGCAGAGTCGATCAAGTGTTTTGTCCCCACTAGAAGCTCATGCAAGAGGTCAGGAGTGATTTTAGGAGTAAACCCCACATAGCATGTTTCCGGGACCACTATGTCAGCCATGTGGATCATCATGTGAAAAGACAACTTTCTGGGCTCATCTGGAACCTTTGAGAATGGAATCCAAGTATCATCCTTCTTTGCAAGCCTCTTGGGTGATTCACTAGCTGTTTGTAGGGCATCTAGTCCTGAGAAAAATGTCAACCACACTGTAATAACAGGACGTTTTTTAATCAAGCCACATATTTGAGGGGGACATAAAGGTTTAGAGTGTGCCTTAGAGCAGTCCTAATCTGTGGAAGTCAGTCCACTCAGTGTGTGTACTGACAAGATGTTTAGATCACTGTTCTTAGATGTCCTTGTAGAGCCGCGGACAGCATGCACCCACAAGCACACACAGATCCAGCACACTGGGTCTCCTGAGCCACACTGAGCTCCAACGATCTTTCATGTTATATGATACCCTGGCTCGCCCCATCAAGAGGAATCAATGAAAACCCATTAGCATCCTGTGCTGCATTACTGTGTGGGTACAGAGGCAGCCAGGCATGGCACCAGCACAGTCAGCATGCTGGAGCTGCATCACACCAAGGAGCTGAGCCAAGAAGACTCTACGCCAGCTGCCCTCAGCTCCCAGGGGCTCCATTACAGTCCACCTCGCTGTGGTGAACTGATGGGAGAGGCAATGAATGGGCTTGCCTTGCCTGCCCTTCCTTTCCGTGGAGTCAGATCTGTGCCTGGGATGGGATGGGACATTAAGGACTCTTCCTTTAGTGTCCTTGACAATACTCAAGAACAATCTATTGCTCTGGCCAGGTTTCATCCCCAGGTGACTGAGTGTGTACATGGTTATCCTTCATAACTCCTCGATATCGTATCCCTATGACCAAAACACTGGATAAGGGTTCTCGCCCTGTGGCTTATGCTTCTTGGAAGCTCAGAGACCAGTGGTCGCATATGTGAAGAGCAGATGGAAGCAAGCTTGAGTTGGGAGGCTGCCAACCATCTGCATGAGACGAAGTGGTCTTATAGCCTCCCTGACACTTGATTTATACAGCTATGAAAAAAAACTAATGGGATGCCTTATCATCTTCGCAGGAGTGTTGTAAAAAGCAACAGCGTTCCTGTTCAGGGATCAGGTTAGCACGATTGGTTCAGGCACACCTTAGGATGAATATGATCAGAGGATTACCTCAAGGGGAAGACTCATCCTGAATGTGGATACCATAGCCCCTTAGGCTGGAGAGGCAAATGGCTTACCATAATGGGCTGAAACATTCAAAACCATGAGCCAGAATGAACCTTTTTTTTCCCCTTAAATTGTTTCTTTCTGGTATTTGGTTACAGCAATGAGAAAGGCTAGCTGACTCCAAGGTTTACTGTAGAAAACACACCAAAGGAACATGGAGAATAAGATTCCTGAGTCCACTGTGAATTCTCTGGGGTGTACTTTGTGTTTCTGTGTGCGCTGAAGTCTCAGAAACAGGGCAGGCTTTCTCTACTGAGTGAAAGCCTAATATAGGAACAAGTTCTAGAAGAGATGTCGAGAAGAGAGATATCTAACATGTCTCCACCATAGTTTTGCAGATTGGGATATCCAGAAGGATGAGAGAGAAGTTGTTAAAGACAAACAAGTGGGCATGTGAGCAATTTCCAGGGGAACAAAGGCCCTTGGCTCAGCTCAGAAATAAAAGCATCTACCCGTGCACCCACAGAGCGTATTTCCTTGAAGTATCCTCTGCAGAGATGATCACAGACTGTGCAAGGGAACCCTGACTAGAGGGCATAGTAGATGCTTCCTGAGCTCCCAAGGAATGGAAAGAACCAAAGCAAGAATTGAAAGATGGAGAAAAACATACCAGAGGACAGAAAAAGGACAAATCACCTAGGTTTTTTTTTTTTTCCGCTGTAAGAGTGTGAAGTTTCATCCCTGTAGTGTGGATATATTCTGGAAAAGCTAGAATAAATTTACTCAAAGGAAAATAGTCATAAACTGTCAAGAGGAAAAAAAATCATGTTATCGTCTGGAAAAGAAATACTCCCAGATCATAGATCTCATAAAGAAGAATCAATAGCAGGAGAACCATCCACATGAACATTAGCACCACCACAGTCATTACCGTCACCAACACAAACACCACCAGCACCAGCACAATCATTACATCACCAGCACAATCGTCACCGGCACTACCACAATCACCAGCACCCGCACAATTGTCACCGTTACCAGCACAGTCATCACAATCACCACCAGAGTCACCACTGTCACCACCATAACCATGGCCACCACATCGGTTACCGTCACTAACAAACGCCTCCATCACTACTAATCCACCATCACATCTGTCACCATCACCACTGTCAGCATTTATTCTATTGTTGGGCACTGCAATCAATGAACAGATATCTCAATCATTACAAATCTATGAAGGCAATAAGAGTAATTGTTTTATAAGTAAGAAAACCAAGACTCAAAAACCTATAAATGACCTTCTCAAAGTGACAGAGATGTTAAGGCTCTGAGGCTGAATTCCCCTAGCTCCCTCTATCAGGAATATGCCTTTCTAATTGGATAAGGTCCTGTCTTCCTAGGCTAGTTGCCTAAAGCAAGGTGAATAACTTGCTGCGCTTCACAAAGCTCACTTACTTTTGCTGACCTAAATAGAATGGATGATGTAGCCTGCTAAACTAAAAATGGCTGCATGGGATCTCTCGGGGCTTTGATAGTAAAGTAAGAGATTTGAGAGGAACAGGTGAGGGCACCGTGCTTCCTGCCAGCTGAAGGCTGTAAGTTTGGAATGGAGAGGCATACAAGAAGAGTGGACAGCTGCCTCCCCCCCAAAAATACCAAGGCTAGAGAATGACTCTCCCAACCCTGTTTATGGCACCAAGCCCGTAGGCTCCCAGAGAGGTGTGTCCATCAGTGAACAAGAGCAAAAGGAGAAGGAAGAGGGAGGAGAAGTCCCAGGGGACAGGAAGCCAGGACAATGGAGGACCAGAAGAGTCACATGGACAGAAAAGCCACAAGTGAGGGCATCCCAGAATTCCCAAAAGGAGTAAGCAGGGCTTCCCTTCAGATCAGAGGCTTGGCAAACACACAGGATGTGTGTGAAAACACAAGAATGTCAAGTAGAAGAACCACTTACATGAATGTCAGTTCTACTGACCTGGTTGTAGGGAAGCCATTTAGAAGAGGAACTTGCCAGAGCCAGCTCACTGAGTTCTCTACCCAGCCTCCAACCACTACACCCCACTGGCTGCTAATTGTTTGTAGCTCGGTGTGCTAAATTCATCTCAAGTGTGTTCCTCTAGCCTGTAGAAATGGCACTTTTTTGGAATGTGGCCATTTCTGTCAACAGCCAGCTACCAAGGAAGCCTCAAGGAAAAGTCAGAGAGTTTCATACTTAGCTAATATGATGCTTGCCACTAAGGAGTTTCCATGTGGATGTGGATGGGCACATCAAGTGAAGCACAAGGCACGGTGGCTAAGGGGGAAGAAAGGAAAGCACGGTTGCCTTTAGTTATTTGAAGGGATTGCCAGGGAAGAAACAAGAGGATTGTTCTGTGATACGTAAGAATAGGGGGAGTGACAGAGTCAGGCCTTAGCTCCACAGAAGGAAGACATCCTTGACAGTCATGCCTAGCCAAACACGACACAAGCTGACCCAGGAAGGGCTGAGCCTTCGTCTTTTCATGTAATAAAGCATGAAACAGGCACCACATGTCAACAATATGGAAGATCCCTGCCCTGCCTGGAACACTTGACCAAGTGCTCTCAGAACTTGAAGCCTCTCTGTGATGGTTAAGTCGTCTTGAGGAGACACATAGACAGCGTGACCAGACACTATCTGCCTATAAAGAGAGGAGGCACCTGACCTACCAAAGCCATTGAATCTTATTTCATCTTGGGGGGGGGGGGGTGTTATAGGGAGACATACTGATTCCAGAAAAAATGAAAGGGAAAAAGATAAAGCTATGCATTCTTTGCTGTCTAGCCTATCCGATGGCTTAAAGCATGTTGCAGTTAGAGACCTTCCTACCCCAGCTTATGCTAAGGGATGTTAAGGAAGCACTCAGCAGTCAAGTGTTCAGACTGCAGGAACTGACCCTACAAATGCTCCCCCACAGCCTTCTGAATGTGTCAGCCACACCCAGACACACCATCTCCTCTTCCAGGACCAGATTAAGGATGGTCTAGCCAGGTCTCCCGAGTTTAGATGTGGCTTCCCCTCACATGCTCTAAAGTGTACATGCATCTTGTGACACCAGTAAGGAGATTTGACCTCTGATAAACTTTCCCCAGTGACCATGTTCTTCCTCCAGAGTAGACCATCTGATCAGCAAGGCCTGAATCCCCAGGATTTCCCAAGTACCCTGGATGCTGGATGCATTTCCTGCCCCACCCACCCCACTCTATACTCATTGAACAATAGGCAGACCAGACCACTGGGCTCCAACTTATTTTCTGTCCAACTCTGGCTCAAGAGTAACAGTGACAGGGAGCAAAACTACATTTCTGGTTTGGGACAGTCTCTTTAGGCTCTTCTCACTATGTGCTGGGGAGAGATGAACATGGGGGATTCACTCCTTTGCCTGAGCACTATGAGATCCAGTCATTCTTCAGACTTCCTTCAGCCAATATCCTTTGAGTTCCCACCAGGATGGATGGATGGATGGATAGATAGATAGATAGATAGATAGATAGATAGATAGATTTAACACAAAGCACAGGTATGGCCTGTCACTAGTTATTTTTCTCCTTATTGCAGTCAAGTACTAAGTTGGAAAGGTTTCTCTTTGACTCATGGCTCAGAGACTATAGTCCATCATGGTGGGGGGAGGCATGGCATCAGGAGTGAGTCACAGCTATAGCAGGAGCATGTGCTCATATCCAAAGAGAACACTCTGCCAGCTGCCGTTCTCCTTGTCTCCTTTTGATTCAGCCCAGCCCATAGGGTGGTGCCAGTCACACTCAGGGCAGGCAGCATCTCCCCCCCCAACCCCCATCAATTCAAACCATATATAAATACCCTCACATCTAAATGTTTGCCTCCTGTAGAACTCCAAATCCGGCTGGACCAAGTTGACCAAGTGGATTAACCATCCCATAACCCTTGCCTAAAAAAGGAATGGAAAGATGCAGCCTGTCTCCAAACACAGGGCTTCTCAGATTTTACCATGCAGAGGTTGTAGTGGAGTTCCATTCTCTAGATGGGGACTGCAGTACTGGGTGTTCAAGCTCCTAGATGATGCAAATATGACAGGCTCTAGGGTGATGAAAGAGAGCATGAGCTTGCAGAAATGGTGGCCATGGTGAGCAGCGGGGCAGTGCTTTCCTTCCCGTCACTCTATTGGTCCTTTTTCCACAGGCCAGAGCTCTGGCAACCTTTCTTCCTGCCTGGCAGGGTCTCTGGGTACAGGCAGCATCAGGGTGGGGAATAAAATGGTATCCAGAGATGGATTCCCTCGGTAGGTGGTGATGGTCGGACCAAACATGTTCTTCTTCCTTTTGTCTTCTCAGACTGTGCTGGATGCAAAGAAGAGATTAAACATGGCCAGTCACTCCTGGCACTGGACAAGCAGTGGCATGTCAGCTGTTTCAAATGCCAGACCTGTAGCGTCATCCTCACTGGGGAATACATTAGCAAGTGAGTGTCTCTCCCTTTCCCCATCAGGTCTCCCGGGGCTTCTACATCCCACAAGGCCTGCCCCACTATCCTCTCCAGAATTCCCAACATCACCATCACCATTCATCTTATCCATTTGAAGCCACAGAAGCCAGAGTGGCCACCCTCCCAGCTTCTTCCTACCTTCAGGCCTTCCTGGCTTGTTCCATCTCCCATGATGCATTGGTGGTCTTCACCTGTGGCTTCTTCCTTTCTTTCCATGTGCCTCTGACTCAGAGGTAGCTGGCTCCACACCATCATTCCCACCTCCATCACTACCATCAGACTGCTCTGTTTTATACAGGCTACCGCCATTTGTAATTATATATAGTAATGTGTATGTTTTACGTTTTAATCATGAGAATGCTTCCTAATATTTACTGAGCTCTCACTATGCTCAGAGAACTAACAGACATCTTTGGATGGACTATGACATGAAACTTCCCCTGGCCAGGCATGGTACCTGCCTTTGACTCCAGCACACAGAGGCAGAGGCAGAGGCAGAGGCAGAGGCAGAGGCAGAGGCAGAGGCAGAGGCAGAGGCAGAGGCAGAGGCAGAGGCAGAGGCAAAGGGATCTCTGTGAGTTTAAGGCCAGCTTGGTCTATATAGTACTTTCCAGGACAGCCAGAAATAAACAGAGAGACACTATCTCAAAACCAAAACCAATACAAAATGTAAAACAAAAAACAAACAAACAAAAAAAAAACTGTCATGGGACAGACTCAAAGGAGCAAGCAACTTGCACAGTGATGGTTTTGCTCTCTGCCCTTCTCAGGGCAGCGGCTTTGATTTAATTACTGCTCTATTCCCAGACTTTAGCACAATGCCTAACCAAAGTCAGTACCGTTACTACATGGGTTTCATTGAGATAGGAGGAGATGGTAGATAAATAAAACCATGAGGTAAGAGGACTCAGTCTCAGGAACTTACACACGGCAGCTTTGGACACTTCCTCTTCAAGCCTTGACACTAGTGACCACACATACATATTCAAACACCCAAAGGCAACTGGAAGCAAGGCCCTTGACACTTCAGCACTTTCTGATCCCAGACACTTCCTCTGCCCCTGTCCTGCCCAACACCAGGAGGTGATAAGGCTGTAGAGCTACATTATACATGGTGGAGACACATTCAATAAGGGAGACAAGCTATGGACAGGAAGAATTAGGACACCATGGGTTTGTGGAAAGAGTCTGTGAGCGATGAGTATCAGTCATGGGTTACCAAAAGCCCAGGGCAACACACTTAAAAGCAACAGTTGGAGTTGTTTGATTCAGATATGGAAAGATCAAACATATACTAGTTTCTCCTCCTCCTCTTCTTCTTCTCCTCTTCCTCCTCCTCTTCCTCCTCCTCCTCTTCCTCCCCCTCTCTCTTTCTCTCTTCTTCTTTCCCTCCCTCCATCCATCCATCTTTCTCTCTTTTCCTTTTTTTTTTTTTGAGACAAGGTTTCTCTGTGTAGCCCTGGCTGTCTTAGAACTCACTCTGCAGACCAGGCTGGCCTCAAGCTCACAAAGATCCTCCTGCTTCTACCTCCTAATTAAAGGTATGCACTCCCACTGTCTGGCTTGGTATACTAACTCGCTTCTTGAAGATGTCTTCAGCACTATGGTCTATCTCCTCCTCTACTCCCCTTTTCTCTCTCATCCTTCCCTTCCTCCTCTGATCCCCTCCCTATTAGATTTATCCCCAGGCAGATTAAATAGCAAAGAAAATTGTCAGTGGTGCCTGGCTTTAGATCATCAGTTTAGCAAGGCTCATGAAAGAAGAGGCCTTTCTCTAGAAATGGCAGCAGAAGCCCCACAACTACCTCTGACTTAGGTACCTTGCTTTACCTGCCCAGTCCTGCTCAAACACTAACCAGGAAGACTCAACCTTATAGCAGCCCTTGTGATATTTAGAAAGCTGAAGTAGGAAAGGGTGGCCTCCGAAGGAATGCCCACATACTGCTGCCTGAGGAAGGAGGAATAGCTGCTGGCCAAACGCACCAGCCTGTGTCCACAGCGCATAGTGGGTCTATGACCTCCAGAGCAAGGAAGGATCCCTTTCTGGCAAGCTACAGATGCCATCTGGAGTCTGAGAGCTTCATGGAAGGTTTGAGCTGGGCCTTGAAAGACTGGGTAAGATTCAAAATACAAAGACAAGTATGGAGGCAGAATCCCAGCCTATCAGGGGATGTAGGGTGGGCATAGGTCAGTCACTTCCATCCAGTTTGGGGGCACAAGTATGTACAGGGGTAAAACAGAATGCCAGGCTGTAGAGGTGAGCTGAGGTTGAATCACTGAAAGTCCTAGATGCCATGTCCGTAGGTATTCGGCATTCCCCTCTAAGCATGCCAAGGAAGGAATGTCTATGGGAAGTCACCAGGCAAGTCCAGCACACAGCTCTGAAGCCCCAGCCTGAATTACACCCTTCTCCCGAGGTCTCTAGAGTCTGTCCCTGGGCCCTCACCTGCTGCAGCAAAGTGGCAGGAGTCATGAAGTTATTACAAATGCTCAAGGCAGAAATCCTTGGCCTGGATGACCTTGGCCAAGGACTCAACAGCTCTAAGTCATAGTTTGCTCATTTGTTAATAAGATGACTCCAGAGGTCTATGTTCCATATCTAATAAGGACACAGTAAATGCAACCTTTCCCATCTGCCTGTGTTTATAATTATGTATATTTCCAATTCACTAAGGTGTCCCCAACCCAGGAATCCAAGTGAAGTCGTATTGGCATTTTTTTTTAACCCAGATGACATTTTTTTATTTTTATTTTTTTTTTTTTTGGTTTTTCGAGACAGGGTTTCTCTGTGTAGCCCTGGCTGTCCTGGAACTCACTTTGTAGACCAGGCTGGCCTCGAACTCAGAAATTCGCCTGCCTCTGCCTCCCGAGTGCTGGGATTAAAGACATGCGCCACCTGTACTTACACCCGCAGAGTGAGAACTGGAGACAGAAATAGCATGCCTGCTCTTTAGGCCAATCTGTGTCTGATCCACCTTATCCTATACCCCAAAGTGGGAGAACAGTCTCCCTGAAGACTCTCATAGCCACCATGGTGATCGATGCCTTTCCTGAGTTGGCAGTGAGCCAGACACAGACGAAACCCTAGCATATCCAGAGCCCATCTCCTTCAATCCTCATGAAAGTGTGGGGAGAAGCCAGATCCCTGGGCTTGATCCTCAGCGCACGTAGTCCTGGATGACCTGGGGAAGTCACTTACCTGTCCCATGCTTGGGCTTTCTTATTCACACGCTGATAGATTAATAGTACTGACGTCCCTGGGCTGCCATAACTATTAAAGGAAATGATCCATGAGAATCAAAGCAAGCAGTGCCAGACATCAGATGTAGAGAGCAGTATAATAAGCCATAGCCGGGCTGGCAAGATAATCTAGTGGGTAAAGACACCGCACAAGATTGACACCTGATTTAAATCCCAAGTTCGATCTCTGGAACCCATGGAAACGTGGAAAGAGAGAACAAACTCCACAGCTATCCTCTGACCTCCACATGACTACTGTGGGACACAGCACACCACACACACACAACACACCACCACCACCACCACCACCATCACACATACACATACACACAATGATAATGGGAGACCTAGTGTATAAACTGTGGGAGACTTCTCATGGTCTATCAGCTCAACCAAGTGGATAAAATGTTTGGCTAAAGGAGGAACTCTTGAGGGTCTGTAAGAAACTGATCATATTGTTACATCCCAGAAGGGAAACCAGGAAAGTGTGGAAGGAAAGAGGGAAACATTTCCCTTATGCCTTTCTGTACCATGTGTGAGCATTACGTTTTCTACAGCAAATAAAACATGTCTTAAATTGTGTCTTAAATAATTTTCCCGAAGAGTCCTTTGGGACCGAGAGAAGCAGATGGGTCTGGATAACTTATGGGGATGGGGGAGAGGAAAAAGAAAAGACACCAAAAGTGACAGCTCAGAGTAGTGTTCCCATGGGGCTTAGGGACCTGATCTAATACCACAGATTCCCACGGATTTTCTTTAGCTATATATCTGAGGGGCAGTTTGAGTTTGAAAAGCACTCTCAACCTCCCAGTCTTGTCCAGTCCTGAACAAGACCTGGGCAGACCGGGTTCTGGATCAGGACACGCTCCCCACTCTACTGACTTCCCCTCCTGTGTGAACTTCCTCTTGCAGAGACGGTGTTCCATACTGCGAGGCTGACTACCACTCCCAGTTTGGCATCAAATGTGAGACTTGTGACCGGTACATCAGTGGCAGGGTCTTGGAGGTAAGTGGGGCTGAGTAGCCAGAGTAACCATGGAGATGTGTGAGCAGGGTGGCCTGGGACTCCAAGATGTCATCACCTAAGAGGAGAAAGTCCCCCTCCCCATGTCCCCTTTTTCATTGCTTCAGCCTCCCAGAGTCTGCTGACTGCATGACCCTGACCAGATAACCTTGCCAAGAGCTTGAGAACCACCAAAATAGAAATGTGGACAAAATAATTCTTGGTTCAAAAACCGCCGCGCTGGAAAAATCAGCTGCTTCTTGGATTCAGACTCAGTCAGATTTCTAAGGAGTAACAATTAGGATTTTCCTCCAGGCTCTGCCTCGGGATGGAAGCCCTTTTTATGTTTTAACTGTTTGGTAATGTGCTGATTTAAGAAGCAGCTTGTCTAGCAGCTTGCTCTCCAAACCCTTCTTTGGCTGGCCCGTTGCCATGGCAACTGCTCTCCCAAGCCTCTGATGCAGCAGCCCTCTCTGCCAGTAACAGACCACCTACAGCCCTTTTGCTGAGTCTTGGGCCTTCCCAGCCTTTCTTACTATTCCTATTGGAGCTAGATGCTGCCTTGCCATACTTTGGGCTCACCTTCCTTGAAGAGCTCAGTGCAGAGGAAAAATAATAGCCCAAGGGCAGGGACAGTTGAGTTGTGGCTTGTCTCTACTGCTAGCTTACACCCCTCTTTGGGGTGAGCATCTTTGTTATCTATAGGCCTCAGTTTTGCATCTGATAGTGGTTAAGGAACTGCAGGCTGGTTCAGCTACTGTAGGCATAATTATTAGTGTGGCCATTTGCCTGTGGTTACCATGAGGACTAAGTTGAGAAGGACTCTCCAGCCACATATGGGCTCAGCAAGAAAGCAAAGCTATCAGGAAAGGTTCGTGTGAGGAAGTGCACAGCAGAGCCTTGGAGATGGTGAGGTCACTGTATAAAAAGGTAGGGAAGCCGGGCAGTGGTGGCCCAGGCCTTTAATCCCTGCACTCCAGAGGCAGAGGCAGGTGGATTTCTGAGTTTAAGGCTAGTTTGGTCTACAGAGTGAGTTCCACGACAGCCAGGACCACCTGAAGAAACCCAGTTTCAAAAACCAAGAAACAAAACAAAACAAAAAATATTTTGAAGGTGGGACTTTATACACCATGTTTATTTTAAGAGCTTGGGTTTTATACCAAGTATAGGGGAAAGCCTTTGGAGAACTTTAAAACAGAGAAGCATGATAAAATTGCATGTTTTTAAGAATTGCACTTGATATGATACAGAAAACTCACTGTAGGGAGTCGGAGAAAAATCAGATAATCAAATGCAGTGAGTTCCTAAATGATGAAGCATCTCTAAGGACCAGCCAACAGTGCCAAACAGAGCACAAGGAATGAGTGCAGGAAAGGTTGCTGGGCCCAGGTTTCCAAGACTGTGGGTTCAAGAAGAAGGAATCTATGTATGATTCACTGGGGAGTTGGGAGAGACTGAATAGGAACAACCTGTCCCCTGGAGGAAGCTGGAAGGAGACCATCATGAGCCACAGCACACCAAGGGTAACCACCTTTGTCTCCAGCTTCATGGAAGTAGAAATTCAATAGTTCAGCCAATGTGGGGCAACCTGAGAATTTGGGGACCGAGGAAGAAGAAACTAAAGTAGGGGCAAAGCATTGAGTCTGGGTGACAAGCTTAGCTCAGCATCTGCAGCACCGGAAATGGAAGAGAAACCGCGTGATCCAGGCAGAATGGTGGAAAACATTTGAGAGGGGCTGTGACTGAAATCCCAGGAAGGTTACAAGGAGATAGACAAGAGCATAGATCAAAATCCAGAAACAAAGCCTAGACCCGGAGAGACCGACATCAAAGCACTCAGAAGTGAACGAGAGTAGAGGAGGTAGTCAGGATTTCCAAGGCAGAGGAGAGATACTGACAGACTGGAAAAGGACTAGCAATGGCCTTGCCTACAGGTGGCACAGAGAGTGGGAGCAGTTATAGAGATAATTAAGGCTATGGGTGGAAGGTTGGAGAGATGGCTCAATTGGTAAAGGGTTGGCTTTGGAAGCACAAGGACCTGAGTTTGATCCCCAGAACAGGTGTTAAGAAGCCAGGTATAATGGTGCATATGTGCTGCTCTGGGGCTGGAGAAGCAAGGACAGGCAGAGCTCAGGGGTCCGTGGGTCAGCCAGCCAAGCACCAGCCAAGCCTACCTGGTGAGTGTCAAGCAGTGAGAGACCCTATCTCCAAAGACAAGGTGAAGGGAATGAGAGATGGCTCAGGTTAAGAGCACTGGCTGCTCTTCCAGAGGGCCCCCAGCACCCATACGGAAGCTCACAACCATGGGAAACTCCAGTTCCAGGGCATCTCATGTCTTCTTCTGGCCTCTGTGGGCACAGGCATAAAAAAGGATGCACAGACAGACGTGAAGACAAAGCAGTCACATCATAAAATAAAAGTCGTTTTAAAAGTGGACAGTTCCTGAGGAACTCTGGCCTTCACAAGCATGAGCACACATGTGAACCTGCACACATATGTGGACCTATAGGTGCATGCGCACACAAGATAAGGGAGGGAAATTGATAACACTGCGAGAGAATGGAACTTCAAGGAACCTGGCAGCTCAGCTGGAGTGTTGGTCAAAGGCTGGTGCGGGCAGTGGAAGCTTGCTGTAAATGGGAATTGCTGGCTACTTCTGCATGACTGTGAAGAAGCAGCATCCAGAAAGTTGCAGAGCCAGTGGGATGGAGGCCACAGAGCAGAGCCAGTGGGATGGAGGCCACAGAGCAGAGCCAGTGGGATGGAGGCCACAGAGCTGGATTTTCTTTCAAGAGAAAACTAATTTTTTTTTTAGTTTTTCGAGACAGGGTTTCTCTGTATAGCCCTGACTGTCCTGGAACTCACTTTGTAGACCAGGCTGGCCTTGAACTCAGAAATCTGCCTGCCTCTGCCTCTGCCTCTGTCTCCTGAGTGCTGGGATTAAAGGTGTGTGCCACCACACCCGGCTAAGAGAAAACTCTTGATGAATACTGCAGCTAGAACCGTTTTCTAATAGCTACTTTTCCTTAAGCCAGTGTGGTAGTCTCTTCCTCCAGTGGCAGCTGTCACTGGGGTCCAGTTGACCCTGTCCTTCAGCATGTTGGACTTACTGACTTCTTTTTTTCTTCTCTGAGTTGGGAAAGACATCTGGCAATCGGCTATCCCATCCTTCTTGTTTTACCAATAAAGAAAAGAAATACCCAAGACAAGTGGTACCTTTGCAAGGTCAGAGACAGAGATGAAGTGCGGGACTCCACCCTTCTGGATCCTACACTGGTACCTAAAGCTCTCAGCCACTCAGAGACTAGGAGAAAAAAAATATCATGGGTTTGAATTCTAATTTTGCCATGTCTAGCCAAGACAGTTGAAGCCAGTTGAGTCAGCCTTTGTCAATAGTGAAGACTGCCACTTCATCTTAATGGATATGTTAAACAGGGCTTTATTTAGTTGGAAGGCAGAAGCTACCCTTAAATCATAGGGGCTCAAAAGGAAATGTGTCCGTTCTCATAATAAGAGTGTCGTCGTCATTCTGGCTTCAGGCACTGCTAGAGAGTGTGTCTGATCAAAATTACTTGAATCTTTCACCATCTTGGCTCCGTGGTCTTCTGCATTGCCTTTATTCTGAAAAGGGCTCTGTTTTGTGGTTGGGGTATTGGATACCAGTTGTTCAAGCTCATATCTTACCAGCCACATCCACAGTGGATAGCAAACTGTTCTTTCCTAATAGTTCAGCAAACAGCTGGGGACTCTCTGGATAACTTCAGGCCCATCTCTGAACCTGCTGTGCCCGTAGAGTTAGAATCAGCGTATTGGTGGGTTTAACACAATATAACCATATGGCCTGATGGCAGGAGGTCCAACTGAGCAAGGCTTAGTGCTATTTCTGGAAGGTGGGGAAGGATGCTGGCTAGGCCAGCACATTTCCAGTATACTACTGGAACTTAAAACTCTTTCTCTTCTTCTCACCCCAACCTTCCCGTTCCCTTCTGAGGCCATCTTATGACTCCTCCTCTGGGGACAAACAGACTTCAGTATGCTGAGTGTCAGACCCACCCTTCCTTCCTATGTCCTCAGCAGAAAGAGCCACAGCCTGCTTTTGCTCCACTTCAAACCTTGGCTGCCTTTCTCAGTACTTTCTAATATGGCTTCGTTTGGCGGT
Source organism: Mus minutoides (assembly GCA_902729485.2). Taxonomy (NCBI): domain Eukaryota; kingdom Metazoa; phylum Chordata; class Mammalia; order Rodentia; family Muridae; genus Mus; species Mus minutoides. The sequence continues at coordinate 90,991 of LR750269.1, forward strand.
GGTACCAGCTCTCTGCTATTTTTCTTCCCTGCTTTCATGACTTCAGTTTGTTAGTGAGTGAAATGGTTCATGGCATCTCTCTGCCTTTGTTCTCTTATGCTGGGGGGCGGGGGGGTTAGACTGCCCTGGTAGCCTTGTTTCTCTCCCATTGTTGTCTAAGCCAATCCAGGACCAAGGTGGCTGAGACTAGCATGAAGTCTCATCTGGGGCAGGGGGGTAGAGTGTGACATTTAAGAAGATGTGTGCTTCAGTGTTGCTGGGGCACTGTTGCCACGAAGGGGAAAAATCAGGGCCAAAAAAGGCCTGTAATTGAAAGGATGAGGAGACACAGTAGGAAGAGGCTACTAATTAAGCTGATTATCCTTGTCATGGTACCACAGAATCAGTCCCACAACTTCCTTACTCAGGAAAATAGCAGGCTCCTTCTAAAGTTTGAATACAGCTCGCTTGGTTGAAGACAAGGACATTTTTTTTCATTGGTAGGAGCCAAATAAACAACCAAGAATGGAGAAAGGAGGCATTGAAGATTATGCTTCTTTTGTAAGAATCTGCCCTTTTCACATTCTTGATGAGATAAGAGTTTCTCCAAAAACAGACAAGCTGATCCCAAGAACCCCACCCCTAAGACTGTTTGGAAGTAAGGTTTCTTTATATGATTGTAATTTTGGAAATAACACCAGACCAACTCATGACCTAAAAGAGGATTTCACAACACCCAATAGTAATTCATTTACCTCATCCCTCCCGCAAAATACCTATCCCGATATGAAAAATATCCATCAAAACAGGCTGCACCTCCCATCCCAGCCTCTGAGCAGCTCCTCCCATATGGAACCTGAGATCTGTCACCAAAGGTCCTTTGCATATCGGGTCTTATGGGATACAGTTCCAGCATCTAATGCAGAAGTAAGACAGGGCCTGACACTGCTACTGGTTTCCAAGAAGACCTTCAAACACAACCTTCTCAAAAGCCAACCCCTCCCCCACCCCCAAAGAGATTTGGCAACTTCACTCATTTGCAAAAGCCAGGTTAGAATAGGACAGTCTGAGAGATCCAGGTGGAGGAGTCCAGGAGCTCCAGGGGTCCTGCTTCTTGCATAATATAACTTATACACTGAGCACATTTTAAAAAAATCAGTCCTTCATAGGCTTTTCTCATTTTTTCTGGCATGTTTGTAAACTTCACACACTTAGCCTTACCTAACACTTTAATCTGTCTTTAAGTTGACTCACTTAACAGACAACTGGTAAAACATAACAGGAAAAAACCAAGTCATTTGCCAAATTGAAGACAACCCAAAATGAATATAGTTCTGGCCAAGTTTTCTTGTTTGTGAAGACTTCAAGCCTCGTACTTGTTCTCATTCTTAGAAAAATAGATCAGTGTGCTTTAGATAATGCTAAAGATTCGTGGACTCTAAACCCGTACATTCCCCTTGGTGAAATCAGAATTCAAACAGGATTAAAAGGATTTCCTTATCTAACATCTATCAATCATCTATCTATCAATCGATCATCTATCTCTGACTCTTTCTTTATCATAGTTCTTACAGTCATCTTTGTTATCACTAGTATTAAGGGCCCCTTAAGAAGACTTGGGGACATGCTGGCAGTCCTCAAAATGACCTTTCCTTGTGGGCAATGAGGATGTGGGAAGAGAAGCCTCTGATTCCCCTGCGTGTGTCCAAGGAAATTCCCTGAGTTTTCATCAGGACCCATGAAGGAATCACCAAGCTCTTTGCATAAATTCTCATAGGGTTGTGGATGCCCTTGGGCAGCCTCCCAACCAACCAATGGAAAGAGACACCAACACCACCAATACACCAAGGACGGGTTCACCCACCAGCTGTACCATACAGTAAACCCAATCTTGATGCTTCTACTTCATGTCCTGGTTTCCACAGGCAGGAGGGAAACACTACCACCCTACCTGTGCCAGATGTGTACGCTGCCACCAGATGTTCACTGAAGGGGAGGAGATGTATCTCACAGGTAAGCAAATCTGACCCTCTCTAAGGCATTCTGATTGTCCCACGGCTGGAAGAGATCCGACCTCCTTCCGTTTCAGTGTTATCTTTGCTGTTGGCTTTTCCTCAAGGTTGAAATTAATTCTCTCCTCTCTGGGTGGATGAGGAAAGTTGCCGGCGTGGCTAATATGAAGTGACATGTAATCTGCCTTCCCTCCCTGTGTGCCTCTGCCGGCTGCTCCCCTGGCCTGCTTCCCTGGCAATACCAGGAGTAAATTTCTCTGGCTCCACCTGGGGGTGGGAGGTTGAGGTGAATGAGGCCAAGAAGTTAGAGAACCTCCGGGGAATGCCTGAGGTTCTGACTCTGCACAGCTTCTTCCTGCCCTGCTCCATCCATTGCGATTCCACACCCAGGGCATCGCAGCAGGCTGTTGCTTGGGGATCCCCAGGGTGAAAGACACGGTGACTCCCCAACCTCCACCCTAGCCCTCCTGTCCCAGGATTCCTGTGCCTCAGTCACCCAGGTGACATCTAGCTTCCTCTCACCACTCTGTCCTTTGTCCAACCCCCTTGTCCCAGTATGCCACAGTGCTCTTGGCTTTGCTCTTCCAGACCCCTCCCACTCCACGGGTGGAGCTACTCCAATCACTTCAGCTTCTCATCTGAGGTCTCCTCGCCAAGCATCAAACCTTGTTTCTGGACTTGAACAAACCCAACACCTAAGCTACCAAACCAACTTGACTTTAGCAATTACTTCTGAGGGTCTCTCACGTGTGAAAGGTCTATCTCACTATAAGCCCACAGCCCAAGGCAGGAACTAGGTGTTTCTCAATAATCACATGAATGGCTGTCAGCCATGCCAAATGAAGTCAAGGGGAGGGCCCAGTGGAAGGTGTGCCAAGGAAGATCCCTTACAGAAGGACCAAGAGCAGAGCTTCTGGTGAATGGCTGATAACTGGTGTGTTCTCTTTACAACACTGTCACCAAAGTACTCGATAAGAACAGCTTAAAGAGAAAAAAGATTTCTTTTTGCTCAGTCCAGTCCGTCATGGTAAAGAAGGGTTCACGTAGCAGTGGACCTTGTGATGTAGGCTATTTTTTAACCATGGAAGACAAAAAAGAAGGGGTCAGGCTATAACTTTGAAAAAGGCCCACTTGCAGTGACCCACTTCTGCCATCCAAGCCCCACCTCCTAAAGGTGTCACAGCCTCCCCACAGCACCCAGCTGAGAAACAGGCAGGCATTCCCAGGGTGAGCCTATGATGGACATCTGAGATTCAAAACCTAACAGCTGGTGCCTCGGTCTGTTCAGGCTGCAAAGCAAACCAAGATAGACTGGTAGCTCGTAAAGGATAGCAATGTATTGCTCATAACTCTGGAGACTGGCAGGTCTAAGATCAAGGTAGCTGCAGATTTAGTGTCTGATGATGGCCCACTTTCACACTGGTGCCACCCTTTTGCTATATCCTGACACGGTGGAAAAGGCAAGGTGGCCCCCTGAGGCCTATTTCATAAGGGTGTTGATCTCAATCATGGAAATTCTGCTTTCATGGCCCAATCACTTCTCCAAAGCCCCACTTCCTAATATTGTTACACGGAAGGAGTACAGTGGGGCCAACCTTAGGGCTAAGAGACAGAAAGAAGCCCAACAACTGGTAGACAAACCAGAGGGAACCAAGTGCAAGCAAAGTATTAGAGACTGTGGGGACTCACAAAGGAGGAAGTTATGAATGGTATTGAGAACATCAGGGTGTTGGCTGAGTCACTATGATTAGCCTTGCTAAGAATGTTCTAGTAGCCTCTTGGACAGAAGTAAGAGTCCTTCAAGGTTTCTCCAGAAGGTAGCCCTGAGTACATGGGCCGGTTATAGGGTGGGTCTTAGGAATATTGCCCTCACCCCAGATTCCTACAGCCACAAAGTCCCTCAGGCTGTACTCTGCCTTCTGTGTCTACAGCAGTTTCTGAACCTCAACACTGTTGATATCTGGAGCTAGACAATTCTTTGGTTAAGCATTGTCTTATATTTGTATTTAGTAGCATTCCTGGTCTACACCCACAAGGTGCCAATAATATACCCTTTCCAAAACTGTCTCAGATATTGCCTAATATCCTAGCATACAGGAAACAGGACAAAGTCATCCTCTGCTGAAACCTGTTGCCCAGAGCTATTCAACAGAGACCTGTGCCATCCACAGGGTATGCTGGGCATGGGTTCCTGGGTGGAACTAAATGAAGAAACCCTTCCAAAGATTCTGAGACTCTGAGAATGATTCCTTCAGTATACTCATCATTCAGATGTTAGAGGGGGAAGGGTGTATGTAAAGCCATAGCTTTCATTGTATAGGTGAGGCAGGGGATACGCGTAGAGAAATGCTTTGTGAACCAAAGTGTATAGGACAGAGAAGAACATGGGCAGAGGTTCCCTCCAGGCTCTCTCCACCTTCTCCCATAGGACTCGGATCCTGGCTGATAATCAAGTCTGGTCCTTGTGGCTCCCCAGGGACGCCAGTGCCCTCCACTGATCCTGAGTTGTTCCTGCTTCAGGACCCTGTGATACAAGTCTCAGCAAAGCAACCACCACTGGGGTGTGAAGTTGGCACTTAGGTAGAAAATCTGCTGTGCAGTGTTCACCTTCTCAGCCTCCTGGTGTTGAGCCTGCCCAGTTATGTGGGTACATTTCCTCTCGTGTACCACTGAGCAATCACTATCTTTACTTTCCTGCTTAAACTCCAAATCCTCATTCTCCCATGGTAGTTTGGCCTAGACTGCTTCACTTTGAGTTCTGGCACTATTACTTACTAAGGGTGTGTGAGTGTGTGTGTGTGTGTGTGTGTGTGTGTGTGTGTGTGTGTATTTCTTTTTTTTCCCCTTGGTTTTTCGAGGCAAGGTTTCTCTGTGTAGCCCCGGCTGTCCTGGAGCTCACTCTGTAGACCAGGCTGGCCTCGAACTCAGAAATCTGTGTGTCTCTGTCTTCCAAGTGCTGGGATCAAAGGCATGCGCCACCACTTAAATTTAGACAAGACTCTTAACTTTCTGGACCTTGATTATCTAACCTGAATGATAGACTTTGAGCAATCCCTGTGAGATACAAGCATAGTAAATTCTTAGCACAAGGTAAGCTCTCTTTGTTCACTTATCATCTACTGAGATCTACCCTGTGTCCAGTTGTCTTCTAACAGCTAGAGAGGCAGACAGGAGCAGCAGAGGCAAAGCCCCTGCCCTCGGGGAGTTTGCAGCTATGAGTTAGGAACTCTGCTCACCCAACCTCACACAGATGCTGAAGGAGTTAAGCGATGGGGTTGAGCCAACAGCTCTGTGACCGTGAGACAAACTGCACCGTAGAACTTAAGGCAGAAATGCCTCCAGGAGGTGGGAGATATTCTTGTAGTGAAGAAGAGCTGTCACCCTCTCATTAATTATCCCCATTCCTATCCTTCTGGCTCCTGGGAGAGTGGGAGTAATTGCAGAGTGAGAGGACCTGCCTCAGGAGGTGCTGAGTGATCTGGAATGAGGGGGCTTGGACCATGGGTACTAGAGTCATAATGATTCTAGTTATGGGTGTCATGTGTGGGTGGCAGCCACCAGGAGTTTCAGTTACCACTGGGAGCTGAGCCTAGAATACCCTTGAAGAGTAACAGCACCGGGACTCAAGAAATGGCAGTTCAGGAGTAAAACAAGCCAGCTGAGAGCTAGGAGTCCTGAGTTCAAGGGTCAGCACTTCCACTAATGGAATCTTGAGGAGTGAATTTCTCATCTGGGTCTCTTCCTGCCCTTGTCAAGTGAGGCTGGAATCAATCTCTCATCGAGCCACTCCTATGACAGCCACACTGTTCCAGGCTCTCTATTGCATGTCAAGTACCCTACTTGGAGGTGAACAAGGTGGGCATGATAGTTTGCCCTGGTGGAGTTTATTGTCAGAAAGGAGAGACTGGCATTAATCAAATAGAAGCAACAATATCAACAACAGAGTGGGGAAAGTCCTCTGGGGACAATGGGGATGTGACAGAAGCCCAAGAGGCCAGAGGAGGCTCCTCTGAAGAAGGGACACTTGGAGCCAGGACTCTGATCGTGGTAGTGGTGGGGAGAGGCAATGAGGAGAGGAGAAAAGGAAAGTTGTGGAGGCAGGAGGATAGCAGGTGCAAAGTCCTCAGCCGGATGGAAGCATCACATGGTGGGGACACCAAGCCAATCCATACACATGGTGCAGGGAGAGCAGACACACACCTCAGAAACCCTGGAGAACAGAGTGAATATGAAAGTGCTGAGAGCCTTTGGGCAGGTTGTGTAGATGGGCAGACCAGACCAGAAACAGTGTCAGCCCCCCCCCCCGCCCTCCCCCTACAAACACACACACACACACAGCTTATAGACAAAGTCTGGGGGAGGAGAGGTCTGTAGCAGGACAGGCTGGCCTGGCAGCTGATCCCCAGAGAATCTTTGGTTCATTAGTTTGTGTTTTAATTGCTGTGTGATGGTATTCTGATGGACCCTACTTGGGAGATGTCTGACGTCTGTCTGGGGGGACGTCTGGGGCCCCGGGAGACTACAGCAAGTTTCCTTTTCTTTGCTTTAAGTTCCGTTGCGCATCCTGTCTTTCAAGTGCTTCTGTAAAGAGGCCAGATTTCTAATCTGCTTGTTATCCAAACCCCTCATTTGGGCTTCCCCAGGAAATTAGGTCACCGGTTTTAGTACGGCAGATTGAAGCTGAAATACCTCAGGTTCAGGGCAGAATTTACACTGAAACCATGAGGCCGTAGTCATTGCAGAAGTGGGCACTGTGACAGAAGTGGGCACTGTGCTGGGCTCTAAACGTGGTGTGTGTGTGTGTGTGTGTGTGTGTGTGTGTGTGTGTGTGTGTGTTCTTCTAAATATGCCTCCATCAGAGAAGGAGGGAGTGCAATGTTCACCTTCTAGCTGTACCATGTGCCCCTCCACTCCCCATTGCAAGGATCTGAGACAGTTAGCCCTGGAATGCATGAGGTCAGCTCTTAGCGTTTGCATACTCAATGAATTCATTTTGAAATCCAGGGACAGACCCTACACTGTTACTGGAGGTACTGTAACAAAGTGTGAGTCCAGCCAGCGTTAAATCTGAGAAACATAGAGATTATCCCGAGTCTGCTCACAGCTCCAGCATCTGCCGCTCTCAAGGGTGGTACTGAGTCGTCAGTGCTCTGCCCTATAGACTTCTAGTTGATTCTCCTGTCTCCAGTTTTACCTTAGGAATATTGGGATTGCAGGTGTGTGTCTACTGAGTACATTTGATTTTTTTTTTAATGTGGATTCCACGTAAAGATGTCAGGCTGTTGAGTTTTTGAGCACTCTTACCTGCTAAGCCATCTCATTGATTTTTGAGTCATGGTCTCTCCCAGGTCTGGGACTGGCCAAGTAAGGGAAGGTGACAGGCCATCAAGCTCAGATATCTGCCCTTTTCTGACTGTCCAGCACCGGAATTACGAGCATAAACCACCATGTCTGGCTCTTTCACATGGGTTCACAGGATCAAACTCAGGCCTTCATGTTTGCACAGCAAGCACATTCATTACCAACTGAGCCATCTCTCCAGACCCTCTGTTATCAAACTTAATCGGAGGTTTATAACTGGCCTTCTGAAGAGTGTGAATCTCCCGAAACTGCTTGCCACATTCCACATATAGATGTTCCTCTAGGGAGAAGGTCCGGGGCTTTCATCTGATCATGAGCAGTGTGCGTGACCCAAAAATAAAATGAAGAGCCTCAGTTCTGCATTAATGCACAAGCCACCGATCCCGGGCTGCCTTTGAGAGCTGTGCCAAGCCAGAGAGCTGAGGCTATTTCTGACCACATGCTTTTCAGTTCACATGATACAAGGACCTGGTAGTGGGAGGCATGTCCTGGCACAGCTAGAGGTGCAGCTGACATTTAGCAAAGACCTCCTTTTCCTAACAGGTCGCTCCGACAGGTGCATCGGGCCAGTGGGGGCCCCACTGAAGTCACGCAGTTGTCTCAGGCTATGGCATACCAACCCACACTCTTGATCTTCAAATCTCCTCCAACCATACTTGCTGAGGCACCATTGCCAAACACGCTGCCGTGATTCCATACTTCAGGCTAACTACATTCATCTGGGTCTCTCCAGAGACAGTTTAAGTTGTAGGAGTTATGCTTAAAAACTTTAAAACTTCTGTTTCCCCACTCCTGCTATATAATTTTAGATTCTTCAAACATATCTTATTCTTTGACTAAACTGCTGTCTCTAGTCTGCCTGTGCTAAGCACATTTCATTTTAAATAGAGTACATTTTAACTTCTGATGAGCTGCCTTCTTTTATTTTTTTTTCCTTCAAGATTTTACGGGTTACCTAGTTTCTTGAATCACAGAAAGAATTACAGTGGTGGAGTTCTAAAATCTGTTTCCAGCTTTTTCGGATCAGGTCAAATGCAAAGTGATGTGGCCATTTTCTCACGGGCTACATGTCACATCTATACTTCACAGCCAATTTGTTCATGTTGGTCAAAATTAGGTCCAGAGCAGCAATTCTCCTGGTTGCTTCCCTGTATTTTCTAAGAAACAAAATTGCCTTCAGGGCAAGTCAGGGATGTGTCAGGCACTCGAGTCTGAGTTTGAGGAGAGGTTTTATTGCTCTGGACTTTTCTGGTGGCAGAAACTCAACATCAGCCACTAGAGCAGAAGGGTAATGACTGAGGAGCTGATGGGATTGAGAAGCTTCCAGAAGCCGCTTCATTGGGCGGTCCCTGAGGATCCCCAGGCTAGTCTTTTCTCTGCTTCTCTTTGGATTGGCCTCATGCTCTCCTGCGCAGGACCGGAAGTCACATGATGAGAAGGAGACTATGGCCGTCTCCCAGTCAGCAGCTGTATAGAGAGGTGTTGTTCCCCTCTGAGCTCAGCAGAGGCGTCCCAGAGAGGGTCTGATGACTTCACTTGGTCAAATGCCCAGGCACAGATGGGAAGATAAAGGTGAACAAATAGCTAAGACAGCCAAACTCCCAAGACCGCAGCTTCAGCACCACCAAAGGTTGGCTTTGAAGATCAACTACAGAATTCAGGCTCAGTGCACAGCCAAGTACCACCAGCTCAGAGCTCATGACAAACACCTAGGGGTGGCTGTGCCCTAGGGTACACACATTCATCAATGCTGGATTGTGTCACTATTGCCACTATGACATTAAGAACACATTAAGGAGCCAAGGAGATTACTAAGTGGATAAGCACACTTGTTATCTGAGCTTGAGGACTGGAGTTTGAATCCCCAGCATCCATGTAAAATCCAGGCATAGATATATGTGCCTATAGTCCCAGCATAAGGGAGTGAAGACAGGCGGGGCCCTAGAGCTCCCTGCCAGCCTAGCTAAAATGAGCATTTGGTTTACTTAGAGGTGCTATCTGTCTCAAGAGAATAAGAATAAGGCAGATATCACTCCAGTGTTCACTCAAGTGCACCCCCCTGTGTATGTGTGTGTGTGTGTGTGTGTGTGTGTGTGTGTGTGTGTGTGTGTTCATTAATCCTTACAACAAATCTACAAGTCAAATATATCACTCCTCACTCTACAGATGGGAAAAGGGAGTAGGGGCCCAAGCAGGACTGAGTTGCTCTGGACAGTGCAGCCAGTGATGCAGTAAGCAGTAGCCCAGGATTCAAGCCTCATAGGATATCCCATTAAATAATACATCAAGTGCCTGACACCTGGGAAGACCCCTGATACCCAAGTTGATGTCAGTGGTGATATTGTTACACACAGCAAAGTCAAGGGGAGAGCTTGCTCAACCCTCTCAATGACAGAGGGAGAGTGACATGCCCTGTAGTCTGCAGAAGCAGTCCACTTCCTCTGGGGTTATGGGACAAGTTCTTCTTTTTTTCCTTGAGATTAGAAATTATAACATCAAATTAACCATTTAAAATATATACTCAAGTAGCTTTCAGTCAGGCCATTGACAGTGTTGTACAGCCAGCATCTATGCGTAGCTCTATCTCAGCCCAAACAAAACCTCATTCCCATTAAGTAGTTGTTGTCTACTCTCCTATACCTGCTATAAGCTTCTGGTATCTACTAATGTGCCAAGTTCTACAGACTTTGCCTTCTAAAGTATATGTCTGTCTTACTTAGGGTCTCTATTGCTGTTGACAAAACGCCATGACCAAAAAGCAAGTTGAGGAGGAAAGGGTTTATTCTGCTGACACTTCCACATTGCTGTTCATCACTAAAGGAAGTCAGGACAGGAACTCAGATAAGGAACTCAAAGTGAGGCAGGTGATGCCAAGGTCATGGAGAGGTTCTGCTTAGGGGCTTACTCTTCATGGCTTGCTCAGCCTGCTTTTTTATAAAACCCAGAACTACCAGCCCAGGAATAGAACCAACCACAATGGGCCCTCCCTGACTGATCACTAATTGAGAAAATGCCTTAAGCTGGATCACATTTCCTCAACTAGGACTTGTTCCTCTCTGATGACTAGCTTGTGTCAAGTTGACACAAAACTAGCCCCAACCACTACAAGATCTGAATGTGGGTATGTGCCCATGAGTGCAGATGTCTAAGAAGGCCAGAACATCTTATCCTCTGAAGCTGGAGTTATACCTATGAGCTGCTTGGTGTGGGTTCTAGAAACCGAACTCAGGTCCTCTGGGAGAGCAGCAAATGCTCTTAACTACAGAGCCATCTCTCTGGCCCTGGATAGTTCTTCATGGAGCAACTCTAAGGTCATTAGAGGGTCATGTCACAGAGGCAGAATGCAGAGCAACCTCACCCTGCTTGTGGTCATGAGCAATCTGAAGAAGGAACCTGTTGAGGCAGAATCAGAAACTTGAAACTCAACTACCTTCACCACCAAATGAGAAGGGCTGTGAGTTAGCTACTGGGAGGATTGTGGCAACCCACGGTGTCTAAAAACATTCCGACTCAAAAGTGTTTACGCAGTGCTGACCCAGAACTTCCAGTCACCTTTGTATTTATAACCCCTCCCTGGGCATTCTGTAAGACAACCACATCAGATCCAGCTCTGACAGTTTAAAAGAGGCACTGGCAAATTGAATGGCAAGGCCCAGCAAAGTTGTGGGCGGGATCCTAGAATCCTGCCAGCCCCAGATACTGTAAGTTGTCTTGCTGATTCTGGTGAGCATCAAAGATGACCTGAGGACTATGCTAGATTCTGGTCTCTACCTCTAGTCAGCTGAGGAACCTATAACCTTCACAATAGGTTTCAACCACAGAGTATGGAGTCCTGGGTGACAGTCTCAGAGAATAAGAGAGGGTGACTTGTGGAACCAGGAGCTCAAACAAAACATGTCCCATTCTTGTACCATGTTAGAGTTCTGTCTTGAGCTATTGGTTTCTCTCTCCCATGGCATTCATTAAAATTTACTTGAAGTGCTGTATGGTATTTAACCATCTGGTCCTCATCTTTAGAGTCATTAAATTAGAGTCAATACACTGCTTATTCTCACCCCTACCTTCAAGAAATTGGGATCAGGCTCAGCATGGGGACATAAGGAGTCTGCCCCAGTTTATCAGAAATGTGTTCCACATAGGTCATACCTTGACCAACCCTGGTCAACCCAACGCTCTCACATACACTCAGTCTACAATAGTAGCTGTCAAATGAGACGCTAACTTGTTCTATTTGCCCAAATTCCCAAGCCCAGCTTAGAAAATCCAAATGACCTAATATTAAATAGCTTGTTTCTTTTTTAAAAGCTTTTTTATTGTTGTTGTATTAATTTGTATATGTGTGTAGACTTGCCACAGTGCATTTGTAGTCAGAGGATAACTTGTGGGAGTTATAACTTGTAGGGTTCTCTCCTACCATATAGGTCCTGGGGATCAGACTCAGGTCAGCAGGCTTAGTGGCAATTTCCTTTACAGGCTGAATCATCCCCTATGGCCCATTTTTCTCTGTTCATTCACCCAGTGAGTATTTATTGAGTCTCTTTGGTCCCAGTAGATACATAGATAGGGATCTCTTTCTTCAGAGAATTTACAATCTCATTGGGAGTACCAGGCAGGTCAAATGTTTATTATGTATATATGAAGAGGCCTATTAATTGAGAAACAAGATCTCCAAGGACTGGGATGGCTGTCCAAAATCCGTCAGTGTGATTGACATGTGACGAGTCCCCTCCACAATACTGAGGCTGAGCTTTTTCCCTGTGTATATTTGAAAACTTGTAGAGGAAGGGAATCTTGCTATCAACTGAGCAAGAACATTCAATTAATAAAAGTTAGTTTTCCCTCCCTGGAATGTTTGCCCTCGGTTCTCATTGCAAATCTTATGAAAGCGCCTTCCCTCAGAAAGCACAGAAATGCACACAGCATGTCTCAGCCTTCTATTCCATCTTTAGGGACTAATTTTGGGTACCCTCCTTGTTCTGTTTACCATCCTCCTCTGGGTACCCTTCACATTGTAATTGTTAAAAACAAATAGACAAACAAAAACAAGATAGGATCCAACTATCCTCTGTGTTGGGAAATTAAATGGGGATGAGGAGGGAAATGATTATATTCTTTCCTGGGTGTCTTCGTTAGGGTGACTATTACTATGGTAAAACACCATGACCAAAACCAACTTGGAGAAGAAAGGGTTTATCTCACTCACAGTTCCATATAACAGTTCATCATCAAAAGCAGTGAGGGCAGGAACTCAAGCAGGGCAGGAACCTGGAGGCAGGAACCAGGAACTGATACAGAAGACCATGGAGGAGTGCTGCCTACTGGCTAACTCCTCATGGGTTGCTCAGTCTGGTTTCCTAGGACCACCAGCCCAAGGATAGAACCACCAACAAAGGGCTGAGCCCTCCCATGTCAGTCACCAATCAAGAAAATGCCCTACAGGCCCTGCCACCGTCTGATCCCAAGGGAAGCATTCTCTTGGTTGAGATTCTCTCTTCCCAGATGACACAAAACTAGCCAGCACACTAGCTGTTTTCTGTTGTGGACTGTACTGGCTAGTTTTGTGTGTCAACTTGACACAGGCTGGAGTTATCACAAAGAAAGGAGCTTCAGTTGGGGAAATGCCTCCATGAGATCTAGCTGTAAGGCATTTTCTCAATTAGTGATCAAGGAGGGAGGTCCCCTTGTGGGTGGTGCCATCTTTGGGGCTGGTAGTCTTGGTTCTATAAGAGAGCAGGCTGAGCAAGCCAGGGGAAGCAAGCCAGTAAAGAACATCCCTCCATGGCCTCTGCATCAGCTCCTGCTTCCTGACCTGTTTGAGTTCCAGTCCTGACTTCCTTTGGTGATGAACAGCAACATGGAGGTGTAAGCTGAATAAACCCTTTCCTCCCCAAGTGCTTCTTGGTCATGATGTTTGTGCAGGAATAGAAACCCTGACTAAGACAGGGATCATGCTATTGATCTAGTGACCAAGGGCATAAATGCTCAGACGACCATAATTTCCTACAAGTCTTCATAGAAAACAAAACAAAACAAAAACACTTTTTCTTACCTTTATATGAGTTTATTGCTAGCTACCAGCACTCTTTTTTAAATAAATATATATATATATACATACATACATATATATATATATATATTTATACATATATATATATATATATATATATATATATATGAATGATATTCGCAACTCCTAAATGATCCCTCCTTTTTCATTTCTAATTACATCTTTCTCCTGTCTTATGATTCTTCCTCTCCAGCCTCAGGTCCTTTGTAAGCACACTTTCTTGTATGCAGAGTATATGCAGAGTGAAGCTAATAGCCATTTGTGGCTTGGTTTTATTTCGGGTCATATATGTCATGTCTCGGAGTCAAAGCAAGACAGACAGTTCAGTCTGAACCCACCCACGCTGTTCTCATTTTCCCCAGCCTGGACTCCTGCCCGCCTCACCTTTCCTTTTTGTCTTTCACTTAATTTCATGTCGTCATCAGACCCCCATGCCCACCTCAAGCGTTTCCTACAGTGACCTGGAACATATGTTTCCTGACATAGCCACAGTGGTAAACAACTCCTGGTGGACTCAGGAGCAACCCAGAGAGGAACCGGAAATGCTCCTTGTAATTTGATCTCCCAAAAGAGCCCGTCACAACCCACAGCTTGCATGATAGCAGACACACCCTGTGATCCCTGGCTCAAGCCTCAGACCCGGAGTCCCTCTACTGGGCTCTGATAACCACTGCATTTTCCTCTTAGACAGGAGCCAAATCCTCTTGAATAATTAAAAACCATCCAAGAATACCAGCAGTGAAGTGGGGATTCTTATCCCACAAAAGACAAAGCCAGCCCTAGAATGAGAATCTTGGAAATGAAAGTAACCTAAGACTATCCAGGTGTTGCCTTGATATTTACTTGGATGAAGAAATAGAGTCGGGGGGATCTATTAGGGGCTGAGTAGAGAGAAAAAATAAGCTTTGGACTCCATATTTGGAGCTGATCCTTTTTCTTCTGCTTCGGGTCTTTGATCTCACACCAAACCCCTGTGCCTTACCCACTATCCGAGTGCTAGGAGCTCCGGGCAACAGCCATCGTGGAAAGTATAACCCAGAAACAAAGTCAGACAAGCAAATGCCATCTGCTGCTTAGGAATAGAGCCATTTGCCGGCTGGCCCCTTTCCTTTTAGGGCTGATTGGTTACCGAAGGGATGGCTCCAGAGGAATAACTCGTTCCTATTTTTTCCCCCTTCTAATCCAGGACACCTGTCCCTTCTTTGGGGAATGTGCAATAGTCGAGGCTTCACAGTATGTGACCAACCACCTGTTGTTCATGCCTTTCCAAATTGGCTTCTTGGGTTTGGAGCCAGCCAACTGGACTACCCCCCCCCCATTATAAAATGTGGCTATTAGCAGCACTGGTGTACTAAATTCGAATAGTCTGGAGTCTCTGAGGAATTATCAGGTCAAGACAGTGCTCCTAAGCAGAATATACACCATGACACCTCCGCCCCCTAAATGCAAATATGTCCTAATTCCATCTGAAGTCTTAAGAGAAAAGAAAGCTGAGGTAACCAAGGTTTGTCATTTTCTTTCACCCCCCACTGCCATTCATCCATTCAACAAATATTTATTGGCCACCTGCTTTGTGTCACTCAGCGATAGTTGTCTGTTCATCTATTCCCCCGCAAACCCATGGACTTGCACTAAAGGCAAACTCTGTGCAGATGCTGTGGGAGACAGACCCATGGGTGGAGCTCAGTCCCTGCTTAGAAGGGGCTGTTAACGTACTTGGGGTAGCAAATTCGCAAGCTAATATGACTTAAGACTGTATTGTGGAGAAACTTCAGAGAACTATGGATCCCAGAGGAGGAAAAAGTCACCTCCAGCTGACAGGTAAGAACATTCCCAGAAGGATGCCCTGTGAACTGTGAAGGAGGAGTTAGGATTTAGACACACACTGAAAAGGAATATGTGTAGTCAGATCAGCTTACCAGTGGCTCTCGGGAACAATGGGGAGCTAAGAAAGCCAGGAGACAGAACGGACTCTTCCTGACCTAAGTGTATGTGGGGTATGAGTGCTGTCAAAGGAGTAAACTGAGATGAGGTGGTCATTGGTAGCTTTGAGAGGTCTGAGTCTTTGTTATTTTCCTGGCCCCTTAGGTTCTGAGGTTTGGCACCCGATCTGCAAGCAGGCAGCCAGGGCAGAGAAGAAGCTCAAGGTAAGAGCATGGTCCTCCATGCTGCCGTTTGCCACCGGTTAGGAAACGTGTGCTTTAGGATAGAGCATTATCAGCTCCCAAAAGTGTGGGCATTTCTGTGCGTTTCTTAATGGGAAGAGCAGGTTCATGGGGTAAATTAAGATCTTATATAGGGGGCTGGTGAGATGGCTCGGCAGGTAAGGGCACTGACTGCTCTTCCAAAGGTCCTGAGTTCAAATCCCAGCAACCACATGGTGGCAATCACCCATAATGAGATCTGACACCCTTTTCTGGTGTGTCTGAAGTCAGCTACAGTGAACTTATGTATAATAATAAATAAATCTTTAAAAAAAAAAAGATCTTATATAGGAAAGAACCTTGAAAACAGTATGCATAGGAGATTTTTTAAGTATGTCTAGGGAAGGTAAAATTATAACTGTACCAATGCCGGCCAAGATGGCAGCCAGACTGAGCTATTATGCCGTGGCTTTTCCCTAGTCTAAGATCATTCATTAATAGCTATATCGTTGCTATTGTCTCAGTAGTTGACAGTTTGCAGAGTGTCTTCCTAGCACCTCTCTGGCTGGTTTCCTTTAACCTCCCGAGGCAGATGAGGCAAGAAATTGTATCTCCACCTTGCCTGTGAGAAAATCAGATCTGAAGAGAGTGATTTGACAGCAGCAATGCAGCCAGGCCGAAGCAGAGTGTCGTGACGTCCCCAGGCACACAGCCGACCAGCTGAGGCCCTGCTACCTCTGAATTGCTGTGCTCTGACAGATGCCAGGAATGCCTGTGCATCTGAGTCCCTGGTACTGAAGGGAGGGGGTGGGCTCACCCAGGCTTATGCAGGGAGAGGTTGCTTCCCAGCCTCTGAAGGTGGCAGAGAGGCTCCTGAGATATGCGTTAGGGGAGATGGGGGGACGGGCAACACGAGTTCTAGCATGCCTTTATTTTTTTTCATTTTTTTATTGGTTATTTTATTTATTGGCATTTCCAATGTTATCCCCCTTCCCAGTTTCCCCTCCACACCACCCCTCAACATGCCTTTATAATCTTGCCCCTGCTGGCTACTTGACCCCTTAAGGGTCTCTTATGTTACTTGCCAGAATCTTCTCAACTAAACATACCCATGCACAATCTCTGATTAGCTAATTAACCCTTCTCCTTTGCCATTTCATCCTTCCAGTATTTGGTGAAAGAACTCATCCTGTTGATATGTAATTTCCTTTTACCCATGTGTGAATCCCCCACCCCGTTCTTTTTAAGGTCCATAAAGCACAAGAAGACCTAACTGTCATCTTTCTCAGTCTCTTCTCTGGGGAATTTCCCAAATTTGAGTTCTCCTTTAAAGCCTTTTTACGGTATCTCTGTACTACCTCTTCATATGAGTTCCTGTTCCTCCCCACCCCCCCTTTAAAGCAACTCCACTACTTTTCATTTAACTGAATTCATTTTAAGATAAAACTTGAGGTTCACATGTAGAAAGGAGTGTTGCTGGCTATAAAACAAAATACATCCAATGGTAATGGAGTCGTTATTAAGAATAAATCTTAAAAAATGCTAGCTAGCGCTGCTGACACACTCGTTAATTCAAAGGGGAAATTAAGTGTTGTTGGGACAGCTGGTGGAATGTGTTAGCACCAAATCAAGAGTCCTTCTCCAGCTAATCAGGAGGCTTGAAACAAAGCATCCCACTCATCACTGGGTGACGCGGCGCCGTCAGATGCTCACTTTGCAGTCTGCACCCCTCCTTCTCATTCATGGTTTGGTGAAAGCCGTTCTTTAGCACACCACTCAGGAGGCTTTGAAATGGCTGTGGGAGGACTGAGCAGTCCCCGAGGCTCAACCACCATTTCCTTTTGCACATCAGGAATCTGAGAGCTCTAAATTCGCACGTATTTCCTTAGTGGTCCTTGAGCCAATCTTGACTGTTCCATCACCACATGCCGCCACACCTTGAGATGCACAAAGAGGGCATCACATTATTGGGGTGGGGGTAGGATGCTGGTAGTCCATCATGGCCGATGGACAGGGGCAGATGATTTAAGGTTGATGTCAGTCTGCCAAGGGTCCACTGCAAAGAATCAGCATATTGTGCTTGTAAGTGAGCTGCTGTTTACTAAGCCACCAAAAAACGAATGCTAAGCAGTTTTGTTCACTTAAACTAAATACGTTATTGGCTGAGATAACCCAAAATGAAGTTTTATGAACAACTTTCTATTTAAAATGCTGGCTACAGATAACTAGAAAATAAATTCATATTTTATCCAGGGGCCTGAAGTTCTGGACCTGCTGGATCTCATTCACACAGAGATATTGGCTAAAGGGTCCTAGAATAGAGAGAACAGTGGTAGCCAGAATACTTTAACAATAGTGCCATAGTGCCTTTAGAACTGCATTATAGCCGGGCAGTGGTGGCGCACGCCTTTAATGCCAGCACTTAGGAGACAGAACTGCATTATAGACCCTGCTGAGCCTGAAATTCTGCTTCTCACTCCTCTGTCTTCGTCTTTCCCACAGCACAGACGGACATCTGAAACTTCCATCTCACCCCCTGGTTCCAGCATCGGGTCACCTAACCGTGTCATCTGCGTATGTACTGCTTCTTGGCACTGGCAGGGCTTTGATCACCCCTGACCTAGCACCTGAAATGTTTTTAAGGTCATTTGGTCCATGCCCACCCTGCTCTGGGTGGCTTACCAGATCTTGAGGATACAGAAGGGCATGGGGACCTTGTTCTCTAATAAACCAAGAGCCACGGGGGCAGTTTAGAGTTCAAGGAACATGAGAAAGGGTAGTGATGAAAGAAACCATCCTGCACTCTAAAATCAATTGCAGCCTCCTCCTTTCCCATTCCTTAACCGAGACAAGACAGCAGCTACAGGGTCTGAACTAAGACCAGGCAAGACAACAGCAAGGGGGTCAGAGTGGTGGGGAGAGATGGGATGATGTTGGTAAATAAGAAGTGGTATGTGATAAAGAGGCAGGAAGGAGAAGATGTAACTAAAAGGGATTTACAAAGCTAAAGGAGACCTTTCTAAACATGTGAAAAGGCTAAAAACAAACAGACCCTTACAGCTGTCTAGGCTCCCAACTTCAGAGACAGTCACACACGGGCAGAGGAGATGAGAGATAGGCTAGATGCCCTCAGAGGTTCCGGGTTACATAATGTATGCATTCACTCAGTGTATACTGAGCCTCTGCTCTGGGAGAAATACTATGTGTTCTATGTTGGGGAGATGGTGGTGAACTGATCTGGTACCCTCGTGACACTGGACATAGAATGGACTGTGACAAGTAGCAGAAGGAAAAGTCACCACACACCCTTACGATATTACAAGCAAAGGAAAAAACCTGACCATCCAGGGCCAGCTGAGAAAGAGCATCCCAGAGGAAGAACTACGGAATAACAGAAAGGATGGAATAACAGAAGAAAGCCAAGGGAGGTAGATGGCAGAGCCAGGGAGCCGTGAGAGAAGCAGCCTGTCTGATCACAGGCAAAGGAGCCAAGTCCAAGAATGTGGGAGTGTTGGACAACAAAGAACCCATCCGCAAGGAGAAGACCCCACACATAGTCCTCGAAGCTGCCAGACCCAGGAGGGCTTGGACACCATGGCACAATCATTCAGACTCCTATCCAGCTTCCTCCTTGACCCTGGATAATACCCACCAATGGCACTATTTCCTGTCCTCTCTTCTCCTGGACAAGTGAAAATAAGAGTTATTGCTGGGACTTCAATATTGGTCAATACTGCCGTGTGGCTGTCTCAGAAAACAAGTTACTTTTTTTCTTTCTTTTTTATGGGGCTGGGATTAACTTCGTGCCAGATGCCTGTTGCAGTAAGCTATTGAGCTACATCCCCAGGACAGGACAAGTTACTGTCATCACAGGCTGTATTCATTACAGATGCCCATCCAGAACATGAGAGAAAATAGGCCCCTGGCTCGCAGAGCGGCACCAGTCACAGCGGAATCGGTGGGCTTAGTTTGGGGACCTGTACAATAAGAAAGTTATTGGCAAGCACAAGCTAGTCATCAGAAGGGAATTAGCAGGGCGGCTGCAGCTAGGAATGCCATCCTGTTGTGGGGTTGGCAGCAGTCAGCATCCAGGAATGGAGTTCAGACTGTAGTCTGTGACATCAGTGGTGGGATGTTTGCGCCTGCTTCCATGTCTAAAAGATAATATCAAATCATCCTTCAGAAATATGGTGGCCTTTGGAGAAGATCATTCTGGTAAAGCCTAGGGCCTCACAAACAATGTTGTTCAACAGATGGCCTCTGGGAGTGTTATTCTAACATCTATAGCTCTTCCCTTCATGGCTAGTGGTTGTTCTTAGTAGAACCCGGAGAAGCTT
Source organism: Mus minutoides (assembly GCA_902729485.2). Lineage (NCBI taxonomy): Eukaryota > Metazoa > Chordata > Mammalia > Rodentia > Muridae > Mus > Mus minutoides. The sequence continues at coordinate 110,891 of LR750269.1, forward strand.
GAGCCCCTTGCTTCTGTTTCCTCTCTCTTTCCCTCTTATCTTTCTTCTTCTTCTCCTGTCCCTTTCCCTCTTCCCCAGGCTAAAGTGGATAATGAGATCCTTAATTACAAAGACCTGGCAGCTCTCCCCAAGGTTAAGTCCATCTACGAGGTGCAACGCCCCGACCTCATTTCCTACGAGCCTCATTCCAGATACACCTCCGACGAGATGCTGGAGAGATGCGGTTATGGAGAGGTATCGCATCTTGCCCTCTCCGGGGACTCTTGAAAGAGACAAGGTCCTGCTGGAGTCCCTAGCCAACCTCATTATAGTATTGGCCCCTAGTCCTTTCTAACCTGGAATTTATAGCCAAGTTTTAAAAATCAAGAGTTCTCATCCAAAAATCTGGCTTTAGCTAAAGCATTAAACGTGTATGCCCATCATAGAGAGGTAAGTGGTAGCATGCCTTGTGGACAGGACTAGGCTCTCCATCCTTCCCAGTCATCACCACGCCCTACTGAGCCAGCATACAAGCTGAGAGCCTAGAACTATTCATTACTCCAGCTGCTGCTTTTCTTACAGTAGAGAAATCTTGCTGGAACTCAAGCCCATATCTCTGATACCATACCAGGCTCAAAAGGCAGTGAAATTCCTATACCCTGGTTAGGCCTGTTCTCTCCATATTAAACCTTACTTCAAACCTCGTGCATAGAACAGGACATAATACATTTATGAAAATGCAGTATCAGGTGGATTTAGAAACCATTCTATGGCTACTAGAAAAGGGAGAGTTCTCTGGAGAAGGCAGGATAGCTGTCACAGAATAGGTCCTGACCAGTCATGTTCCAAGAGATTTCTCACCCCATACTAGGCCCTTGAACTATAACAGTGAGCAGCAAGACCCCTAGCCTGGGGAGCTGTTTCAACACCACCTGTTTCAACACCACCACTCACTGGCTTGTATTCTTGAGCAGCAACAGAACAGCCAACAGGGGTTGAGTTCTATCTGGTTAAAGAGTCCAGTCCTGAGAGTCTCTGAGTTCTGGCTCCTAAAATGGGCCAGGAAAAGAGAATCAAGTATTTGTAGACTCCAATTCTGAATCTAGAGGCCAGGGCCTCTGGGTCAGAGCCGAGAACCAGATGGTTTCGGTTCACTCACAGAGAGTCATTCAGAAATGTAAATTAGATGTTGGCGTGTAAATGTTAGATTTCATATAAGAATCTACATTTCTTACTTGTCTTAGACATTAAGAGTCTGGTCAACATTGGGTAGGTGTTCCAACATGACTGGTCACAGCTGAAATGAACAGCCTGGCTCAGTGGGCTGAGTCTCCAGCTTGCTCTGCTCTGCACCACGACAGCCTTCCTATGTACAGCAATGGCCTGGTCCTTTCATAGCCCTAAATTTGGGTACTGTGCCCTGGGCTTTGTCTTCATGAACCATAAAGGAGATGTGAGCCAGGAGAGAGAGGGGGGAGAGTTGAGAAAGTAGCTCTGAGCTCACAAGACTAAGCCATTTCCTGCGAACCCTAGCCTGGCCCTGAGCCCTCATATTAGAAAGGGGAGTCGTAGTCACAATATTTCCTACCACTTTCCAGTAGTTCTGATGTTCTAGAATTCGAATTGAAATGTTGTCTGGATAAGGGTCGCCTTGGGCCCTCTCCTTACCACTATTTAACCATCTTACAATGTAACCATGTTCTCTCCCTTCCTCTTGCCTGCCTCTCTCTCCCTTTGCTCCTTCCGTGGCTGCCTTCAAATTCTTCGCTTCTAAAGTCACTGGGAACATTATCTCCTTACTCCCAGGTAATTGATCTGATATATAAAAGATTTTATATATATATATATATATATATATATATATATATATATATATATATATATATATATATATATGGTGTTCCTTTATGACGAACAAAAGAGGCTCCCTGGTCACAACTCCCCTGCACCACAGGACCTGATCCCCATCCAAAATGTTTCCCCTAACCAAGCAATGGCATGAGGGATGGAAGCGGCTGGGAAAGAACCGCTTGTGTGCCTCTGGAATCCCTAGTCAGACTCCAGGCACTGCCTGTGTGAGTTCTAGCCAGGGGCTGTGAATGGTGAATGAAGGCTAAGAAGTCACTCCCATCCTTCTCAGGTTGTGTATGTGTGTGACTCAAGCCTGAATCCCTAAAATTTCAGACTCAATAGCATGCTTTACCTGACTGAAAAAATAAATAAACAAAAGCCTTGCACGGTGGGTCTTGCTCATGGTCCTGCCTCTTCTCCAAGGACATCTATGAGAACCTGGACCTCCGGCAGAGGCGGGCCTCCAGCCCTGGATACATCGATTCCCCCACCTACAGTCGGCAAGGCATGTCTCCCACCTTCTCCCGCTCACCTCATTACTACCGCTCAGGTAAGGCAAGGGAAGCCCCAAAAAGAAATGAAGGGTCAGGACAATGTAGTCACTTAGTGTCTGTGGGGTTCAGGGACAATAGACACTTTCCAAAGCCTATGGCCACTCGGGTGACTCGTGGCCCTGACTGAGTCCCTAAGATGGGTCTGTGACACTGAGAGACAGCAGGAATGTGGGTCGAGAACTGCCAGGAGAGGGCATGTCAGGCAGCCCAGGGACCCTGGTTAGAGGAAGAGTCAGTCCTCTATCTCATCCTTTGGCCTGAGCGACCACAGGAAGAAACACAATAGCATCATGGCTGGAGTCTGGTCTTTACCTGAGGGCCCCAACCCCACTCAACCAGTTAATGTATGTACAAGTCACCCTGTAGTAAGGGGAGAAGCAAGTATTTGGAGAACGGAGAAACAGGGAAGAACCTAAACAGGGTGGGATGAGAGGATAATAAGCAAGTAGATATCTTCTTGGCAGAATCAGACTTGGGGGTCAAATGAGGGGGAAGGTTAAGCTTGTTTCAGCCAACATGGTGCATGAGAGCACAGACTGCTTCCACTCTGGAGCTGAGCACACTGGTGCACCCAGCCTGGCTCACCCCTGCCACTGCCACTGCCACCGCCTCTGCCACCACCTCGCTGCTTCCTTCAGTGCTACCGTGTCTAATGCCTGTTTTCTCTATGCTTCTCTTCTCTCTGGGGATCCCTGCCTGCATGCTCCAGGGCCTGAGAGTGGCCGGAGCTCCCCATACCATAGCCAATTAGATGTGAGGTCCTCCACGCCAACCTCTTACCAGGCTCCCAAGCACTTTCACATCCCAGGTAGGCGCTGCCCGTTCCCTGTTCCTGGCACGAGTGCATGCTCCGTCGGGGTGCTAGATGCCTGAGCCGCCTGCTTGATGCTACACAGGCACTGAGGAAAAGTCTGTTCCTGGGGGACCCTTCCAAACCAATCACCCACACCTTCCATCCACAACATGCCTATGAGCTTTGGTCTACTCTCTCCATATGAACCAACCTTGATCATGACCATTAGGAAGGGCTAAGGAAGAAAAGGCTCAAGGAGCTCACATGAAATGCCCAAGTATTATATCGCTGATGGACAGAGTAAAGGCCAGCTGGTGAAGGATGCTTGCCTTGGGTATTTTGCCTTGAACCCTGACCCCACTGCTTGTAAGCTGGTGGTCTGGAGCCCATCCCTTGGCTTCTCTGGGAAGGCAGGTAGTATTCTAGACCCCAAGGCTGCAGTTGGACTTGCTCCAGTCCAGGTCTCACCTTCATAGTGAGTACAGTTAAATGTGTGGAGAGAGCCATCCGCCCAGTTAGTTTAGGTGTTAGTGTGATACTCACGAGAGTTGTGTGAATAGCAGTGGTGAATGAATTGAGAAAGAAAAACATAAAAGCGAAAGGATAGTAGAAGGTGATGATAGCTGCTATAAACAGAAAAGAAAAAAAAAGCCAGAACACTGTGTAGGAATGGGTAGAGTAAGGGAGGCTGTGCTAGTGCAGTGGGCGGGAAAAGGCTTCCTGGAGGAGGAAGGGGCATCCAAGTTAGTGCTGTGACAGCCCCACAGCCAAGCAGTGGGGACAGCAGAAATAAAGTCGGCACACCTAGCGGAGGTGAGAGGACACCGAGGCTGCATGGCCTGGTAAAAAGTCCAACCATGGATGTTCACGCTTGCTTTCTAATGCTGTGATAAGAAACTGGACCAAAAAGCAAGTAGGGAGGGAAAAGGGTTTATTTCACTTACAAGTTATAGTCAATCATTGGGGAAAACCAAGGCAGGAACTCAAGGCAGAAACCTAGAGGCAGGAACTGAAGCAGAGACTGTGGAGGAGAGCAGCTTACTAGCCTGCTCTTGTTGCTCACCTAGCTTACTTTTATATATGCATGCATAACTATATACATGCATGCATGTATGCATACATATATATGCATATATACATGCATGCATACATACATATATATGCATAATACATGCATATATACATGCATCATGCATACATACATACATACGTGCATATATACATACATGCATACATACATGCATACATACATAACACACTATCACTTGCCAAGTGATTATACTACTTAAAATGGATGGGTTCTCCAACGTCAAGCATTGATCAAGGAAAGGCCCTCACATGGAGTCAATGTCTCCACTGAGGTTACCTCTTCCCAGAGGTTGCTATCTTGCATCAAGTTAACAAAAAAAAGAAGGAAAGAAAAAAAACTAACCAGCATTATGGGGTCTCAAAGAGCCAGTTCTAGACCATTTTCCAGCTGGGCAACCCCCTACTCACTTGCCCCTCTATTGTTGATCCTATTTCTGTTCCCTACACCATTCCCGACGGCCCCTGAGGGGTCCAGCATGTCTCTGAGGGAGGCTAATGTAGACAAGGCTGAAACCCTGCTACTTTTGCATGGAGCGAGGCAAGACATGGCCACGGGGGCAGAATCGGTGAACACTTCCGGCACCAGGCCTGCTTAGCGGTCCCTCTCTCTTGCATGCCCATCATTTATTTAGCCCACCCACCTCCCCTCCCTTAGTACCATTTGTATCCATCCGCCCTCTCCCCTGCTTTACCTGGAACCTGTTGGGGTGCGAGCAAAGGAAGAGACTGGGAAGCCTGGCAGGGGGAGAATGGCAGCTCCTTGGAAAAGATTGCTGACTGGCTCTCTCTTCTCAGATCAACTGACCAAGTGCTGTCCTCTTTCTTTCTTTCTCTCTCTCTCTCTCTCTCTCTCTCTCTCTCTCTCTCTCTCTCTCTCTCTCCCTCCCTCTCTCTCTCCTCCCCACTGTCCCTTCCCGGTCTCTGGCAGCTGGAGAGAGTAACATCTACCGAAAACCCCCGATCTACAAACGGCATGGTATGATCAGAGGCAGAGAGAGCTTGGCCAAACAAGGGGGGCAGGGGAGGGGCGATAACCAACAACACAGATGGTTTCCAGAAAGGAGGCGCTGCAAGGCCGCACCATTGTCCTCCTTGCCACCCCTCCCCCCAGTCACTCAGGGTGACTTTGGGTGCCAGTGTCACTTCAAAGGAGGACAAAAATTATTCGTGTCCCGGAAATCCTTTCTTACCACCTCCCCAACCTTGGCCTCTCCTTGCTGCTCTAAATACCATGATCAGCGTGACCCTGGAAAATGCCCTAACCCCTAGGAGATCTGCACTCAGAATGCGGGTTATTCCCACTGCTCGCTAGGATTGTGTGAGCTGTGTAGATCCTTGTACTGAGTTGAGTCCGAGGCCTCTGCTTTAAGGTTTTTCTCCTGCTTTCCTGAGTGCAGACGGAAGCTCATAGATGTGAAAGGGGCAGGAAACCATCTCCTTTCGCATTTCCTTTCCCTGGTGCTGGAGCTCAAACCTGGGGGCCTTGTGCATGCTACATAAGCACCCTCCTTCCCGGGCCCCTCGTTAATTCGTTTATTTGATGTTTGTTGTTTTGGTTTTTTTTTTAACAATGGTCTGTGGAATGTCTGTCCCTTAGAAACTAATTTTAAAGGGGCAGATTCACCAGCTTCCTCCATGACCCAGAGCCCTTAAAATTAGAAATGCTGAGTTTGCAGCCTAGAAATCTTCTCTTGGCTGCTTTAGCCATGATTTCTACCTACCCTCCAGTACCAATGTCATCCATGCTGGGACCTCCTGTTCCTTACTGCAGAGCGTTCCTTAGGCCTCAGACAAATAAGCATACCTCTCCCTTTGATGAGGCAGACGGCAGCTGCTACAGTGGCTGCCCTCAATAGCTCTCTGTTCTGGTTAGATAGCAGAGGAAAGCACAGGCTTGGATAGGAGCTTGGAAATGGAAGTAACCCTGTACTGTGGACCCAGCTAGTCAGATAGTGGAACAGGCCAGACGAATATAAGTACTGGCTCTGGGCACTGAAGATCGGAATATTTTTTCAGCAGGTGGGACAGCTGTTGCTAAAAGAGTTAAGTGAATCTCTGTGAGTTCAAGACCAGCCTGGTCTGCAGAACAAGCTAAGCTCCAGGGCCACCAAGGCTACACAGAGAAACCCTGTCTTGAAGAGAGACAGACACACACATACACAGAGGGGGTGGGGGCTTGCCTTAAACTCACTGTACAGTCCCAGGCTGGCCTTGAACTCCTGCTTGTTCTCCACAAGCCTCTCGACTGATAGGATTACAGATCTGCACCACCTTGCCCAGCTAAGATCCTGCATTTAAACAGATGTCTTCAGTTTTCAGAGCTGGTAGAGCAGAGGCCCCACAATGAGCTGTAAACCTGTTGTATTTATAAACAGAAAAAAAAAGTGCTGCCCCTCACAAAGATAGTTTGCCTTTACATCTAGAAAAGGCTCCCTGCAACCCATGTTTCTTAGGACTTGGCAGGTTTTCCAAGAGGGTTCCAGGAAATAGCACCAAAGCAGGCTCAGAGGGAGTCCAGGGTACAGTCCAATGGTTGCATCATAGGAAAAGGCAAAAATGCCATCAACCAAGAGAAATCATCCAGGACTCAGGTCAAGGGAGCAAGGGATTGATGGACAGTCCTGAGCTGAACCAAAGACCCTCCCACTCCCATGCCAGGATGCGCTGCTCCTGTCCTTGGAACAAACCTTGTCCCTAACAGCCTCTCTGTAGCTCTCCCTCAGAGGGAGTGACCAGCCATACCGACTTCTCCTGCCCTGCTCTCTGCCCAGTCAGCCTGTCACCAGTCTGTCAACCTGTAAAGTCACTGCCCTATAAACATGTGTCGGCAGTAGTAAGTATTTTTGGTCACCCCTGTTGTAGCATTACTCCAGAGGGAAGCAGGAAGTCAGGTAGAACCTGAGCTAACACACAATCCTAATACTTATCCATGAGGAAACCAAGAGAGGGAAGGCTGGGATGAGGGAAGGATTGAGCTCAAATCAAACAGCAGAGCTGGAACCAGAGCTCTGCGTTCCTCATTCCTGTTCAGGGCCCCTTCCTTCAAGACACCCAGCCTCCTCAAGTAGGACATGGAGACAGCTGACCTAACTCAGCAAGCACCTTCCCTGTCTGGCAATTCCTTCCTCGATGTGGTTCAAAGTCATGACAAAAGAGGCTTCAAAGATGTCAGGAAGGAAAGGGATAGATTTACCCAGAAACTTCAGGGTTTTGTTTTGTTTTGTTTTGAGGATATGGTTTTCATGTATACCACTACATTCCATGGAATGTGCTGGAAGAAGCCCAAGTCGAGTTAGTCCTAATAACAAACCAGCTGGGTGGTCTTGATCAAGCTCTTTACCTTCTCTTCCCTCAAATGTAAAATAGGGTGGAGGTCCTCACCCAGGGCTTCTCCAGCTCCTGTTTCACACCCCAGGATTTCCCACCAGAGACCTCTAAGCTTAAGTAGCCTTGCCTCCCAGAACTGGAGCCTGACAGAGACAGAGAGTGCATGTTCAGCATGCTCGGAGCTGAGACACTCACTCTGTCTTCTTAAAGTGCTGTCCTTCGGTCCTTCACAGGTGATTTGTCCACAACAACCAAGAGCAAAACAAGTGAAGACATCAGCCAGGCCTCCAAGTATAGCCCAGCCTACTCTCCAGACCCCTACTATGCTTCAGAGTCTGAGTATTGGACCTACCATGGGTCCCCCAAAGGTAGTATCACCACGAAGCCACCGTCTGTACCAACAGCAGTCACCCACTCCTTCACACAATCATTTCACAGAGAATGCTGGGAGGGGCTATCACTGAGATTCTTGCTGCTTCCATAGCAGGTGTTAGATGCCAGCCCCAGATCCTAGGGATATCGTGGGGAGCAAAATGTCAGGTTCCTGCTCTTGGGAAGGAAACCTAGGGTCTAAAGATGGAAGGTATAAATCCTCTAGACACCATGACACTCCATCACACTGCCCAAACTGTTCCTTCCTATTGTGTAGAGGAGTTTCCACCAATGTCTACTTTGACTCAACATTGGGCTTTACTAATTGAATCTCCTTTCTAAACAAAGCCTTATAGAACCTCATTGAAGGGGTGACTTCACTGCCTTCTAAGAAACCTCCATTCAGAGAAAGAGTATGACACAGAAGCAACCATAATCAAAATAGACAGGGATCATTAGCTGCAAGAGCAGCAGTGAGGAGACCCACCGGAAACTGGGGGATGGAAGGAGGGAGCCAGAGGGCTGCACAGAAAGCACATGCTGGCTGGAGTTAATCTCCCCTGTCCTTTGACAGTGCCCCGAGCCAGAAGGTTTTCATCTGGAGGAGAGGAAGAGGACTTTGACCGCAGCATGCACAAGGTGAGCCAACTACATCATGGAAGAAAACACTTGGGTTCTTATTTTCATTTGCAAGTGACAGAACCCAAATTCAAACACACCCTAGGCGAAATGCACAGTGAGTTGTACCTAACTGAAGAGTCTGATAGCAAGATTAGCTTCAGTTATGACTTAACACTTCATGTTCAGAATGGTTGTTTGCATGTGTGGGAAGCAGACCCTTCATGGCTAGTGGGAATGCAAAGTGGCCTAACCACTGTAGAAAACAGATTAACAGTTCCTCATGAAAGTTAAACATAAAATCACTGTAGGACCCATGTAGCAGCCCTATCTCAATAGATGACAGACAGATAGATAGATAGATAGATAGATAGATAGATAGATAGATAGATAGATAGATCATAGGTATGAAAACAAGCATCCAAGCAAATATATGTTCATGTCAGTACCTATCACAATAGCCCAAGGCAGGAAACCCAATATCCACCAGCTCCCAAATGGATGCACACCGTGTGGTATAGCCAATCAGTCTACTATTTATTAGCCATTAAAAGGAAAGGGAGGATGAAAGAAAGTTCTCAGCTGGCAAAGTTTATCATGAGGACCTGAGTTCAGATCCCCAGTACCCATGTGAAAGCCATGCATAGCAGTGCATGTTTATAACCCCAGTGCTGGTGACAGAGGGGACAGAAACTGGTAGGTTCCTGGAGTTCCTGGCCATCCAGTTGAGCTAAATCGGCAAATGTCAGTGAAATACCCTGTCTCAAGAAATCAAAGTAAATAAGGTAGAAAGTAGCTGAGGAAGTTAGGCTTAGTTAGGGTTTTACTGCTGTGAACAGACACCATGACCAAGGCAACTCTTTAACCAAAGACAACATTGAATTGGGGCTGGCTTACAGGTTCAGAGGTTCATTCCATTATCATCAAGGCGGAAGCATGGCAGCATCCAGGCAGGCATGGTGCAGGAAGAACTAAGAGTTCTATATCTTCATCTGAAGGCTGCTAGTAGAATACTTGCTTCCAAGCAGCTAAGAGTAGGGTCCAAGAGCCCATGCCACAGTGACACACCTACTCCAACAAGGCCACACCTCCAAATAGTGCCACTCCCTGAGTCAAGCATATATAAATCATCACAGGAAGAAACCCAATGTTGACTTCTGACCGCTACACATGCACGTGTGCACGCACATACACAAGCATTCATGTGCACACGTATGTGAACATGTATACACATATACAAATGAAGTGCTGATAAACCCCTCACTATGAGCCTTGAAAACAAGATAAGAGAAATATAAGGCTTAAAAGCTCACATATGCTTGTTTGAACGCTATGGAGGTAGACTTTACACAGCATTATAAATCTGCTAAGTATCATTGATATCATTCACACTGGGTTCAAACAGTTTTAGTCTGAAAAGTGTGTTGTTAAAACGTATGTCTGTGCTTCTTATCCTCACTCCTCAGACAAGACAAGAACTGTCACATGGTGTCTCCCTTGTGCTAGTAAGTTCATGAGAGGTGACCCAAGTTCCAGCATGCAGGAAGAGATGCTTAGGCTATATGCAAACACCACACCACCACTGTCTATAGGAGACAGCCTAAGTGTCTGAGGATCTTCATAGCCCTGGAGTTGAGAAGAGTTACTGAGCAAGGCCTGGCTTCAGAATCATTCAGTTTTGGATTGTATGACTTTTCATTTCAAGGAAAAGAGGGAGATGGGTGCCCATCATTGAACCAATGACTGTAAACAGGACAATACGATCCTATCACTAGTTAGACCTTTTGGAGGACCCACCACCAGAGCTTCACCCAGCCCTCAGGACTACTTGGGAAACAGAGATAGACTCACAGAGGAAGTCATGACCATTGCAAGGAGAAAGAGTTTGGGAAGGGACAGCAGAGGCTCCTTGTCAGGTTCAGAGACTCAGGCATACCTGGTCCTGCCCCATTACCTCCTCCTGACTTCATGCCCCTCACCCCCCAGCTCCAGAGTGGGATTGGCCGGCTGATCCTGAAGGAAGAGATGAAGGCGAGGTCAAGCTCCTATGCGGACCCTTGGACCCCTCCACGGAGCTCCACCAGCAGTCGGGAGGCCCTGCACACCACTGGCTATGAGATGTCCTTCAATGGCTGTAAGCACTGCTCTGTTCTGGCTCTCTTGGCTGCTGGCTTTGTGTCAGCCCCTCCCCCCACCCCCCTGTAAGGTACAGAAGCCCGAGATCACTGAATTCACAGAAATGGATCTCGCTATCAGGCCTCTTGCTAGAATTATGTTGGAACACAGCTGGCACCCAGATTCAATATTTTGAACTGATGGAGGGATCAGAAGAGGCTGGCCCTGAAGGTATCCCCAGGCTCTCTCACTTTCCTGGCTCTCTGGTCATCCTTCTGGGCCTCTCCTGGGTATGGACCACAGACTGGGGCACCAAATGAAACCATGTTCTACTAAGTAGTCACACTGCCTCTTGGGAGAAGTCTGGAGCCATGACTTCTGATTGAGTTCACTATGTGTAAAATACTGCCATCCGAATGGCTTAAAAATACAGAGCTCCTTTTTTGAGGTGGTGAGCCTCCCATCCCGTAGAAGTAATCAAGTAGTGACTTTGTTTCAAGAGTCCCAACTTAAAACTCTCACAGAGCTCCTTACTGTTGTTCCTGGAGAGGCACACCGGCTCCATCTGTCTCCTTCTTCTCTTACCCCTATGGAGCTCAGGCCTGCTAATAAGTTGTATCTCCAGACACTGCTTTCTGGGAAAGATAAGGCGTTGTTGGTCATAGTTTTCTACTCCAGGCCTTTGCAGGCATCGCTATTGGTTCTTACAATCTACATAGTGTAGAAAAGTTACCATCTCTCATTTCACAGATGAGAGAAGTAACATGAGGCCACTTACCCGTGGTCAGAAAGCCAGTAAGTGACTAAGCTAGGTCAGACCTAAGTTGGAGGGAACCTAGGGCCATGAACTTGTCCCTCTTCCCATTGCTAACCCTTGATTTTGGTGAGACTGAAGATGGAGAGGGGTGGTGATAAAGCCAGTGTTGTGCATGGGTTAGGGACTGTGCTAAATATCTTTCTTTAAAATTTAACCTGCTTACGTGCACATACGAGCTCGCACAGGCGCGCGCGCACACACACACAACACACACATATACACACACAGGGGCAGGTGTTCATGAAAAGCAGAGGCATCAGATCCCCTGGAACTAGAATTACAGTTACTTGTGAGGTCCCCACTGTGGGTTCTGGGAACTGATACAGAGGCCATGGAGAGGTGTTGCTTAATGGCTTGCTCCCCATGGCTTTCTTATAGACCCAGGACCACCAACCCAGGGTTGGCATCACTCACAGTGAAATGGCCCCTTCCCTCTCAATCACTAATAAGAAAATGCCTTACAGCAGTGGTTCTCAACCTTCCTAATGCTGCGACCCTTTAATACAGTCCCTCATGTTGGGGTGACCCCAACCATAAAATTATTTTTGTTGATACTTCATTAAGTATAATTTTGCAACTGTTATGAACCGTGATGTAAATATCTTATATGCAGGATATCTGATATGCAACCCCTGCAAAAGGGTCGCTCTACTTCTCCAAGGGGGTCTCAACCCCCAGGTTGAGGAGCACTGCCTGATAGGCTTGCCCATGGCCCATTCTTACGGAGGCATTTTCTCAATTGAGGTTCCCTCCTCTCAGATGACTCTAGCAGGTGTCACGCTGACATAAAACTAGCCAGCACATGTGTATTCTTCACAATATCCCTACAACAGAGACACTGCCACTCCTATTCCACAAACAATAAAACTGAAGGATGATTAAGCAACTTGTCTAACCTTAGAATATACTAAGGACAGAGAGGCTGGATGAACTGATGAGACTGTTTCCCTGTCTAACCACTTGGGGCGCTGTTTTCCATCTCTGCCTCTGGGGTCTCTTCAGGGCACCAAGACTGTGCCAAATACACCCGTTAACTAGGGATGTAACTTAGTGGAAAGGGATGTGCTTAGCATGTGTGAGGTCCCTGTCCTCCATCACCAGGACAATACATAAATACATATATAAAGTCATGCATGTATACATACATACATACATACATACATACATACATATCCCAGCTACATCTATGCAACAGACATCTTAGAGTGTGTGTTCCCTGTCAGGTACTAAGAACGGGGAGGGAGAGGGAAGGTGGTGTTTAGATTCAACAGTAAGAAACTGACTAACTGGACATGACACAGATTGAGGCCCCATCTTCGCATCAGCCAGAGTCTTTGAGCATGAAGCTATGTTTCTTTGTAAGTGAAAAAATGTTTCCACCATGCCAGTATATACCTGTGAACACTGATCTGAATTCTCTCTCTTGCAGCCCCTCGTTCACACTACCTGGCTGACAGTGGTATGTTTTGCCTGCCCAACCACAAGCCCCTGTGTCTTGTAAGGACAGAGCCCAGGCAGTCCCGGCTCCCCATGGCTTGATTGACAGAGTCCTAGCATAAGTTAGCTGACCCATCCGACAGTTTGTCCACTGTCAGATTGTGGGTCTTCACTTGGGGTTCTCCCAAAGAGAAGGAAAAAGCACATGTCTCTTATACCCACCTGGGAGCCTGGTTCCGAGCTTAACTCCAGTTCCAAGGCCCGTGGCCAAAACACAGGCATCTGTCCTAAGAGGATAGATGTGTATAAGTCAATGCCTTGCTGGAGCAGGGTTCCCCAAAACAGTCTGGAAAACTTGAGGAGAACTTGGTATTCCCTGGTTCCCACCCCACTTCCCACTAGGTTAAGTTGGCCAGATGACCCCAGGGAGAGTCACCTTGGTTCGTCGATCCTGACAGCTGTTCTGCCTCTTTTTCAGATCCCCTCATCTCCAAATCTGCCTCACTGCCTGCCTACAGGAGAAATGGGCTGCACAGGGTAAGGAGGCCTTGCTGAGATCCTCTCCCCCAGATGCTAATTCTCTAACCCAAGGGATAACCTGGGTAAGACTGAGGACAGGCCTTAGAGTGGAGTTGGTGTTGATAAAAGTGCTAATAATTTTCCCCCTCCCCTTTGGGTCATCCAGAAGAAAGAAGCATGGGGAGAGGGCTAGAAAAGAACTCTGTGTCATCTCTGGCTTTACCAGCAACGACTACCTTCACACCTCAGGCAAGGCAGTCACTAATGTGAAAACCATTTTTGTGGATGGAGCAATAAAGGCAAAAAGATAGAAGGTGCAAGCCCAGGTACTCACACCCAATGAGTGGATAAGATGGGATTCAGAGCTCCTACACCCTTGAGAAGCTCATAAAACCCCTCCTGTCATCAGTGAGCTAGTTCAGTGGCTGGAAAGGGAGGGGACATGTTGCTGTAAACCTGAAACAAGCGATGGGGACAGGGACAGTGTGCCAAGTATTGAACTGTGAGCACCTACTAAGTCCCAGGCACTGCTCCGGGTTCTGAGGATCCTACAGTGAAGGAAGTCGCTTTTCCTGCAACATTCACAGCCCTCGTTAGAATATGGACAGTAAGTAAGAAAATGGATCAGTCGGGTGGCCAGAAGTGCCAAGATGGAAAATAGCCAAGGGAATGGAAAAATGATGAGGACAGGGGTAAATTTAAACAAAGGCCTGAGCGTAGTAGGAGGGCCCTGAAGACCTTCTGAGAAGCACATGACTACGTCTCTGTTCTAGAAGAGAACCATAGCCCCAAGTCACATGGCCAGAACGCAAAGAGTGAGGGCGTGAAGCCAGATGGGAATGACGTGAGAAGCCGTACACCCCAGGAAGGAACTTAAGAGGGTGCTCATAGATGAGCCCTGGGTGTGAACCTAACTTGGAATTTTAGTGGGATCCTTCTGCCTCTTGTGTAGAGTAGGCCCTGTGAGTGATCCAGAAGTGGAAACCATAGCTCTGCTAGGAGACCATAGAATGGGACCCAAGGAAGCAGGCACCACTGGAGAGAATGTTTGGTATTCATAGCCCTGGCCTGGGGAGAAGCCTGACTTCAGTGCACGCCAGCACACATTCATTCATTCGGCATGTTTATGGAAAGCCCCTTTCGATGCTAGGTTCTGCTCTGATGCTTAGAACCTGTAAGTGACCAAAACAAAAGATCCCTTCCCAGGGCATGGAGAGAGGGCTCAGTGGTTAAGAACACTGACTGCTCTTGCAAAGAATCTGGGTTTGGTTCCCAGTGCCTGCATCATGGCTCACAATTGCCTATAACTGCAGTTCCAGGAGTTTGTACAAAAGGGTCATTCCACTGAATAAGTGGATCTGTGCTGGTTGTCTATTGAGTCCTGGGACTAAATTGCAAGAACACAGTGAGTTACATTTCCCTAAGCTGATGCTGATGCTGCAGAAAGAGTCCCTTCCTTGGCCCTGTTCTACATTCCGGAGGTAGGCAGATGCTTCTGGGAAGCAGAGGTGAGCTTCTCAAGCCATCCTGGCTCTATTTCCCTACAGACACCCAGCGCAGACCTCTTCCACTACGACAGCATGAACGCAGTCAACTGGGGCATGCGAGGTGAGCACTGTTGGCTGGAGCTGCAGCGTCAGACCCTCCTGAGACTTCCCAGAGACTCCGGATGGAGTGCTCATAACTGTTGCTTGACCTGCGAACCACTGCTACTGGTTCTGTTGCAGGGGGTGGGGGGTGGGCTCTGTCCAAACCCCGAGTTCCCACTTCCACCCTCTCCTTTCCCTCCCCTCCCCACATCCTCTCTCATCCTGGACCCTGGGTGTTTTCCAGGCCATCTGTACAACCCAGGCTTTCAGAACATCTGAGAGTGCTGATTACCCTGTACTGCAGAGCTAAAGCTTCCAGTCAGACATGGGAAAGGGAGATAATCAGAGCCAACTGTACATCATTCCCAGAAAATTCTCCATGAGATCCATGCTCTCTGCCAGGAAAGATCTCATGCCAGGTTCCAATGGCTGCTTGGAGCAGACCCTGGCTTGGGGGATCATATCACAGCCTCCAAGGACCCCTAGATGCTGGAGATCATCTCCCCAGGGTCTGCTGTCTCAGATTCTTTTTCTTCCTATTATATGCCATCGCTTCCTACTGTCCTCATAAAGCCATCTCACGGCCAGCCAGCCCCCACCTCATGCTCATAACTCCCTCCATGGTGAACTCGGGAAAACAGGGATTCT
This sequence comes from Mus minutoides, assembly GCA_902729485.2. Classification (NCBI taxonomy): domain Eukaryota; kingdom Metazoa; phylum Chordata; class Mammalia; order Rodentia; family Muridae; genus Mus; species Mus minutoides. The sequence continues at coordinate 126,599 of LR750269.1, forward strand.
CATAGCTTAGAGTAGTCGCTGTGTGGAAACCAGCCCCCTGAGACACTGACACAGAGGCTAGTGTAGTGACTTACAGCCCAGAAGTGGGTTCTAGTCAGTGCGTGTCTCTTTTCTCTTTGCAGAGTACAAGGTAAAGAACACATAGACCCTGGGGGTCTCCAGGATTCGGGGAAGCTCTACCTTGGGGAGCAGCAAGAGGATGGCAGCACCATCTATGCAGGGACGAAGCATAGATGCAGGACCTTTCAGGACTAACATGGTCTCTCCTTGGCCCTTTGTCCCTGAGTCCTCCCTAGGTCTCCTCTAACCCTTTTCCAGTCCCTAACGATTCTGGGTCACCACAAGTGCCAACTGGACAGCTTCACACTCACCAGCTCTTAGACACTTACATTCCAAAGGCCTTGGAGCCACATTAATGTCAGATGCCACCACCAAGTTTATCTTTAGCGATAGCAGTGCACTCTGGGGACCATGCCAACCCAAGGAGGGCAGACCCAGCCCTTCCTCCTGACTAAATATCTGGCCTCAGTGGATAGGAGGAGCCCAGGCACGAACTGCAGCTGGAAAAGACAAATTCACCCCCTGTCAACCAAGCTAGATATGCCCCCCTTTCTCCTTAGATTTATCCATATGAGCTGCTACTGGTGACCACAAGAGGAAGGAACCGATTGCCAAAGGATGTGGACCGGACTCGCTTAGAGGTATGTACAAACATGTCTAACTTTCTGACCTTACAGCATAACCTTGTTGTCTATAAAGTTCACACACTCTCTCTCTCTCTTTTTTTTTTTAAACACAAGAAAATCTCCTGATGTTTTACATAAGTTTACAGTTTTTTATTAGGCTGAATGAATCACATGTATTAGGTTGCATGAGCGACTGCATTCATAGCCATTTCAGGGCACACATTGAACATGCCTGACACTTTACAATCCTTAGGAAGACCTTCGGTGTCGAAGAGATCCCATAATTGCCAGAGTTGACCCAGCTCAGGACAGGATGAGTAAATTAAGTACCTGTTGAAGCTTGATGCAAAAGCAGACTTGAGCTAAGACTGCTGTGCTATTCTGAGCCGTTCCCGCTTCAGCCTGGTTGATGTCTGCGGTGCACAGCTGCCGATGTCTCTCACCTGGGGCTGATGTTCTGTCTGCAGAACAGCAACTATGTTTGTTCCCTCATACTCAGGGCGGTACTAAAGCAGGGTCATGGGATGGGTATGAGGAATGAGGCAGAGGACTCTGCTTAAAGGACAAACGCATAAATAAGTCCTAAGTTACAAATCTCCATTCTGCTTCTGCCGTCACTGGGTGGGCGCTTCAGCCAAGTGATGACCCGCTGAAGCTGGTCCTTGATGAATATGTCCTGCCAGGGCTTCCCCCAGGCATCCAGGAGAAGTAGATGAGGATATACATCAAGGATATACACGAGCAGAGTTCAGCAGAGAGCTAGGAGTTGAGTACTAACTAGATGTTAGTATGCCGCTATTCAAAGAATGTCACTAAGACCTGCTTGATTGACACAGACTTGCAGAAAGGTAGGTGGGCTTGGATAGGCATGGGAAGCAGCATCCAAGAACAGCTGAAACAGTATAGATGAAAGTGCAGAGGGGCCCTGGACATTTAATTAGCATAGAGTGCCCACCCTAGGCTACCTCTGATCCAGAATATGTGTTGTCCTGTCCCATGACATGTCTTTCATGCCTTTAACTCTCCTTCAGTGTCCTTCCCATCCTGTGGCTGTCTCGCTTCTTAGGGCACTGCTCTAGAGATCACAGTATCCAAATCCTTCTCAAGTCCTCCCCTAGGTGACATGCCTGGTCTTCCAGCCTCCCCTTGCCTGCATTCAAGAGAGGTTTAAGTACCTCTCACTCCTGTTTGTATCATGTCCTCTGCCTGACCCTGAGCTTCCTATGGGAAAGACTCTCTGTCCTGTACCGTAGGTCCCGCTTAGAAGAGATGTCAGAACACAGTGGTAGACTTGTATGCTGGAAGGGTGTTGGAACCAGCCTGATGCTGAGGAACTCACACAGGGGTAGACGCAGATGGGAAGGCTGCAAATGGGACATGGAGCTCTGTACATGTCTCCAGTGTGCTGGGTTAGCAGCCCTAGAACCTTGGGGGACTTTTTCCCATCTTCTTAACAAGAAGCTTCGGGTGTCTGCTGGTGCTGAAGAGGACAGCTCCCTGCCATTCTGAAGGAGCCAGCTTTAAAGCAGTGTATAATTTCTAGTCCCCAAAGTTCAGGCCCATGAGCTCAAGTTTCTCAAGCAACAGAACCACTCAAAGAACTTTATCACTCATGGTTCTCACCCCAGACCAGAGAAATCAACCAGGAGAGGAGCTCAGACCCGATAAATCAACCTGGGAAGAAACTCAAGTCAACACATGTAATGCAGGTTAAATCACCCAGGGAATGTCTAAAATGTAACACTGGGTTAGAAACACTGGACCAGCCTCTACCCCAGCTCTCAACCCCAATGTATCCTCAAGAAGTTCAGAGTACATTCATTTATTCAGCAAATATTTATCACAATTCTACTATAGGGTTGCCAAGATAGCTTTAGCAGGTAAAACTGGCAGCCACACAAGCCAGGTAACCTGAAACCATCTAAAGGAGGAGGAAGATAATGGAGTTCACAAGGTTGTCCTGCCCTCTACACGCACTCTGTGACATGTGCAACACACACCATGCACGTGCACACAAGATAATAGGCAAAGGAAGTTTTTAATTTAAAAAATCCGTGATAGGTGCTAAATATTGTTCTGTGTGTGTTTGCCTGTGTCTATGAACAAACCCGAGACACTGATCTCTTAGAGCTTGAGTACTTATGTGGGAAGATAGATCCTGTAGGATACAAATGAACAAATGCTACACTGTGCTAGCAGGTGACCAAGGGGAAGGTAAATGGCCCAAGGAGGGCTGAGCCTGGGTCTGGAGTTAGGAAGTGCAAGACATGCTTGCAAATAAACTGATGGAGAGTAGGTCCCAGTCACTACATGACATCTGAGCACATTACCCATGCTTCTGTGAGCACTTTCTGGGCAGAGGGAACAACTGTACTGAGGTTTACTGCAGAGGTGAGCCTTCTGTGATAGCAGACATCAAAAGACAAGTGTGCCTGGGACTGCATGAGAACAGAAGGAAGTGACGTCAGGCACAAATACACACACATACTCACACACACGTGCACACACAAACATACACACACAGTGGTATAAGTGCACAAATCAGGCATATCCATACACTCTGTGCTCTAGTTCCCTCTTGCCGGTAAGGTAGGCACTAGGAGGGTTCTTTTTTCCTGAAGGGAAAACTGAGGCTTGGAAAGATTGCTCATTTGCTCAAAGCCAAAGATTCATATCTGGCTAATTGTTGTGTGTCTGTGTGCATAATTCTCACTGGGTGTCCTTCAATACCTAACTAGAGATATCAAATGCTCAGAGAGTCCAGGAAGCTTGCAGCTAAAAGCTAGGCCATGTGTTTCCTTTTAAAATAAACTTTATTATAAAAAAAAAATAACTCACAGAGAAACTGATCAGACCAAGTGTATACATCTCAAAGAGTTTCTGAACTGTTAGAATAGCCATTCTGAAGCTCCACGCTGGGCTTCACACTTCGAATGGATTTACTTCTTTTTTTAAACTTGATTTCAAATTACATTTTCAAATATTCTCAGACCTCTAGAAATGCCGTGTGAATGGTAAGACGAACACCTGCCTACCCTTCACCTAAATCTATCTATTCCTAATATTTTGCTGTATTTTAAATGTCATATACTTCTAAGTCTAAAGGCTTTTGACATGAACCTTCAAGCTTGCTGAGAACAGAGAGGATGGAAAAATAAAAGGCGGGAGAGGAACCTGCCTGGAAACACAGAACAATGTCTGATCATAGGACAAATTTGTTTCCATTCAAGAGGGAAAAGAAAGGATACTCCAGTGGGGAAGAGAGATAATAGCAGTGATATCTTTCACTCTTTATTGCACAGACTGCTAGGTCATTTGTAAAACTATTAAGATGAGGCAATGCACCCTGAATTCTTGGGTGCAGCTCTTTCCCTCCCAAAGGGGTTTTGGGTAGCATTAACCACATATACGCATATACCATGTACAGATAACTGGAGCACGGATCCATATAGGTGAGGTCCACCAGGGTGCACAAATAGTAAAGTCAACATCCTCCTGAGATGGAGACAAGGGTAGCTTCTACAGCAAGCGTACCACCGAGGAGAGGAGTCATCCACACCTCCATCCCCTCTGCACATACCACACAACCTCCTTGGCCCAACCCTGGGCCAGATGCAGAGCACCCAGAGTGAAGGTACGGTGACAGCTGCTGTCCCCACACCACGCATCCTCATGTTGCCTATGTTCCCTCCCCATCATTCAGCGTCACCTGTCCCAGGAGGAGTTCTACCAAGTCTTCGGCATGACCATCTCCGAGTTCGAGAGGCTAGCCCTCTGGAAGAGGAACGAATTGAAGAAGCAAGCCCGGCTGTTCTAGGCGGAGGCGCTATACATATAGATGCATTTATATAAAGATGTATGTAAATCTCTATCCTGACACGCAGTATAATCCTCTTGTATAATGGGACACAACATGCTGCCTGCCGTGAGACTTGCTTTTCTGTACTGTCAGGCGAGCCCACATCATCAAGGTATTTTTATGCTCCTTACTTCTCTTTTCTACGTGCTGTGGGATCTGGGAAGGGATCTGAAGGGACTCCATCCTTTTACTGGGGATCCTTTTTATACTGAAACATCTGTCCCACCTTGAGTCCCCAAGGTCTGACTCTCCTTTTAAAAGGTGCCTGGAGGAGCCTCTACTTCCTGTTTCAGGACATTCCCCCAGTCTCCAGGGCTGATGCCGGCCACAAAGTTTTCACACACTGTGGTCACGGATGGGCCCTCCGGTGGAAGGTTTGTGGCAATCCACCCAAATCAGTGAGCACCTTTGAGGCCTCGTAAAGAATTCTCTCCACACATCCAAATAGGAGGAGCTCAGCGCTCCATGGGGTGATGCGGTTAGATGTGAGGTCCTCAAACCCATTGCTTACATCAGTACAGAGTGGATGGACCCTGGCCTCTCCTCAGCTCAGCACCCTTCCTCCTTCCACCCTTGGTCCTAAGCACTCCCTCGTGCAAATCTAGAATTCATGGTAGGAAATGGAAAAAGGCACTTCCCTTCCCTCTACCACCTGCAACCGGCTCCTCTCCCCACCTCAGTGGTCCCAGCACCCCCAACCCTTCCCCCTTGCTAGGAGAGGCCATTGTTGCAGCCTGTACTCTTCAGCCTTATTACAATCTATGTGCCTGATGATCTACACACCACAGGGCTAATGTTCCCACCATAGCTCCAGCGAGCATCCAGACACACTCACCACCCTGTACAGGGAGAATAGGCCACACCCCAAAGAAAAAAATCTTGGCCTCGGCCACTGGTCCCTAGAGGGCAAGACATTCATATCAGACCTCCACCCATCATTCCCTGGTAATGCTATGACATTAGCTGGGTCTCACAGGTGAAGTTTTCCGAAGAGTGGCTATTGAGAAGATTCCAGAATGAGGCCTTGACCAACACTGCTCATGTTCTGCCCCGGTGGCCTCAGGGACTGACTCTCATGCTTTCTGGGACAGGTGAGGACAGAGCCTTCTCACACCCCCACTTCAATTCTGAATCATTGATCGGTGGTAGCTGTTCCCTCTTGGAGATGCCTGTGTCACAGTACTTGGGGGCATCCCAGGGGAAAGATGGAGAAGTTTAAAAGGACTCTCAATGATGTGGCCAGTGTAGAACTGACGTCAGCAAAGCAAACCACTCCTGAGCACCTGCTGAATGCTGAGCACTGAGTGGGGGAGGGGGAGGGGCACCGGGATGACTCATAGAAGGCCCTAGTTTCTGGGGCATGCCTAGTAACAGGAGACCTGGTAAGACGTGTGCCAGACGTAAAGTAACGTAATGTAACGTAAGGGATGCAAGGCAGAACGTGATGGACGGAAGCCTGAGAAGGTGTGTGTGATGTTGCTGAAGGCGTATGCAGCTGGTGCAGGCCCAAGGAGGCTTCTGGAAGAGGTTGCATGCGAGCAGAGTATGGGAAGGATCAGAGGAATCTGCACATTGGAAGGGTGACGGGGCGGAGGGACTGCAAGGGAAGTTTAATGTACTCTCATTTAAGATGTCACCTCCCTGCAACTTCTCTTTTTGGCCAACGCCCTTCAACTTTCCTGACTCATTAGAAATGTCCCCCAGCCAAATGCGATCATTGAAACTGCCTCATTGTCACTGGTTAACAACTTGCGAGATTGAAGGGCTTTTGTTATTGTTGTTGGATATTTTTATTTCCCATAAAAGCACATCATTTCAACCCAAACCCTTGTCCTCCTTTTATTTCTTGGGGGGAGGGGGAGTAGCTGGTATGGGAACAGGCTGACCAGGCACAAAAGGAACTAAAGACTAGGGCTGGGTACAGCTCGCTTAGTGGTCCTCAGCCTTCCTCATGCTGCCACCCTTTAGTACAGCTCCTCATGTTGCTCCCCAACCAGAAGGTTATGTTCATTGCCACTTCATAACTGTAATTCTGCTACTGTTTATTAACATTACAAATCATAGTGTAAATATCTGATATGCAAGATATCTGATATGTGACACCCCCCGTGAAAGATTTCATTCGATGACCTGCCCCCAAAGGGGTCACAACCCATAGGTTGAGAACCACTGCCTTAACTCAATCCCTAAATCCTTACAGAAGAAAATCCAGGAGTGGCAGTGCTCTCTTGCAATCTCAGTAAGTACTGGAAAGGTCAGGGGACGGATGGATGTCTGTGGCTAGCCAGCCTATCAAGCCCCAAGTCCTAGTGAGAGGTCCTGTCTCAAAAAACAAGGTAGGCAGTATCACTCACACACACACACACACACACACACACACACACACACACACACGGTAGACACTTATCCAGTTTGCTCTCTGCAGAACGCCTGGTACTTTGAAGTAACAGAGGGTGTTCGGATCACAAATAAGACTCTACAATCAAAAGTAGTATTAAACACTATCAGTGTGCCAAGTTCTAAAGTCCTATGCAGAGGACTTTAGACATGTCATCTCAATTAGGCTTCTTAGCAACCCCACAGGTACCCATAATTAACACCCCCATCTCACAGTTGGAACAACTCTGAAAAATATATATTACTTCCAATAGGACCAGGCGTCATCTCAGCTAGTCAAACTAGAAAGACCAGCTTCCCATTCTTAGCAGGTAAGTCTCTCTCTTTTTTTTTTTTAACCTGTAAGTCCAAACTGCCTTATTAAAAGTGGCTTGAGCAGTAAGAGCAGCCAGGAGCCTGTGGTGTAAAGTTTCTGAACTCAACAGCTCAGCAGTGCCATCCAGAGTCAGGTTCTTTGAGCCCCTTCAACTCCATCATCCTCTACATGCTGGCTTTCATCCTCTGCCAGTGTGTCCCCACATTTACAAAAGGCCGCTGTGATCCCAGGCATCGCCTCATACAACCTTGTATAAAAGACAGGAAGGAAACCTCCCTTCACACCTCTAGTTTAACAAGGAAAACTTTCCCAGAGCCCCGAGTCTGCCTCTGTTCAGGCCGGTTGGAACTACAAAGTACTTCCTCCTGCTTACCACAGCGGGAGACAAGGACAAGGTTTGGCACTTTTAGCCACCACAATGAGGAACAGGCCAAAATGTGAGAACCGGGATGGGGGCTTGAGGGGGGGCAAAGTCACAAACTGGGGAAACAGACCCTGGAGACTAGCATCGAGGCGCAGATCTACTGTAGAGCACAGCCGCAAGCGTTTTTATGCAGCCTTTGGACCAGTGGGTTACAGACAGGAGCTCTGGAGTAGCCAACCAACCTCTGGAGAGGTGCCAGGCTGCCAGTATCCGAGGGGACTTCTGTAAAGATGGGGGAAGCCACCACTGCCCTGTTTCAGGCCGTTCCGAGATTCTACTGGCTTGCTGGGATCCTCTATTTTGTGTCACATGGTATACCAGTAGACATGGGCGCTCATACTATCAGATCAGTGAAGCATCCCTCACCAGATGTCCTCAGGCCCCACCCAGGGGCTGTATACACTCTTAGTGAGTAGAAAGGCAAAAGATGGGATAGCGATGACCTATGGGTGAGTGTTGTAGTCTTCATCATGCTGTGTCATTAAAGATACTCAGTGCACACCACCAAGGTCCCTGAGATGGCCTGCGGTGGTTTCATTTAACCAAGTGTTTCATCAACGAGTTCCGCATCAGCTCTGTGTAAGCAATCGAGACTTAGAGCGCTTCATCTATTTTTAAGCTGCCCACTCTGTTGATCACATTTTGACACCTCTGAAAATGAGACGTGGGAGTTTGGGAGATGGCTCAGTGGCAAAGCAGAGCAAATGCTTCACAATCATGAGGGCGGGAGTTCAGGCCCTATCCCCTGCGCAACAAGCTGAGCACCCCAAACACACCTGCAACCCCAGGTCCAGGAGGTGCAGGGACAGGAGGTGCAGGGACAGGAGGTGCAGGGACAGGAGGTGCAGGGACAGGAGTGGGGGGGGGGGTCTCTGGGACTTGCTGGCTTCCAGTCCCACTGAGAAAAACACAAACTCTGAATCAGAGAGAGAGAGAGAGAGACCCTGACTTGAAAGAACAGGCAGAGAGTGATAGAACCCTGACATTCTCTTCTGGCTTCTGCATGCGTACGCAGGTGCACACACGTGTGCATGCACTCACCCAGAAGCACATGCGTGAATGAATGAAGAAGTAATTTTGAAAATGAGACATTACAACTAGCGTCTTTCCTGACCTCTTATTCAGTAATTCTTTAGCAAGAATAAGTCTGGGCCAGTGAGAAAGTTCAGCAGGTGAGGTGCTGATAACCTGAGATCAGTACCTGGGATTCTTATGGTGGAAAGAAATAACTGACTTCCATACGTTGTCCTCTGACATACACACACACACACACACACACACACACACACACACACACACACACACACACACGCACACACGCACACACACACAAATACAATTTTTTAAACAACCAACTTCTTTTTTATTTTCAGCCAATTTCTTTTTGAAAGGAAAAACAAGTAGAGAATACTTTTCCCACTTTGCCTCCTCTTTCTTCCCAGACAAGTGGCTCAAATGTGCAGAAGGAAGCCGGGAGTGCCTCTGCTCCTCCCTGCATGTGCACCCAACCCATGTTTACTTTGTGAGCATCTGCTGCCAGATAAACAGTATGGAAGATGTGCCTCCTGTGAGCAGGTCTAGAGAAGAAACATGTTCTAAATAAGTAAACAGAGAGAGCACATGGAGACAGCTTCTACAAAGACAGAAAACAGAATGTTCCTTGTGAATACCCAGCGAGAGAGAAAACTGATCAGCTAGAGAGCAGAAGGGGGAGCAACCTAGGCCCAGGGAAACAGCATGTGCAAAGGCATGGGGTGGATAAGAGCTTGTCTTACTGAGGACCTGGAAGTGGGGATGGAGTGGAACCAGTAAGGAAAACAGGTGAATTAGAGGTAGCCAGGTAGGCAGGAGTCAGAGTAGCCATGGAGACATGCAGACATTCTAACAGGTGCCCTCCTGTCCCTCTGTGCTTGATACAGATACCCTGGCTTGTTCTGTGCTTATTAACAGTGGGTGTGAGAAAGAATTGCTCTAGTTATCCCCACAAAGAATGTCACCTCCACTGAGGAACGTTGATGAGAGACGCAGAGTCACAGACCCTGCCCTGGCTCCCTCGTCAGCAGCTCCCAAGAGATGCACAGCAGAAAAGGTGAGACGCTCTGCTCTAACCCATCTGCCCTCTATGGACAGGCTCAGCCTTATCTGTCAGACTGTCTGAGGTTCTTAGAGAGGGGTGTTTTCCCATACATATAACCTCTGTGAATACCAGAACATAAACGTTAGGAGCCACCGATATAATTAAATCTACATAATTACAGCTACAGCAATGGAGTTCCCGACGGCGGGGACCCGGGTAGCCAACGGCTTATGGGTCATCATGCCTAAGTTTTATTGTGACTACTGTGATACGTATCTTACCCACGATTCTCGTCTGTGGGGAAGACACACTGCCGTGGTCGGAAACACAAAGTGAATGTGAAAGACTATTACCAGAAATGGATGGAAGAGCAAGCCCAGAGCCTGACTGACAATAGGACCATCTTTTCAACAAGGAAAGATCCCGCCGGCTCTGTTCTCTGCTCCTCTGCCTGCAGGGCCATGGTCCCACCTCCCCTGAGTCTCCCAGGTCCTCCTCAGCCTGGCAAGATGCCTGCATCCCACATGGGAGGCCCTCCCATGATGCCAATGATGGGCCCCCCTCCTCCTGGATGCCATGATGCCTGTGGGACCAGCTCCTGGGATGAAACCACCCACGGGAGACCACATGCCCATGATGTCCAGGCCTCCAGTGATGACCTCCCACCCGCCCTATGATGGTGCTCACACAGACTGGCATGACCCGGCCAGACTGATAAGAGCAGAAGCGCTGTTTTAGTTTAAAATTTAAAAAAAAAAAAAAAAAAAAAAAAAGCTACAGCAATGGCTTCACTTTGTAGCTACAAACAGACCAGCTGAGTCTTAAGCAGATACGTTGAGACAGGGAGCCTGATCAGCTGCACCAGAGACACTCACCAATGGCAGACTGCAGGCACCGAGGTACACACACACACACACACACACACACACACACACACACGGACTGTGTGTGAATGTGGATGGCTGCAAGTGGCCTCTGAGGAGTTTCACAGGAGCTGGAAGGTGCTGCTGTTCGACACAGCCGTAAAGGTTAATGGGAAAACAAAGAACTGCTAGAAGTAACAGCAGTTATCGGGAGCTGGAGAGATGGCTCCACAGCCAAGAGCACCCACGGCTCCTGCAGAGGACCCAGGTTCCCTTCCCAGCATCTGCATGCGCAGTAGCTCACAAGCACCTATAATTCAAGTCCTAGAAGATCCAGCACTTTCTTCTAGCTTTCCTGGGCACCAGGCACACGGGTGGTGCAGAGACATCATACGCGCAAAATACCTGTGTACAGAAAATTTTAATTTTTTAAATTAATAGCGATGATATCGCAGAATTACTCCAGCTGGGCAGTGGTGGCACACGCCTTTAATCCCAGCACTTGGGAGGCAGAGACAGGCAGATTTCTGAGTCCAAGGCCAGACTGGTCTACAAAGTGAGTTCCAGGACAGCCAAGGCTATACAGAGAAACCCTGTCTCGAAAAAAACATTAAAAAAAAAAAAAAAAAAGAATTATACCCACTCCAGTCCAGTAATGCCCTGTGTAGAATGAGGATCTGCGTTATTTCACAACACTAAGATTTTTGACTACACCATAACAAATACCCACTTACATATACCATTATGAGCTGCCTCCAAATCAAAATTTGGAATTTCCAAATTCCAAACCAGTTTTAGAGGCCCCGGTGTGGGGCTCTAAATGAGCAAAATGCACAGTCTGTGAGAATGCACAGCCTTTTACCAACCCCCTCTACACCTAGGAGACATGGGCAAGAGTCATCAAAGGCCAACAGGGACAACTGTGCACCTAAGTGATGAATCTAAACCTAGTGACCAATGAGTTGCCTAGTTGAAATGAGCTAAACATCACTCTAATGTCTCTAGCAGGTTCAATCATTGTTTACCCAGGCTATGAGTGCCCCCTCTAGGCTACTTTTGGAACTGCAGGGAGGCTGGCTAGAGTCTCTGGATTCTCCAGCTTTCAGGGAAGCTTGCTAGCCTCCTCAGAGACAGATCACCTGAAAGTAGAGACTGGGGACACGAGGAAGAGCCAGGAGAGGGAGGAGAGAGCAGAGACTGCTCCATTTTGCATACCAAAATCTGTGCTCTTTTTAAAGGCAGATTTTCCCGACATCAGACTTTGGGTTTAAGTTGCTTTGAGTTCTGCCAAAGGAGTTAGGACAAACACACTGTATTAATGTTGGCAGTGTAGTCCCATGTGCCGTCCATGGGAAGGACGACCACAACTCAATAGGGCATGTATCTGTCCCTGTAAAAGCTCATGGCAGGATGTGTGAATCGCTGGAGAAATGGAAAAGCCAGTACAAAGGTTTAGGAGTTTGTCTTTCAACCCTGGAAAAGATCTTTCATAGCCTTACGCCATCTCTGGTTCCCAGTACCACACCTGACTGTAACATAAATGTGCCTTCCTCCCAGTCCCTAACACACGGGGCCACCTGGATCAGAACAAACATCACAAGACCCAAGACGAGTGAGTGTCTTTCTCATGAAACGACATAGCCATTTGATTTTTTTTTTCAAGACTGAGTTTCTCTGTGTAGCCCTGGCTGACCTGGAACTCTCTGTATAGACCAGGCTAGCCTCAAATGCAGAGATCCTCCTGGCTCTGCCTCTTGGGTGTGGCAATTAAAGGCCTGCACTACCTCTGCCAGGATGCCGTTTGATTTTTTTTTTTTTTTTTAATGTCTGTACAAAGTGCTGCCTCTCATCAGCCTCTGTGGCAGCAAGTGCTATTACCCTGGCAGTCTTCCCATCCAGGAGCCCAGATGTTCTTGCAGGGAAGGAGGAACCCGGCCAAATGGGTTCCCTAGCCAATGCTTTGACATAAGAAACTCCCTGCAGGGGGCAGCTTGAGCATATGTAGTCAAGATTTCATTACTATTTCCATAAACTTCTGGCAACTTCTACCAAGGAACCTCACACTGGAGACAAACGATGACAAGACATCCAACAGCCGGTGAGGAGCTCTAACCTCACTTGTACGGCTTTCCTCATCGATTTGCAGATGAACATCTTGAGGCTTTGGTGAATACGTTATCCAGTTGTTCACAGAAATATGTGGCAAAATCTGGACTTGAACTCCCGGCTATCTCACTTGCTGATCCTGTGCTTAGCCGCTGAGTCACTACCTCCCTAACGAGAGTGTCAAGTGGTGTTTGAAGAATGTTTGCCATTTGGCACACATGACACCAGGCGTTCAACATAGGCAGTCATAGTCATGCTTTGAATTTTTTTGCTTCTTTGTTTGCTATTTTTTAAACAGGGTTTCTCCATGCAGTCCTAGCTGTCCTGGAACTCATTCTGTAAGACCAGGCTGGCCTTGAACTCAGAGATCTACCTGCCTCTGCCTCCTGAGTGCTAGAATTAGAAATGTGTGTGCCACCACTGCCCTGTATGAGGTTGTGTTTAAACATTTTCTGCCCGCTCTGCTAGGAAGTCTTACTAGCCTGGTGAGGAAGCTGAGGTGCAGAAAGGTTGAAGATCCTGCCCTGGGCTGCAGGGACAGGTCGAGGTATCAGGCTCAGATCTACCTCCTTCCAAAGGTTAGCTCTTCACCACAAACAGAGCAGAGTGACAGACCAGGGGCTGTGGCAAAGATGGCAGAAAGTGTGAATCCCTGGGGAAACGGAAAAGTCAGTTGAAAGGACCAGGAGTTTGTCTTTTTCAGCCCTGGAGAAGGCCTTATGCCATCTCTGGTTCCCAGTGCCAAACCTGCTTGTAACATAAGTGTGCCTTCCTCCCAGTGCCAAATGCACCTAGCCACCTGGATCAGAACAAACTCTACGCAACCCAAGATGCTTGTCCTTCCCATGAAATGGCATAGCCATTTGACTGTTAGATTCCTGCCCCCACTGCTCTCTATTCTGCCGCTAAGGTCTTGTGTTAATTTTACTAAAAGTCTCTACCTACTCTTGGCCTCCATTTTCCCATGTGACAAAGGACAGGACCAGACTGGCTGGTGTTTTAGACTCCTCTCAGCTCTGGGATTTTTCTAGCTCCAGGTTAATCCATTCTGGACCTCAAAGCCCAATGTTTGCCTTGAACCTCAGAATAAAATGGCCAGCTTCTAAGAAGAGGTACCTTCTGCTGCAGAATTAGGAGGAGGCTTCTGGATGGACAGGAGCTAAAGGTGGGCAGGAGCTCCAGAAGTCTCCAGAGGGAAGGTTGATGGATCACACACAGCCCATAGGCATGGCTTAGCTGGGTCTCCATATTCTAAAACAGAGGTTCTCAACCTGTGGGTTGTGACTACTTTAGGGGTCTAACAACCCTTTCACAGGGGTCGCCTAAGACCATCAGAAAACAAAGATGATTACAATACAATGCATAACTGTGGCAAGATTACAGTTATGAAGTAGCAACAAAAATAAATGGTTGGAGGCAGGGGGCGGGGGGGGGGGGTTCACCACAACATGAGGAACTGTATTAAAAGGCTGCAGCATTAGGAAAGTTGAGAAGCACGGGTGTAAAACAAGAGAAAGTCATGATCAATGTTTTTTTTTAAGATTAGGGTCTCAGCCGGGCATGGTGGTGCACGCCTTTGATCCCAGCACTCGGGAGGCAGAGGCAGGTGGATTTCTGAGTTCAAGGCCAGCCTGGTCTACAAAGTGAGTTCGAGGACAGCCAGGGCTACACAGAGAAACCTTGTTTCGGAAAAAGAAAAAAAAAAAAAAAGATTAGGGGCTCCACATATCCCAAGCTGATCTCGAACTTTTTAGACAGTCAAGCGTGACCATGGAATACTGACTCTCCCACCTCTGCCTCTGCCTCTGCCTCCTCCTCTTCTTCCTCTTCCTCCTGCTCCTCCTCCTCCTGCTCTCCCTCCTCCTCCTCTTCCTCCTCCTGCTCTTCCTGCTCCTCCTGCTCCTCCTCCTCTTCCTGCTCCTCCTCCTCTTCCTGCTCCTCCTCCTCCTCCCCCCAGTGTTATAATTACAGGCATGGACCTCCACACTCAGTTTCTGTAGCACTGGAGCTCACACCCCGGGCTTCCATCAGGCCAGGCACACACTGAGCAACCCCCCACCCTGTGACCAGTGTTCTTAGATTTTACTCACAGTTGATTTGGTTCAGTAGGTAAAGGTGCCTGCCACCGCCCAAAGACCTTCCACCCTCCACATGGTGGAAGAAGAGAAACCCTTCCCTTAAGTTGTCCTCTTTCATGCATGTGTGTGGTGCACATAAACTCACGGGTACACATGCACATATTTTTTTTATGTTTATGTGAAATTTTGAGTTTCTAGGGTTCTTCTAAAAAAAAAAAAATTACCCGTCTGTCCACTCCAGGTCTAAGCTAACTGGCTGTTCCTCTATCTACAGGAAACAGGGGATCTCTGGTTTACCACAGACCCCAAACACCCTTTCTGCCCCTCAGAGATTTCAGTTTAGGTTTGCTCCTGAGGAGCCTTGGTCCCCCGGCCTTGGGGCAGAACCTAGCACAGGGCCAGGCTCTGTGAGGCACTTGGACATGATGACAAAGGCTCCTTCAAACATTTCCTCTGGCCTCACAGCTTTTGCTTGTGTGAGCCTAAGTCCTGAGTTCAACAGGAGCCCCCTAGCCAGGCTGCACACAGACCCCAGGCCCTGGAACAGAAATGCTGCGGCTCTCAGAAAAAAAAAAAAAAAAAAAAAAAAAAAAAAAAAAAAAAAGGAGTGCCTGCTCACCCTCTCTCCTCCCTGCAGCTGTCACCAGATCGCTGTCTGCCCACTGGGGCCCAGGGTGGACCAGCAGCATGTGCCACTCTCCTGGACCAGGGCCAACATTGTGCTACAGGGAACAAGAGAGGTTTTCATCTGGCAGCCAGCATGGAGCGGACACTCGAGCTTGGGGCTCGGGTCTTACCCTGAACAAAGAACATGGGAGAGGACCCTGGGCCAAGCAGAAGCTCTATGGCCCTGGTGCACACGTGAGCCTGGAGATCACAGAGCATTTCTACGGGACAGCTTGTCACCTTCTGAAAATAGATACCAGTAAGGCATTTCCAGAGGAAGAAGAGCCCTGGACTCAGTGTTCGAAACAGCCAGTGATAGGGCAGGCCTTGCAGGTACCATGAGTTCACCTACTGACGCCTGTCATGAATTTTTACCTATTAGATGTGGGGTGCTGAGCTGGCATGTAGGGCATAGCACCCACCTGCACAGTGATCTGGAGCCAAGAAAGGGTAAGCAGAAAACTGCACATTGATGACCCCGTGGGAAAATGGAGATTCGGGTGGCAGCAGTGTCAACCGGAGACCTCAGATCTGATCCCAGTCTGTCCTGTTGCGTTTACTTCCTAGAGATTCCTGAGATGCCCCCAAGCGCAACAAAGAAGGCATCTAAACGCCATAATGAGGAAGTTGGATGCAAAGGAGAATGCTGAATAGATTTGAGGTGGAAGTTACATAGTCTGATTAGGGTCATGAAAAGGTCACTCTGGCAACCATAGGGGAAGCTGACCCTGAATGCAAGGTGACAGATTGGAAGGTGGGAATGTTTCTCTCCCCGGGGACAAGAGCCCTTCAGACTCCAGCTTTTTCTTTCCCAGGATTTCCCGGCTCTACCTGATAAGCTAAGGGAGAGTCTGGGGACTATCATTTGTTTTCACAAGACCAGCAGTGGGACGGAGCTGAAAGTTTTCTTCCTGGTATTGTTCCCAGGGGCCAAACTCGATATCTTTTTACAGAGCTGGACCTCTGTGTGTGGAGTTCTCTAGGCAAGCACCAGGCAAACCTGGAAAACTCAGCTGTGAGCAAGGAGATACGGGGCAAATCTTCATTCTCTTTGCCAGAGTTACATATGGAGAAACAGAAAGGGGAATTAAATACTCGACATCAACAGTCCCCTTCCCATCCTTGTCCTCAGACCTAGCACCTGATACCCTGTGATCCGGCCAATCCAAACTGTGCTGCCCACAGTCCTGCCTGGGTTCTATCTGGGTGTCTCTGCTCTCCCTGTTCTTTGTCTGTTATGCTATCTCCTCATTACACATTCAGATCAATTGGCTCCTGAACAAATGCCTGTCCTCCAGTACTGTCTCCATGGTCCATATGAAACCATTGCTTTGTCTTCATGGACTCCAAAGTACTTGATTGTCCTTGTGTATTTTTTTTTTTTTGCACAAAAATCTGTGTTAAAATTACCTCCTTTTCTAGACTTCATGGTTCCTTGAAGATGGGGCTCACTCCTACTTCGCATCTGTTCTCTTCACACCAATGTACACAGATCCTGTCAGCGTTGCCTAAGGGAACTGATGGCCACTGGGAATCGTTTTTTTATGGTTCCTTAAAGGAAAAGTGTAGAAGACCATATAATGATGCTTTTGTATTAACACGCAGATCTCGTTAGATCTCCCTGACAGCAACCAAGCAACGTGGCCAACATTTCCACCTGGTGGAGGTTGTGGGGTAAGCCGGAGCCACTGTACTTCCCACATAATTAACTTTATTAATTCTCAGAGCTGCACATAGATTGTGTTCACTCCCATTTTTATACATTTCCTAGGTCATAGTTCAGTTAATACTATTGCACCGGTCAGCCCACAGAAGCATGTAAATTCTCCTTAACTCTTTGCTCCAATTATCCGAATAAAAACTTCACAATCCTTTAAAGTTTCTGAAAATCCTATTTTAAAGTGTCTATGAAAGCTTCCATCTGTTTGACAATGGTAATGTTTTATACCATCATTTGAAAAGTATTTCATCAGAGAACACGATAGACTGTCACTGTATCTAACCTCTGGAGCAGAAGGCAAGAGAATTGGAGGCCAGCCTGAGCTACTTTGGAAGAAACCTATCCCAATAGGAAAAACAAGGAAGGGAGAGAGAGATTGAGGGATGGAGGGAGGGAGGGAGAGAGGAGGGAGGGAGGGAGGGAGGGAGAGAAGGAGGGAGGGACCTTGGGGTGATGTTCCTTGGTAGAATGCATGAGGAAGGCCCCGGGTTCAATGCTCAGTGTTGCAAAGTATTCTGGGTAAAATGGTGCTTTAGTAAGCTAGCCTGGGAACTCAGAATGTGCGAAAGGCTTCCAAGTTCCAGAGTTCAAACAGTGAACTTAGGAAGCTGCATCCACTTGCAATTGTTGGTTAGCCTCTTTAGAATTGCATATGACCTTTTGAAATTTGGAAAAGTGGGCAGGGACAAAGAGGAACTTGGAAACTCACAATGGCTCACATCTTCATCGCTATTTACGGTTTGTAAAGTGGGTCTGTAGCATCCTTTCATTTGCCCTGCCAATAGCTCTGTGAGGTCAGTCTGAGGTCTCTTCCCTCAGCACAGAGAAGCAGACAGGCTTCGGAGATGGGACATTACATGCAGCACCTACTGAATAGGAAGGAAAGACTCAGAAGTCTATTTTTTTAATCTTTTTAACCACACATGTTCTCTCTAAGCACTCTACACACAAATATACAGAACAAGCTACTGGGGTCATTTTGCACCAGGTAATGTTAACTTGAACCTGCAGGTAAAAGCTCTGGAGGAAGTACTTCGAGGTGAAGAAAATACAAGATGCCCATACCTGCCTCGGTGCCTTTGCAGAAGTATTCCAAACATTAGCTATGCTACAACCTAAGTCTCTCGATCAAAGCTGAAATATAGGGTAAGGCCCACCGTTGGGGAAGTATGTCTAAGCATTGGCCTTGAATGACACAGATTCAAATTCAGAGCTTTCCAGTAGTCCACAGTCCTAATTTAAAAAGTCAACACTCTCATACACCTTAACACTAAAATCTCTCGGTTGGGCTGTAACAATATATCTTCTGCATCCCATAATTATCTTCAAAGGCATGCCCTGCATTGTATTTTCGGTGCTAAAACTGTTCCATTCCACGGTGCTTATCATGATTATTTTGATATTTCTTCACATTTTAGTACATTTGGGACTTGGAAAGTTGAACGAGGGCCCCCTCCACCACCTGTCGTTTTAGCAATTTAAGATCTTTGTTTAATATTTCTCACTCCTTTGTTGTCTTTTTACCAGCTTAGCTCAGAAAGAACTTTGGGAGTGGACATGATAAACTCAAAGCCAAAAAGGTGGGCCAGGCTGAGTCCTTGGGAGGATGCAATGCAGTCCCCACAAGGGCGTAAAGAGGTTAGCTTCACAGTCGTTAGTGGAGGGCAAGCGAAACTGAGTGGTCCAGGCAGGTCAGCCACGGGGGCACGGAACCGAAGCAACCGAAGCGTGTGTGGGCCGTGAGGCTGTCCCTGCTAGCCCAGCAGGAGGGCGGAGGGAAAGCAGGGCGTGGCGTTGGCCAGTGCGGACCGGGACACTCGCAGGGGGCGAGGCGTGCTTGGGTCTATTCCGGGAGCGCGCAGCGCGGGGCGGGGGCGTCCTGCGAGCATCCTGTCTGGGGGAGGGGACAAGCTAGCCACCGGGGCAGCCCCGGAGAGCGCAGGCTGCCCGGTGCGGCAGCCGCTGCGCCCTGGGCTGAGTGCTCCAGGATCCACGCCGGAGCCATGGACCGAAGCAGGGGTAAGTGGTTTCTGCGGCCGGGAAGGGAGGCCTTGGAGATCCGAGGCCGGGTAGGACTGAGAAGGAGGAGGAATTGTGGCGGCGGTAGGCTTTAGCGGGCGCTAAACACTTGGACACAGGTGCCTCCTGCAGCGGGAGTAATGTGTGTGTCAGCGCCCACTCTAGCCCCGACCCGGTGGCCTAGGTCTGAGACCCCTCGTCGTGTGGGAAATTGGCACACTCTCCTTTCTAACTTTATGAAAGGCTCCCCAGGATTCTGAGGTCGTCGAGCTAACTGCTCCTCGCTACATATGGGGAGAGTGTGAAATGCAGGGTACAGGTTAAACTCCTTGAACAGCCACCCATATGGCTTCTACTATGCACCCTAGGAGAAGCCCCGGAGACTGAAGTTTGTAGCTGCCTAGGACTTTGAAGAAGGCGGGGCTGCGTGAGCACGCTCTGCCTCTGTTTGGTGGACAAACTAATCCTGGGGACTTCTGCAGTTGGGACTGCCCAGGGCAAAGATAAAGGCTTTCTGGACCCTGGGGTGGGGACAGCACACATCTTAGTAAAGGTTAGGACACTGCAGTGGGCCTGTGCCTACTTGAGCAGGGGGGTAGTGTCATAGATTTGGGTCCCGCCAGCACCTCTGGATTCCAGAGATCGCAGGTGTGAAGGCACTTGGCAAACTTCGTGTTGTGTCTTTATGAGAAGCAGTTTCTATTGTTGTTGCTGTTAATGGAAAATTCCTCTCCCTTCCTACAATCATCCTAACAACCCGCCCCCTGCTTGCTCTGCTGAGGCCCCAGGGGCAAAAGGAAGTGTTTGGGCTCGGATGAGTGTTTGAGCAGGTGTGTGGGGTTACCTTCCGCACCCCCTGTAAATTCAGAGGACCTTCGAGGACCCTCCACCCCATCCTCCTCATCCACCCCTCTCCAACACAAAATTCAGCACCCACCTTCCCCTTCAGGGTCCTTGGAGAGCAGACAGACATTAGTGGAAGGGCTTACAGATTGTTCTTTTAGACTGAGGCATGATTGGAAGGCAGCTCTTGCCTGTTAACTGACATCAAGGGAAGGGTGCACCTCCTACCCCGGGCAGAAAGCACAATGAGCATCTCTCATTCCTTCTGCTGTGTCCCAATGCCCTAGCCTCACCACAAAAGCAAGGATCTCTGTCTTGTTCCCTGAACCAAAATCTGTATGGAGAACTGCACGTTTTAATGTCTCATTAGCAGTGTGCCCACTTCAAAAAGCAGCTTCCGGACACTGCAGTTAAGAGGTGGGACCTCCCAGGAACCTCTTGGTGCCCAGAACATTGGAGGACTCTGACCTTTTCTACCCTCCTTTCCTTTCCCTCCTAGCTCTTGACCCAGGGTCCTGTTAGTGTTGTAGTGTGAGCACTTATTCTTGCTCCCTTGAACAGAAGTGAGCTTCCTGAGTTTGTGAGTGTCTGGCCCATGATGGGAGCTGGCCACAGGGGTTTAATGAGTGAGATGAAGCATGTTTCTTGTGCACCTCAAATTAACTAATCGTCTTTGTTGATTGTTTTGGGGGGTGTTGGGAGGTTTTGCTTTGTTTTGTTTTTTGAGACAGGGTCTCTCTGTGTAGCCTTGGCTGTTCTAGAATTCACACCTTAGACTAGGCTGGCCCCGAACTCACAAAGGTCTTCTTGCATCTGCCTCCCAAGTGTGGGGGTTAAAATCGTGCACCGCCACGACCTCCTGATAATCTTGTCTATTTTTAAAAGAATCCCGCAATTTTCTCACAATGGAACTTTTCCGTGAGCTGCATGCGCCGTGTCAACCTTTGAGTAAAGCAGTGTGAGAGGGAAGTGCACAAGACCATGTTATCTCGGTTTCCTACACTTCGAACACTGTGGCAAAAGCAAATGTGACCTTATTGTGGATTAGAATGCAAAAATCTCTCTGTGTCTTATTGGGCTGTTTTGTTTTGTTTGTTTTGTTTTTGTTTTTAATAAAAACTAGAATGTGTCAAGTTGATAACCATCATGGTCTACTAATTTCTGAAGTCATATTTAGAGGCCGTTCTTGCCTGTTAACTGACATAGTCTAGAATCACTGGAGAAGAGCATCAATGTGGGACTGTCTGGATTAGGTTGGCCTCTGAGCGTGCCTTTGAGGGAGTCTCTTGGTTTTGTCCGTTGATGTGGGAAGTCTCAGCCTAGCGGTGGGCTCCCTATTTGTGCTGTGGGCTGTACAAATAGGGAGCCCAGAGCTGGGAGCAAGACTACATGTTCTCTCTCTGCTCTTGACTGTGGATGTAATGCGCTGCTTTAAGTTCCTGCTGCCTTGACTTCTCTGCAGTAATGGGCTGGAACCTGGAGTGGAGAGAGAAAATAAACACTGCTCCCCCCAATTGCTTTTGTGGGGTATTTCTCTACATCAGCAGAAAACAGAAGCAAGACGTAGCCTTCCGTGTTGTGCCCCTGTCCTCAGGTAGACGGGCACTCTTCTTCCCACCCACCCCCCCATGTCAAGGGAAGTTTTAAATGCAGGTCTCACTTTAGCCTCTTCCTACCCAGGGTAGGATGATCTTAATTAGGATAGGATTGCCCTGGACAAGAATACTCACTGATATTTGCAGCAGGTACAATAGAAATCACCAGTAGAAATCACCAGGCAAGAGGGTATCTGTTTAGGTTTTCACACGGTTTTCTCCCTAAACAACTCATGGATCAGATGCTGTCCCCTCTCAGGCTATGGCACAATTTCCAAAATCAGGTCTCTTTAATAGCAGAAAGCTCTTCTCTAACAGCTCTCTGTGCTGGTAGCCCAGGAGACCCTCTCCTAGCCTTCTCTCTTCTCTCTGTATTTTCACACACCTCTTCTCTATAGTCTTCCACCTCTTATACTGAAACCAGCCCCCATCAAATCTGGACCCCATTCTCACGACCTCATTTAACCTCACCTGCTTCCCAGAGGCCCCGGCTCCAAATGCAATCACACGGGAGTCAGGGCTTCAGCATACAAATGGGTAGATGGTCAAGTAAGACAGGAGACATAAGTCAGACCAGAGCAGCCACTGATGTTAACTGCAGTCGTTTTCTATGTGCTACACAAGAGCAAGATTTGAACACAGCCCTGATTTTAAGCATAAACCGCTTAACTGCCTCCATGGTGACAAAGGACCAGCCGAGCCCTAAAATAGAACCTGTTTCAGTTGCCCTGGGCAAGTTCTCTGTCACAATGATGTCCTCAAACCCCTACATGGAGAATGGGAACAAGCACGGGAGACCGGATTTCTCTTCTTCTCCCAGCACACTAGTGACTTCGAGTGAGCGGAGCAGGGTTCACAGACCCAGTCACATACATAGAAACCACTCCTTATAGAATCTCTTCCCATGGGGTTTCCTGGTATATGCCTGTCACACAAAGAGAACTAGCGTGCCACTAGTGACATAGTACACAGATAAACCTCATGACTCCATCTTCTACAAGGCAAGCTAGCAAACTTTCTGTCCCCAGGTGAAGCTAAGATTTGCAGAGCAAGAATACCTTTTCTTAGAGGTATAGATGCAAAGTGTATGCACCCTGAGCGTAGCATAGAGAGTCATGCAACTGCTCACTGTTAAATCACTCAGCGAACCTCCAAGGACTCAAGTTCTAAACTCCCTCCTGCCCCACCATGTCAGACGAGCCTGCCATGCTTGGCTTCTTCTGTTGTGAGCTCAGCTACATGAAGAACTTTCAGAGGAAACGGAGATGTTTATGAACAAGACAAAACTTGAAGGGGAGACGTTGAGACTAATTCTCAAACTAGCATCCCTATAGGAAATAGTAGAAATATCTTCCAGAAGTTTCTATTAAAGGTGAACCAAAAGGCTGATGATGCCAGGCTGCACTTTGAAGTCTAGGAATAAAAGAAGCCGATCAAAGCTCAAAACTGGGCGTGGTGGGGAATGGTTGTCATTCCAGGACTCAGGAAACCGAGGCAGGAAGAGGTCTACAAACAGACAGAAACAATAAAGGAAGAAATGAAAAAGAGATTAAAAAAAAAAAAAAAACCAAACAAGTGCTGCCTGGGGGCCTAAGGCAGGGGTTAAGTCGTCCTTAACGAATAAGTAGGCTAAAAACTGTGCTCACCTACGCCTAAAGTTCCAAAGGATTCCATTAACACCTTCCTGCACAGAAGAGAGCACAGGACTCCCAGGTGTGTGTACTTTGACCTAAAACAGTCTGCTTTTATTTGGCTTCGTGCTACAGTGCAGCTTTTAATGGAATTTATGGATCAGAGTGTGTGAAAATGGGAATCTGAGGAGACAGGGGTCTGATGCAGTTCAAAGTGGCCGTTGAAAACTAGTGGGCCAGTGAGATGGCTCAGTGGGTAGAGACAATTGCCCCCACAAACCTGACTACCTGAGTTTGCACCTCAAGACTCATGTAGAGGAGGGAGAGAACTGACTGGCTCGTTGTTCTCTGATCTTGGTATATGGAGCATGCGCTCCCTCTCCCTCTCTCAATCAATGAAATGTAAAGAGAGAGAGAGAAAGAAGGGGAAAGGGAGAGAAAGCTGTAATCCTTTGTTCCCTCCACCAGCTAACTTCCTCTTGCTGGTTTTACCCCTTCCAGCTATGAATTCTCTGCGCCTGCCCCTGGCTCACTCCTAGTCACTGTGCAAACATCTCTTCCCGGGAGCAGTGTTTCCCAGTCTTCCTAGCTGCCTCTGCTCCCTGCGGCTCAGGTGCCACTGGCTGTCACTTTCACGGGTCACAGTTGACGGAGACATGGAATGCCCTGTTGGTAGGAGCTCTTTGGGGACAGACAGGCCTTTCCTAGCTTGTTCTCAGTTCCTCCCGCCATGCCTGGCACTGAGTAGGTGCTCAGGAAATGTCTATCAGGATGGAGAAGAAAAGAAAGTGAGAGGATCCAATTTTGCGTGGACTCTGGATGCATCGTTTTTTGGCCCCAGGATTTGCCACGTCGCTGATGGTGATTTGAGGGACAGAGTTATGGCTTTATCTTTCATTATCCCTTGTTTCCTTGACCTTCCTCCTTTGTATAGACAGATCCCAAATCCTGTTGACTGTTCCTGGGAAATGGATATCGGGTGGCTGTTTCTCCTACATCCTGCTTCCCACCACAGAGTCTTCCTGTCTCTACCCTTGGCCTCTCAGTTAAGCCTTAAGGACCACTCCCAACATGTCTAAAGTAGTGCTTCCCTGATCTACCTGGGCTCCAAATCATGCCATGTGGAGCCCAGAGATAACACACTACAGACATCTGATCAGCAGTTCTGGGGTGAGATCTGGGAATCTGCATTTTTTTTAACAGCCCTGGATAAACTTGTCCTCACTGGCAAATACCAAGGTTCTCATACACTGCTTTGCCCCTTTGTGCCCCTACTGACCTTTGACCCTGCTCTCACAACCTTCCTGGATTCCTTGTTGCCTGCTCTAAATACATAATGGGTTGTAAAGGTCTTTCACACTTTTAGCTAAGTGGAACTCTGTGGTCTGTGCCTGTTACTCAATGTAGACTCCTTCAGGCTAGAGTTCTCCTACTTTAACTCTTAAATCACCAGGCAGGAAGTGATGGCACGCACCTCTAATCCCAGCATTCAGAAAGCAGAGTCAGGTGCATCTCTGCGAGTTTGATCCAGCCTGATCTACATAGAAAGGTCTATGTCAACCATAGTTGTATAGTGAGACTCTGTCTCAAACAAACAAAGAAATGAACAGAAATCCCTAAAGATAAATAAATAAATAAATAGCCATGCATTTTTTATTATAGCCCATAATATATCTAATTCTTCTTAACCCTGCCCTACTTTTTTTTTTTTAACTTTGAGGGGCATTTGAAATCTCCCAAATGGTATTCACTTCAGCCTGGCCTCATGGGTGCTGAGCATCTATAGAAAACTTTTGTCAAAGTCTAGACCACCCTATGCCCACGCATACCGTCACTGAGCAACCATTTATGTGCTGGGGAGGGGGGTGCAGTGGGCAAGAAGGAGCCATGTGATAGAGAGGATCATCAGACTGAGAACTGATGCTGGAGGCCTTTCTTAGACACCCTTTTATCCTTGAGCTTCTCCTCTGTGGCTCTTCCAAACCATGGCAGTAGTCCTAGGAAGTAGATAAGGTAGCCATTCTCCCTATTGCGCAGATGAAATGCCTGAGATTCAGCACCTTCCTGAAAGAGACCAGTCAGCATCACCTACCTGAGGAGCCTTCTTACCACAACCCTTTGTAGTTCCCCTAAGACTTTTAGTTACCTCCTCAGAAGTCTGGGCTTTTAGACGGTCCTAGTTGTCACTGGCATGTGTCTTCCATGCACATGTGAATCCCAATACTTGAGACCGTCATCTGCGTTCTATTTCCAGGGTCTATCATATGCCAAACGCTGAATACTTGCAGTCACATCCTGCTTCCACTGTGTACTCGCCATGACTTGAGTGTACATATTACCAATGCCTGCATCTCACAGATAACGATAGGGAGTCTTAGCAAGTCTGCGTATCTACTCATCTCTGTCTGCCTCCACATCTAAGTTCCTTTATCATTAGTATGATTATCATACAAAATAATAAGCTTCATTATGGCCTCTTCATACATGTATATAATGTATTATGACAGTAAATCCCCCATGATTACCTAGATTGCACAAATACTTCTTCTTCTACATCTGTGTTGTTTGCTGTTTGCTGTTTGTTTGCTTGCTTGTTTTTTGAGACAGCGTTTCTCTGTATAGCCCTAGCTGTCCTAGAACTCATTCTGTAGACCAAGCTAGCCTCAAACTCAGAGATCTTCCTGCCTCTGCCTCCCAACTGGCTGGATTAAAGGTATGCACCACCACTGCCTGGCTCCTCTGTTATTTCTTTTTTTTTTAAGATTTATTTATTTATTATATGTGTACACTGTAGCTATCTTCAGACACACCAGAAGAGGGCATTGGATCCTATTACAGGTGGTTGTGAGCCACCATGTGGTTGCTGGGAATTGAATTCCAGGACCTCTGGAAGCACATTCAGTGCCCTTAACCACTGAGCCATATCCCTGGCACCCTCTGTTATTTCTTAAATATAGATTACCCATACATATGAGGAAAAAGAACCCATATATTTGCCTTCATGAGTCTGGCTTTCTTCACTCAACATAGTAATGTTCAGTTCTATCCACTTTCCTGCAGGTTTCTTTTTTTGGGGGGGGGAGGTGTTTTTTGTTTTTGTTTGTTTTTGTTTTTAGCTGAATAAAAGTCAATCGAGAATACACACTTCATTCACTGATGGACACCTGAGCTGATTTCTTGCTCGGCTGTTGTGACAGTGCCACAGGAAACGCGATGTGCAGGTATCTCTGTTTCATGACTTAGTCTTTTGGACTTGTACCCAGGAATAGTCTAGCCAGATGATGTAGTAGTTCTAGCTTTTGTTTCTTGAAGAACTCCTACCCTGATTACCATTGTGGCTGCAATTCACATCCCCCACCCCCAGGAGTGTATAAGGGCTCCTTGCTCTTCCCTTCCCATTTGTTTGAGTTGTTGGCCATGTCTTTAACATTGTTCTCTGCTGCTTTGCATGAATGTTGAGGGGCTCACCGGGTCAAGACTTCAAGGTAGGGATGGGACAGGTACTAAGAAGAGAAGGGCATCTGAGCTGTTCTTGGGAACACCCTCCATCAGTGAAGAAATACGTCCAGGCAGCCCCATGTGTTGAGTTGTTACGTCTTACCCTTCCAAGCCTTCCCACTGTAGCTGGTGTTTAAAATTAAAGAAGCCACCAAGGAGGCTGGCCCAAGAGGGCCCCAGGCTGGGTTAGTCTTCCACGTAAAATTCCATTCAGAATGCCAGTGATGCCCATAGTGGGAGATAGAGGTGTTGGGCTGGCCAGGCGTGATTCTTCTCCCTGGTACAGCTGTCAGGCTATGGTGGGGGCAGAATGTGGCACGCATTGCAGTCATTCCAGCTAGGGGGAATTCACCGCAGCCTGCTGCCCAGTAGTCAGGCCAAGGGGCTTTTTATAGCGCTCCAGGAACCTGGAAGAAAACTGATCTGAGAGAGAGAGAGAGAGAGAGAGAGAGAGAGAGAGAGAGAGAGAGGGAGAGAGAGAGAAGCAAAGCACATGTCCCCTCTAGCACCATCCTCCCAATCGTGTAGTTCCCAGAGGCCCTGAGTTCTGTTTAGGGCAAGAGAGTGAATGAATAGTACGACTTAAGGACGCTGGTGGCAGATGGGGACCCGACCCAGCCCCTGGCTCTTTGACTCACTGTCTTGGGCTTCTCCATCTGACAGTTGGGACTGCTCAGGGCAACAGTGACTGAATTGCAGTGCAGTGGTCAGCAGACCTCAGCCCATGGGCCATATAACAAATTTAACAGTGTTATAGGTACGGAGCCATGCCCATTCCTTATACAGTTCTGATGAGCTTCTTCAGTACAAGACCATAGTTGAGTAGTTGGAACAGACCATAAGCATCCTTCAAAGTCTTTAAAAAACAAAACAAAACAAAACAAAACAAAACAAAACAAAACAAAACAAAACACAAACGATGCTCACAGCCAGCCATTCTCAACCTGTAGGTCATGATAATCCCTTCAGGGGTTAAATGACCCTTTCACGGGGGCTGCATATCAGATATCCTGCACATCGGGTATTTACATCACAAATCTTAACAAGCAGCAAAATGACAGTTATGAAGTAGCAACAAAAATAAGTTTATGGTTGGGGTGGGGGTGGAGGGTCACCACAACATGAGGAGCTGGATTCAAGGGTCGCAGCATTAGGAAGGTTGAGAAGATCCACCTATCTAGGCCTTCCCAGAGGTTTGCCCACTCTGGGTAAGGCTATAGAGAGAGTGCAGACCCTGCTGAGAGTACTGTGGTAGGGGTGTGTTCAACACGGACAAGGAAGCAGTGTGCCTAAATCATGCATGGGATGGGAGAGTTATTTCCCTCTGGTTTTCAGATCACTTTTAACCTCAAAATTATTTTGCAAACAAAATTTAAGCAGTAGAGTTACAGTGAGTGAAGGGGGCTACTGAGCAGCCCCCCTCCGTCATACTCCCAACACTGCCCCTGGGGGAGCCACGCAAACCCCGTGGATTTCGCTAAAAGGGAAGATGAAAGCCATGTGTTTACATGCACACACACACACTCACAAACACACTCACACACTCATACTCAAACACACACACATTCACATACATACTCACACACACCCCACACACTCACCACACACACACATGCTATTTTTACAGTGGGGACTTGAGCTTCAAGGGCAGTAGCTTCCCTAATCATGTGGCAGAACCCCCAGATGACATTGCACAGAACCACTAATGTCCCAAGCAGAGGACAGACCCATCTCTTCGGGGGACAGGCCTGTCTGTTAGCTGGGCAGAGCCTGCTGTTGGTGTCAGTGTACAGCAACCATGGTAAGTCTTACTGATCCAGAGCCTCAGGGGTCAGATATGGGGCTCTGCTGGACACTCTAGGGCAAGCTGCCTTGCATTAAATCACGATGGCTGAGTCAGCTTTGAGAACCTCTTTTCTGAGAGACCCAGAACCCAAAGAAAAAAAATTTAAATCTTTATTTTCTTTTTAAATTTCATTGTACAAAGACTTTTTTAAAAAACTTCAGAGTGTATGTTACAATTGACATGTTAATTTATTCATTTTTTCCCTTTTCTAAAAAAAGCTGTTACTCAGTAGATAAAAACATCTTCAAATCAGTAGCATCTTAAGATGGAGAAATTATGATAATTTATACAAAAGCTTTCCTTTGAAGATGAAATCAGATTCATTCATTTGTAGAATAAATATTTACCCTTCCTGCCCATTCTTGTAGGAGGGTGTGCTGAGGGCAGATCCTGCTGATATAAAACTGAGCAAGATTTTTTTTTAGCTCCACTTGAACCAAGAAAACTGATCTCCTGGGACTTTGCCAGGAAACCAGAGGGACTAATGGCTTTTCCTCGGCAGCCAGGTGTGGTTCTGAAAGACCGTAGAGGGCAAGCTCGAGAAAGTGAGACTGTGTCTGTAGCCCGAAATCATTATCTGGTGCTGTGCATCAAAGAGATTGTGTAAAGAACCGGAGGACTCAAGGGATACTTTGTAGCCAAGACTCTCGGGAACTCTGCAGGTGGGGGGAGTGATAGAGACGAAAGGAAGGCCCAGACGTTGCAGGGCGGCATGCCTGAATCCAGAGGGGCAGAAAGAAGCAAGCTGAGCTCTGAGTGCCTCCAGAGAGGAGGCCTCCCACTCCCGGGGTCTCTAACAGGGTGTGTCCCTATTCTTGGAGGTTGTGCTGCTTGTGATGTGCCTAATTATAGAGACAGATAAGGCCAGAGTCAAGGGCCTTACTTAGATGCCTGCTGGTGTCTGGTTACCTCTTTTGGATGCCGTCTGTACCTGCTTCCATATAATTCTGTTTCCTCCCCTGAAATGGTAGGGAGGCTCCAGGAAGGCATTGGGAAAATACCCCTGCCTACAGGACTCGTTCTGGTTTAGTTCTTCAGAGTGAAGCGTGGAGTACAAGTCTGTAAGTGATTGTCTTTCTTAATAAGCAAGAGAGGGGCCCCAGTTTTCTCTAGGAGAGAAGCAAGGCTCCTATTCTTATACACCCCTTATTGGCTCTGGAGGAAGACAGCCAGATTGGAGATGGTCCTGGAACTGGCTGAGAGGCCATTCTTCTTTAGTCTGGCAAGAATCTGGCTACATTCTGCCTGTATCCTGAGAACTGGGGTCAAGCTAAATTCAAGAGTCATGGTGGATGTATTTGCTGAAGGCAATTTCAAGATGGGAGCATTCAGCCTGGGCTCAATGGCGACTCTTCAGGGCTCTTTATTCAGGTCTATAAAGAGAGGAGACAAAAACAGACCAAAAGGACATTTAAAAAAAAAAAGTGCAGTTTGGCAAGAAAAGGAGTCGAGTTTAGAGTTGCTGACAAAGCTGAAGAGCCACGGGATTGTTAGAGGTTAGCATTATTCAAGAATGTCTGTCTCTGTACCGGGGCTATTGCCAAGATGCCCAGAGGTGAGACTTCACCCATCCAAGGCTCCAACCTACACAACTGGGGATTGATATGAAAGGAGAGAACACGAACTCAGTATGCCACCAGGAGGTTCCCTGCTGGAAAGCAACTGTTTAGGAGAAGTGTTTCTCTGATTCAGCCACCAAGGCATAGAACAACAATTTGGGTTCAAGGAGGCCAGGCTGCATCTTGAGCTGGAAGCAAAATGTGGCAGCATTGTCCTTACGGTACTGATTTTGTAGGCAGACCGATATGGCCATCTACTTTATGTCTGTGACTCCATAGTGGACTGTCCCCTCAAACTGTGGACCAGAATAAGCCATTTCTCCCTTAAGTGGCTTGTGGTTGGGTATTTGATTACAGCATTACCATAAGTAACGAGTGCATTTGTTAGTGCTCTGTCGAAACTCCACCCCACAGTTACCTGGCAACAGCCAGATAGGCCTGGCCCACTATAAAAGGGGCTGCTTGTCCCCTGCTTGCCCCCTCTTCTTCCTCTCTCTCTCTCTCTCTCTCTCTCTCTCTCTCTCTCTCTCTCTCTCTCTCTCCCTTTCTCTGCCTCTACTACCCTCTTAGCTCCCCTCCCCATGCCCTGAATAAACTCCATTCTACACTATACCGTCATATGGCTGGTCCCTCCGGGGAAAGGGATGCCTCGGCATGGGCCCCCTGAGACACGCCCTTCGCCCATACCTCACCACACCCCCATAGAACCTGTCTTACACACCTTTGTCTTTTTATAAACACATCAGCATTCTGTTTGGGTGGAATCTAAATGATTTCTGTTTTTACAGTGTCTGATCTATGAGTGTGCCCGAGCATGTGTCGGCACATGCAGGGCTCACACCTGTCTGTACAAGCCAGAGGATAAATTTAGCTAGCATTCTTCAAATACCGTCCACCTCATTTTTTTGAGAGAGGGTATTTCCCTTTTTTTTTTAATTGAAATTTGATTTTTTTTCATATAGTATATCTGACTGCAGTTTCCTCTCCTCAAACTCCTCCCGATGCTCCCCATTTCCCCATCCTCCCAAATCCACCCCCTCTCTCTGTCATTAGAATACAAATAGGCATCTAAAACAACAACATCAACATCCACAGCAACAAGAAACAGAAAAAAAGAGTAAAAGAAAAATCCCAAGAAACCCCCTACAGATGGTAAGGCACACACATTTTCACACAGAGAAAAAAAACATAAAAACATAATTGGTGGGGGGTAGCACACACCTTTAATCCCAACAGAGACAGAGACCAGCAGATCTCTGAGTTCGAGGACAACCTAGCCTGCAAAGTGAGTTCCAGGACAGCCAGAGCTACAAAGAGAAACCCTATCTCAAAAACAAAAAACAAAAAACAAAAAAAAAAAAAATGAAAAAAGAAAAGAAAAAAAGAATAAGGAAAAAGGATGTCATAGTACATAAGCAAAAGAACTGTAAGGTTTCTTTTGCGTTGGCCATTTGGCCTGCCCCTGAATGTGGCTTGTTTACCCAATGAGACTCCACCAGTGAAAAGTAGTGTTTCCTCTGAAAGCAGTTATCAGCTGCAAATAGCTCTGGGTAAGAGACAGAGGTGTCTCCTTAACCTCTGGTTAACCTTAAGCACTGGGACCCCGGCTGGCTTAGATGTGTGCTGGCTCTATGCATGCTGCCATAGTCTCTGAGTTCATATGTGCATGAGCCCTGTTGTGTCTAGAAGGCCCTGCTGCCTTGGTTTCTTCTACCCACACTGGCTCTTACACTCCTTCCATCTCTGCTTCTGCAGAGTTTTCTGAGCACTAAAGGGGGTGGGGGGATGATAGAGACATCTCATTAAGTTCCAAGGTCTCTCACTCTCTGCACAATGTCCAGGTATGGGTCTATATATTTGTTCCCATCTACCCCAGGAGGGATCTTCCTGAGATATAGTATCTCGTTGGCCCAAGACTTGCCAAGTAGGCTTGGCTGGTGGCCAGTGAATCCCAGGAAGCAGCCTGACACTGCTTCCCCAGAGCTGAGATTACCAGTTCCAACCAACAACACACCTAGCTTTTGTCTGGTCTCCTTTTTAATTTCTGAGACACCTCCCAGTGTTGATTGCTTACGATGTGTTCTCCTATGGACCTGTGTTCCAGAAGCTGTGTCCCCTCAGGCAACATTTTCAACATCTGTATGTTTATTTCCTCTTCTTCAAAATGGAAATGATGGCTATGTTGCCACAAGGATGCAGAGCACTGCAGGTGGCTTCATGCAAACCTCATCACCCCTCATGACTGCTTAACGTCTCCTGCTTCCCTGATAGTTCCTGCTCATCCAATGACTTAACCAATGCTTAATTGATTCTATCACTGAAAACTATGGTGGAAGGACAGAACTCACACCTGAGAATTGTTCTCTGACCTCAATCCGTGTGTTCACACACACACACACACACACACACACACTGGATTGTATAGCCCAGGATGGCCTTGATCTACAGACTTCTTTCTCCCTTAGCCTCCCTTGTGATTCTGGTATTGCAAGCCTGCACACCACACCATCCTGTGGGAGTTGTTTTAAACACTGTACTGCCTTCCTGGACAGGTAAGGTCACCCTGCTCTAGGCTGCAGAACAGAGTTGTCCCATGTCCCTTCCCTCTAAGCTGTGAGCCCATGAGGACAGGAACAGTGGTTTACTTACTGTGTGTCACATTGGAATGGTGTCTAGCACAGCAGTGTGTCACAGCAGGTGCACTTGGAGAGGCGCTAGCAGATCCTCTTAAAACAATCTAGCAAAGGATGGAAGGGCTCCCTAGAAAGCGGGGAGTCGTGAGCAGAGTGGTCCTTGAGTTGTCAGGCAGTGCCACCATCATAATGTTGGGTTAACTGTATTGAAGAAATTTTCAGCTGTCCGGACTAAAATGAGAAGTTGATGCCGCAGATGCCTCTGTGGAAAGGCTAGGGTCAGCACAGTGCATAGTGACTAGCACTGTGAACTGGGGTGAGAAGCACCCAGAATCAAATGGATTTTCCTTCCTTTCCCCAGCCATCCAGGCAGCTGACATCCCTCAGCAAGCCTTTGTCTTCTCACCTGTAGGACAAAGATCACTAAGAAGGAAACATATGAACAGTGTCCAGTCCCTTCAAGCATCTGGAAAGCCTTGCTATTATTGACAGTAATGCTTAGTAAGTGATATAGATGGACCAGGTGGGATGCTAAGGGTGAGCTCAGACTGACCCTTTGGACGGTCCTCTAGGCTGGAAATCTGTTTCCCTGCCTCCCTTCCTCTTGCCTATAGAAACCTTCTGATATGCCTTGAATTGTGTGAAGTTAGCTGTGAGTCAGGTCCCCAAGGCTTCCCCTGAGGAGACTTCAGGGGAGGGATTCTTGTATCAATTGAAATTACAAATAACAACAACAATAAAAACACAGCAACTTGATTACAGGTCATGGAAGTAGATGCCTGAATAGGCCCTTAGAACGTCATTTCTCCATTAGAATTGGAGTGCTGCCCCTTTAACTCCACTTGAAATGAGGCTCTTATCTTCATGACAAGGTGACTTTATTTTAGGCATCTGAAGTGTTTGCGCAGTCCTAATTACCCACTTCTGACCATTTGCCCTCCTTCCACTCATTCATGAGTTCTTTCTTGCTTTAACAAATGACCCACACTACAGTATACTCTATCTTCTTCTAGCCCTCCAGGGCCCAGAACACCATCTTTTCTTTGGGACACAAAGCATTAAGAGTCCTCATTTTCCTTTGGAATCCCATGAGTTGCGCTTCTTCTGTCTGCCTTTCTCTCCAAGTTTTGTCTTCCAGACGCCCACTAGAATGGCCCGTGAAGCTCTGTTCATAGCATTTTAGAGTTTCTCCAGCTCCTGGCTCTTCCATAGTCATCTGGAAAGCCAAAGTCAACAAACCACATAGTCAGGCTTATTACACAGTGACCCCACTCCTGGTACCAGTTTTACGAATTACTTTTCTTGTTATTGTGAACAAATATATGACAAGAAGCAGCCTTTTGGCTTACGATTTGAAGTGGCTTTAAGCCATAATAAGGCTGGACTTGGTTAGCATGAGGATGCCGTGTAGTGCTCTACTCAGAGCAGTTTTATTATTTCCACTCTGCACATGAGAAAACAGACATGAAGGGGTTAAATACTGTGCCTCAGGCCACATAGCCAAGCTGGGTCAGTAAGAGGACATATCATATGTAGACAGAACTGGGAAGGGGTTTCAGATAATAAAAGAAGGTCAGACATAAGCTAGACAGAGAAGTCATGAACATGAGGTGGTTGGCAACATTTGTCTGCAGGTGAGGAGCAGAGTAAACGGGGGGTGGGGGTGCAGGTTATGAAACCTCAAGACCTACCTCACCCCCCCAGTGACACACTTCTTCCAGCAAGCCTTTATAGCCTACAGCTTTCCAAAACATCAGTTGAGGACAAGTGTTCAAATACCTGAACCACAATGCAAAACAAAGCTGTGTGCATAGTCATTTCCCATCTGTACAGTCTGAGGCATCTGTGGCTCCTTCTCTGGCTGCTGGCTTCCTGGGTGCCGACCTGGTCCACCTCAGACTAAGCTTGTGTATATAGTGGCTATATAGTGGCTGCTGCTTAGCTGTGCCTCCTGAATCTTTATGGAGTTCTTCACATGATTAGAACCTTTATTGTCCACCACACCTTTATCATTCATTGAAATTGACCAGTCAACAAAACCTCAGCTCGCAGAGTGCTTTCATGTCATAGTGATGTGGTAAAACTTTAGTCTCACACGTTAGACAGGCAGTCAAGACCACCTATCTAAAAAAAAAAAAAAAAAAAAAAAAAAAAAAAAAAAAAAAAAAAAAAAAAAAAAAAAAAAAAAAAAAAAAAAAAAAAAAAAAAAAAAAAAAAAAAAAAAAAAAAAAAACAACTCAGTTTTCTCAAATACATGAAGCAACTTGGTCAAGGCCATGTAGTCAGTAAAGAGGTAGCCAATATTTGAATCCCTGGATTCTGGCTCCAGTGCCTGTATCTTCTCCACCGTGCCAAAACACAACACACCATGGATGGCCAGAAAAATTTCCCTGTGGCACCATGACCTCTGCAAGTTCCATAACCAAGCTGAACTTCAATAAATCTGAATTCCTACTGGGCAGGGGTGGCTCACACCTTTAATCCCAGCACTCAGTCAGCAGAAGCAGGCAGATATCTGGGACTTCGAGACCAGCCTGGTCTACAGAGCAAGCTCGATGATAGCCAGGGCTACACAGAAAAAAAAAACTGTCTCAAAAAGCTAAATAAACAAACAAAAAAATCCAAAACTGAGTTTCTAGTATATAGCAGTGTTACAATTTCTACTATATAGTGGTACTACAGTATCTAGTACACAATGGTGCTACAGTATCTAGTACACAATGGTGCTACAGTATCTAGTACACAGTAGTGCTACAGTATCTAGTATACAGTGGTGCTACAGTATCTAGTATACAGTGGTGCTACAGTATCTAGTACACAATGGTGCTACAGTATCTAGTATACAGTGGTGCTACAGTATCTAGTATACAGTGGTGCTAAAGTATCTAGTATACAGTGGTGCTACAGTATCTAGTACACAGTGGTGCTACAGTATCTAGTATATAGTGGTGCTACAGTATCTAGTACACAATGGTGCTAAAGTATCTAGTACACAGTGGTACTACAGTATCTAGTATACAGTGGTGCTACAGTATCTAGTACACAGTGGTGCTACAGTATCTAGTATACAGTGGTGCTACAGTATCTAGTATACAGTGGTGCTACAGTATCTAGTACACAGTGGTGCTACAGTATCTAGTATACAGTGGTGCTACAGAAAGGTAACAAGCACAGAGTGAGGTTCACAGATGGCCCCATTGTGGAAAAACATGCAGCTATCCAAAGCGGGGAGTGCAAGGACCATTGCAGCATGAACAAATCCCTCTGCATCACAGTAATAAACAAAGGGTTATCTGTAGCGTCAAGCCCTCTTAATAAGGTCAATCTCTAAAACTTTAAAATGTGGATTTTCAGTACTTCAGCTAATTACAATAAAATTATGAAGAAAGGCTCTTTTCTCTCTCTCTCTCTCTTTGTTCACATGTGTTCCTGGCTGTCCTCTCTTTCCAAAACCTCTCAGTTCTTCTCTATCCCCACTTTTCTGCCCTCCTGGCTCTGCTCTTGTCTGTCTGCCTCTACCCCTTCTCTCCTTCCCCTCCCCCCTAATAAACCTCTGTTATACCAGGAAAAACAAGCAAGCAAACAAAAACTATGAAGAAAGGAAACAAATGAAGGCAGAGGGCAGCTCTGAAGATGAAGTCAGGGATCACAGAGACCAGGGCTGTCAAGATCCTGGGTTCTGTGTGGAGTGCTAGGCAGATGGATGCTCAGGACAGCTAGAAAGGAACCAATTGCAGAGGTAATAATAATAACTGATGGCATAAATAACAAGTAAATTAAGAATGGCCTATGTGTTGAGAGTAACTCCTAAAGCCAGAATTAGAATTAATCCAGTTTTCATCCTCCTGAGGCTCTCCGTCCCTTCTAATAAAAGAAATAAACCTACTCAACACAGAGCCTCCCTTCGGGAAGTGCTTAGCAACGAGATGGCCAGAAAAGATTATAGTGTGGACACAGGAAGCTTAAGCTGAATTGGATATGAGTGTGAATCGTCGTCTGCACTTTGTGCATCTCTAGATAAATGACTGTGGCCTCTGAGCCTCTCTTGGTCCTTTCACAGAACAGCAGATCCTACTGACACTGACGGTACAGGATGAGAAGGCAGTGTATCACAGAGCTTAGCGCAACATCTGAAACATCACTGAAGTGCTGCAAATGCTAACTGCTCTTTTACGGCCCCCCCTCCCCGCTTTGGTGAGGGAGACAGTGCAAATTGTCCAAATGGAAGCAGCTCCCATCTTGTGGGGGAAGAGGAGCTGGTACCACAGCTTCCCACTTCCTCCTAGAACTGTTTCCGTTGTGAGCTAAACAGGGAGGAATCCACAGACAAAGGAACAATCACGGGGGAGCCCAGTTCCACCACCAGAAGTTATTTCCTCAGAAGTGGGAAGTCATCGGTGAACCCCCGCCTCCTCCCATGTACAGAGGGCCTGATGTGAGGAAACTGGGGCTTCCCTGGGGCCTGGAGCTAGGAACAGGTTCCCCAAGCAAGAGCCCTCAGCAGGAACAGATTTGCTGCTGAGAATAGCAGTGAAGACACTGGATTTCCCTGATCCTTTCCCCAAGCCTGGCTCAGAGATAGAGCAACCAGATCTGCCCAACGGCCTGCCTGCCCATTGACCTAAGGCCTTCCTGAGTTTCTTACCTCCCTATCTTGCTAAAGTTATAGCAGGTTAGAGAAGTGTGCTAGTCTACTCTCCTGGTAATAAGCCCTGCTTTAAAAGCACGGTCATTCCCCATCTCTCCGAGCCGACACATCTGTGAGTTCATCATCATCAAACATAGGAGGAAACGGATGCTCAAAGAAATTAGATTGCTTACCCAAAATCACACTAGGTAAGTAAGGGGCATTAAAACTCAAACCAAGTCCTTTGAAATCAAGTCCCCAGCCCCCACACACCTCCCTCCTGCTCTCCCCAGTAAATGCTCTACTTAACATACACAAGCCTTCCAAGGTGTCTTCCACAGGAGCAAACTGAACTCCTTGAAGATGCTGAGTGCCAGGACCTGGCTGGGCATGTGGGGTGACTCTGTTGCTTCTTTTGCATTCCATTATTACCATGGTCTTCCTGCGTAACAGGACAACAGGAAATGTTTACTGTGCTGGAAAAACAAAGACTGCTAGCCCAACCAATGCTGTCACTTCCAGCATTCTGCCCACTGTGTGGCTGCTCCTTGGTCTTAGAAAGAAGCTCTCCTAAAGCCACAGGAAGAAGCAAGATTCCCTGTGGCCTCAGCCGGAAAGATCTGCAGCAAACCGGAGCAGAACTTCAGCAGTTCTGAGCCTCCAGATTGAAGGGAGGGTTCTGCTAGCCTTGACTGTGGTCCCAGTGGCCTCTGCTGAGCTACCCTAAAATTGGACGTACGTGAGAGCAACATTCTCTCAACCACAACCAGCCCCTCCCTTTCTGCCATCCTCAACCTATGAAACATGGATAGCCCACCTTGTACAAATTAATGCATGTGAATAACACTAAGTCTCATAAAGTAGGTAAACCACCCCTGTTGGCTGAGTACCTATGCTGTGCTAGATGCTAAGTAGTTCTCTTGTGTCAGGCCCATTCCTACACAGGGGTCATATTTGTAGGTTGACAGTGGTATGTGTAGAATAGGGGGGTATTTGTCTCAGCAATGCATGGCTAGGAGGTGGGGCAATAGGAGTTGAACTTGGGGTGGGGGAGGGGGTATATTAATCAGTTGTCATGTTGCTGTGACAAGGGCAACTTGTAGAAGAAATGGTTTACTTTGGCTCCCGGTTTGAGGTTACAGACTGTCATGAAGAGGACGTCACGACAACGGGAGTGTGAGGAAGCAGGTCACCAGATAGCCACAGGAAGCAGGAGAGGTGGATCCCAGATCACCAGATAGCCACACACAGGAAGCAGGAGAGGTGGATCCCGGTGCTTTCCTTTGTGTTCAGTCTGGGTCTGCAGTGTACAGTACGGTGCCACCCAGATTTAGGGGAGGTTTGCCCACCTCAGCTAATCCACTCTAGAAACTGAATCACAGCCGCGTCCAGGGACCTGTTTGTGTGGTGACTCTGAATCCCAGCAACTTGACAATCACAGGCCATTTCCTCAGTATCTTCTGATTACTACTGTGTCCAATTTACGTGTTAGAATTCACACCCACCACCAACACAACACACCCACGATCGGGCACAGCTATATTGCCAGGAGTCTTACAAGACAGCACAAGCGCAGTCTTTGGGAGCTGAGCCAAAGGAGAGCTTGGGCTTCTGCTTCCTATTAGAACCAGAGGTTTGGGGGTTTTGCTTTTCTTTTTCCAAGTACCTTTTTACTCTGCCCAGCCACTATCAGGGTGGACATGTTTGTTCAAGCCACATTATCGAACTGTTAGAGCTTATCAACCCAAGGAAAAAGTGTGTGCCCATAATTCATTCCTTTCAGGCCCAAATGAAAGAAGCTAACAGAAAGAAAGAAGCTAAAGAAAGGGAGGGGAGAAGAGAGAGAGGGAGGGATGGAGGGAGGGAGGGAGGGAGGGAGGGAGGGGAGAAGAGAAAGAAAGAAAGAAAGAAAGAAAGAAAGAAAGAAAGAAAGAAAGAAAGAAAGAAAGAAAGAAAGAAAGAGGAAAAACAGACAAGAAAGATTCTATTTCAGCACTACATAAAACAACCAGCATGATGATGCTCCCAGCACTTGTCTGGAAGATTAGAAGTTCAAGGCCATACCCCTGTCTGAGGCTATACAAGGATGCACAAGACTTTGTTCCCCCCAAACAAACAAACAAACAAACAAAAAGGTACGGAGATTTACATTTTACTACATGAGGGCTGGAGAGATGGCTGAGCAGTCACAGCACTGGATGCTCTTCCATAGCATCAGTTCCAAGTCTAATTCCCCCTCTGGCCTCTGCCAGGACTGGTCCTGGTGTACACATACATGGTGCACGTGCCAGGACCAGGCGTGCACACACACACACACAGAGGCAAAACACTTATACACTTAAAAATAAGTAAATAAATCTTTTAAAGACAGTCTTCCCACATGAAATGCCAGAGAGAGAGGGAGATCCATCAAGAGATGATAGCATAAATTAGAAGAGATCAGAGCAGCCAAGGAAACAGAGCTTTTCCCAAGGAAACATGGTCGAGTAGAGAGCAGAAGGCCTCCTGGGCAGGCAGGAGAGGTCAGAAATACTTGTGCAGAATGCCTGGGCTGAGAGGCTGAGGACCAACACGGGGTGTCCGGAGCAAGATCTCTCTGGGTCATAGGAAGATTCCTCTTCTCTTTCTCTCCAGACCCCAACACTCAGTCTCACATCTGGTAGGCCCTCTGCCTTCCTAAGAGGGTAACTTACCGCCCAAGGTTCTTATAGGCCATACCCCATTAATGGGCCTGCTTGTGAGAACACAACACACAGAGTTGTCCATCCATCCCTCCTTTCCCTTCCCCCTCCCTTCCTTCCTTCCTTTTAGGTTTTTTTGAGACAGAATCTCTCTGTGTAGCCCTGGATGTCCTAAAACTCACTATGTAGACCAGGATGGCCTTGAACTCACAGAGTTCCTCTGCCTCCCTGAATGCTGGGATGAAAGGTGTTCACCACCACAGTGGGTTCAGACATCTTAAGAAAACAGCTTTAAAGAAATGCCTTGGGGGTAGAGGTGGTGAACGCTGTTCATTCCAGCACTGGGAAGGCAGAGGCAGGTGAATCTCTGAGTTCAAGGCCAGCCTACAGAATAAGTTCCAGGACAGCCAGAACTACAGAGAAAACTTGTCTTGAAAAAAAACTAAAATTAATTAATTTTTTTTTTTTTTAAAAAATAGCATGTTCTCTTTAGATGGCTATAAGATGGAAAATGGGACATTTTGCTGTTTAGAACTTTGAGCAAAACCAAAAGAACATTCTGTAGGCCTTCATAAAACCATGCTGGCTCTTCTTACTTTCTGCCTAGA
Organism: Mus minutoides; assembly: GCA_902729485.2. Lineage (NCBI taxonomy): Eukaryota > Metazoa > Chordata > Mammalia > Rodentia > Muridae > Mus > Mus minutoides. The sequence continues at coordinate 167,331 of LR750269.1, forward strand.
ACTGTGCAGTGTCTGCTTTAACAGCAGCCAAGGGTGAATTGACCTTGTGATCTGTCAAGAGACCTATAAGGAAGCAGGTTGGAAAGTGGGCCGGACTGACCTCAAACCTGGAGGAGCCCCGTCAGGATTTATTTTGCCTGTGGGTTTTGAAGTCGGCTAGTTTTCCTCTTTTATAATGGAAATTAGATGCATTACCTTTGAGCCCTTTCTATAAATCCCATATTCCCAGTGTTGTTGCTGGAGTCTGGTACTCCCTACCTGCTAAGAATCCTTCTGGCAGCCAGGCATGGTGGCGCATGCCTTTAATCCCAGCACTCGGGAGGCAGAGGCAGGTGGATTTCTGAGTTCGAGGCCAGCCTGGTCTACAAAGTGAGTTCCAGAACAGCCAGAACTATACAGAGAAACCCTGTCAAAAAAAAAAAAATACTTCTGGCTAAAGCTTTCATTGAGGCTATGTCAGGGCTACAGGCAAGTGTCAGGGACCTCGGATTTAACCTCTGATACATGGCATCCTGTTTTCATTTTGCTTCATGAGGGAAAGCATAGGTAGTTGATCTGAGTCCTGGATGGGTTCTCCCCAGAGACAATACACACTCAGAAGTCTAGTCTTAGGTATATCCCAAAATTTCAGTTTTATTTGAGAAACCTCCTTGCAGCAGAGAGAATAAGCTCTCCTCATCTTGAGTTTCTGGATCTGAAACCTTTGTCTACTCTCACTTGAAAGATTAAAGATTTATGGACAATCAGACCATTTTCCCTGTTTTGTTTTAGCCCTTAGAATTCACTGAACTACTCTAGGACGAAACCAAGAGCACTAGGGAAATTTATTCTAATAAACTTTAGACGTGAAGATTACTCTGTTCTGATTTGCTGAGTCCTGGCACAGCTCTGAGGATTTGCCTGGGCTAAAGAAATGACAGACAGACAGACAGACAGACAGACAGACAGACAGACAGACTGCAAAGCAGGGCTCAGGTAGACTGGACCCTCTGGTTGCGGAGATCCAGCACCCTGGAAACTTGGTGTGTTTGTTTTATACAGCTGAACAAAAAGGCAGGGTTTGTGGTAGATGGCTGATGGCTGAACAAAGGAGACAGGTGTCAACCCCGTAGGGCACACTCTCCAGATCATAATTGTGAGCATATGGAAAAAAAAAAAGCTATGATGAATGTTTTCTGTGCACGTGGTCAGTTTCACACTTGGACCGGAGGAAGACATTGCCATCCCTCTGAGCCTTACTCCTGAGGAGCAGGGAGATTTTGCATTTTCCCATAAGTCTGAGGCTGTTGCCCTGTCAGCACACTTTCCCTCCAGGTTTCCCCAATGCTGACACCCTAGTCTCTCCCACAAAAAGCTCATGCTACCTGGACCAGGGAATAAAGGAGAAGGGCAGGTTATACATGTGTGACTGGGAAAAGTAGAGGCCTGGCTCATGGGTGACATCACTGGTCCTTCTAACTAAAGAATCTTGTCCCCCTCACTTGGCTTTGAGCACCTTGCGTGCAAGAAGGGGCTCTACTGCTTCTGCCACCACTATTACCAGCTCAGTCAGGACCGGACCTGTGAGCTGTCCATCTAGTAAGACTGGCAGAGTCCCCGTTCTTACACCCACACACATACACACACCTGGAGCGTCTTCCTGGGAGCAGACGTGGTTGCAGACCAACTGACTGATGCAATCACTGCTTCATCGGCACCCTGTTGGGGAGCGAGAGATTGGAGACGTAGGAAAGTTTAGAAATGTTTCCAGGATCCCACAGCTGGAAACCGGAAGTACTGGAGGAGGACTCTGGCTATCTATAGCCTCTGGCCTCTCTGTCATGATTCATCTTCAGCATCAGGCTCAGGTAAATTATGTGTCAATTTTACACTGGATATTTCTTTTCCCTCAACTGGTTGCGTGACCACAGCCAAGTCACACAACCTCTCTGACCCTCACTTTACAGATCTTAAAAATGAGAGGCTAGGCCATCCGAATAATATCATTTTCATTGAGTACAGTTCATTGGGCATCTGCTGTATGCCTTTGGTTAAAACATGGATAGCTTGTCATCCACAAATGTCATCTGGTCAGTGCTTTGGAATCCAAAGTTCTTGGGGGTGATAATAAACAGCAACAATTCTGACTACAGCACACAATACAGCAGTTGTTTAATGAGTGTCGGCTATAGGCACAGCAAGACCTGATGTGGCCCCCTGAGCCCCTGAGGTTCGGAGTCCTCCAGTACTCGTTTATACTGCAAAGCCAGAGCTCAGCACAAGTGCAAAATGAAAGTATAAGAATCACAGGACTCCTTCTAAGTTAGACCCAGGTGGCCCAGCCACTGGGTGGGACTCTGCCCTAAAGCTATTCATCTTCATCTACAGGAGTGTCCCTCCCTCCCTCTCTGTTGCCCCAAAGGAGGCAGCCCATGTTTCTTCAGTGATACAAGGCTTTCCCCGTAATCAAGATAGTTCATAGATATTTGCTGGCATAATTTTGCAAACGCTGAAACTTGCATTGCCAGGGCAAAGCACCTGAGTCCTCTCTCTGGTTGAATTCTAGTGATCCATCTCTGTTTGGTGATCAGCCCTCTCTCTGGTTGAATTCTAGTCATCCATCTCTGTTTGGTGATCAGTCCTTTAGGTCTCAGAGGGAACCTCAGTGGTACCCACGCTTGTCCGGGTGCCCCGAGTTTAATCCCCAACAGGATGGGGAGGGAGTACTTAGAAGTCAAGGTGTCATGTGCAGGATCCCATCAAAGACCAGGAGGGAAACAGAACTCGCCTTACAGAGTGTGGTACTAAAGCCCATATCTTAACCTCAGAGAATTCACTCAACCTAATTGTTCTTAATTAGAAAGGGTGATCAAGCTGTGTTCAGAGCAATAAATACAAGTAGAACTTCTTCAGAAGCCAGAATGATGCTGCCCTTGGGCGCTTGCATGGAGATTGGAAACACCTGAGTATCCCGAGATATTTTCAAGGGGACCAGGAGATAAAGCAGCATTTCTGTGGCCTTTATGTTGGTGGTGGTCGGGATCTCACTGTGAATTCAGACTGGTCTCTAGCTCCCTGGGCATCAGCTAGCCCCTTGCCTCGGGCTGCTGAACCCTGCAACTTCAGATGTACACTGCCTAGCCTGGCTCAAAACCAGAAAATATGAAGATATGTCCCTTTTCCGTGTCCCCTCTACATAAGTGTGCAGGGTCAGTGTCTAGAGGCACATGAAAACGGCAGCCATGAAGGCTGCCGGGATGACTGTGTATCCTTGTGGTGTCAGGATCTCTTGGTTTAGCCTGTCGTGGTGGTGTAAACCTTTCATCCCAGCAGTTGGGAGGCAGAGGCAGGGGGATCTCTGAGTTCCAGGACAGCCAGGACTACATATAGGTTAAACTGTTATGCTGCATTGATTGGATCAACCCACAGGAAACCAGAGCTTCCAGGGACCCTCAAGAATTTCTGAAAGTATAAAAGAATTCTGGGACCAATAAAACCCAGAATGTATGGTGTAGATCTGTTCTGCGCAATATCCTCAGGGTGTTGACGAGCAGGGGCAGCAAGGCTGCCCTGTTGTATTTACACCACGACTGTCTCCCCTGTGAGTGGTTAGGTATGAATGTATCTCTGTGTGTATGTGTGTGTGTCTGTGTGTGTGTGTGTGTGTGTGTGTGTGTGTGTGTATGAGAGAAACAGAGACAGAGAGAGACAGAGACAGAGACAGAGACAGAGACAGAGACAGAAACAGAGAGAATGAATATGAATAAATTCTACTGGGATAATCCCGCTTCTATTTTTGCTAATCCCCAGAGCAACCCAATGTCCAGCAATGTTTTGAGATCATCTTAACTGAAACCCATGTGTCCCTCAGGTCCAGCAATGTCTCTGTTTTCTTCGGAAGAGATTTCCTTCCAGGCAGTGGAAGTTTGGCTCTAGGGAAACTTAAAGTGTTCCTGCTCTAACGAGAAGAGCCTGCTACTCTCATTCAGACCCTCATCTCCTGTGACACTGGGGACTTGGGCCCTGAGTCTGTAGCTCTTGTCCTCTGCACGCTTGGAGATCACAGTTGGGAAGCAGGGGGTTCCGCCCACTCCTTTGAAGCTGTACAGGTCCCTCAGCTCTGCAGGTCTCTGAACATCCTGGAAAATGGGTCTCCCTGCCAGACCACTCACAGCAGCCTGGTGGGGATGAGTTAGAAAATACTCGGAAAGTGGCTACCACAGTGCCCGGTGACTGGAACATTCCTGAAGCAGTGGCCCTATCTGGATTGTCAACCTTGGTTCATTTGCTCCAATGTTGGGTTAATGCTTAATGCCACAAAGAGATGGCATTGCTACCTGTCCCCAACAGTGACAGTGACAGTGTACAAAAGAAGTCTGTTTGAAACAAAGTAGCATGACCTTGACCCCAATGCAAAAAGAAAGATCCTATATGGCCCAGAGAGATGCCAATGACGTAATGCTCTTGGCATGCTCCTGTCTTGAAAGGACTCTCTGCTCTGAGATCTTGCAATTCACTGGGGTCTCTGACCTGGGAACTTATCAGAAGAAACACAGAAACTCAGCTCTCGCCATGGACCTCCTGAGCCAGAATTTGCATTTCAGGAAGGATCCAGCTGATTCCTAAGTAGGATCAAGATGCACCAGTGTGCGGGTGGAAGGAGCAGCCACGATAGCTTTGGGCATGGAGCGGGAAGGGTTAATGTTCCCTTTGGCTCTGGCACAGGAAACAGAAGGTTCCAGAGATTGAAGCAAGTGGATGATGAAACAGGAAGACTCCCTTCCTGCCTGTGTTCTGGGCAGCTGGGGACTCTGGCTGAGATATGTCCAGAGCCCCTGGGCCTGCAAATCAGGCTGAAGCAAAGGAAAGCGACTCTGCTTCTGTTTAGAGTGACCTGGACTCACAAGTGCCAACATGAAGGCCCTGTCCTCAGGCCAAAGCCATCTGAGGTCTAAGGCAAAGTAGGAAGGCTGGAGGAAAGCCACCTGGCTTTGGTGACCAGCCATGGGACAGCTGTGTGTGGGTCCCTGTGTCACCCTGGTGAACAGGGCTCCGCCTTCTGACCCCTGCAGCTTTAGCCTCCAAGGGGTGTGGTCAGGATTCTTAACTCAGAACCTGTCTGTCTCCCCTCAGTGCTGGAACAACTAATCCCAGAGCTCACTGGACTCCTCAGCCTCCTGGACCATGAGTATCTCAGTGACAGCACCCTGGAGAAGAAGATGGCTGTGGCCTCCCTCCTGCAGAGCCTGCAGCCCCTCCCAGGTCAGCCCTAAAGAGTCCCAGTTTCAGGGACAACAGTGGTAGCATTCGTCCCATGGCCTGTAGAAGGGGATGTATAAGGCTCAGGTTAGCCTCGGGATAGCACAGCAGGTGCTGTTCTGTGACCCAGTACGCTCATCCGCCGAGGCCCGGCCCCTCTGCTGCAGTCTTGATTGTGTTGTACGCCCTCCTCCATCCCAGCCCTCCACAGACTCACGCAGAACATGCGCACCCATATTCGCCACCGTAATTCACAGCATAACATTCTCTCACACATAATGCACCATATATACCACACATGACACACAGTAAGTAACTGATGCTGCATACATAGATAGCACATACACATAAACACGTGTTTTGACTACACTTTAATAGATACATGCATGTGCAGCATGCAGTTGCAAACAGACGTTCACTCCTTTGTCTTCTCTGACACACTCACTCTCACAAGTTAAAACAGTCCCCACCACTTTCCTCATGCCCAATCTAAAACCATGTGCATTCCCCTCACTGCCTACCCAGTAGCTTTCCTGGGGCTCTCTGAGACACCCCAAGTCAGCATACGGCATACAGTCTCTTCATAACTAACAAGCTATACCCCAGTCTTGTGGGGTTCCTGGAGTGTAAAAGATGAGGTAGGAAGTCACCACTGGGAACTCCAAGCCATAATATCCCCAAACAGAATGGATTCAAGGGACAAAGGTTCCTCCTGGAAGCCATTATCCTTGACATCCCTGCACTGTGCTATGGCTGTGCCTTTGCATGTGGAGACAGAGCTCACCATCACATTGACAATGCCAGCAAGTGGGAAAAGGTGCGTGAGGTAGCCTTCACCGTTCATGGTAGTTTGTCCTCCTCCCTCAGCAAAGGAAGTCTCCTTCCTGTATGTCAACACTGCAGACCTGCACTCGGGGCCCAGCTTTGTGGAGTCTCTCTTTGAAGAATTTGGTAAGTTCCCTCTTAGCCCTGAACCATCCCTCTAACACACACACACACACACACACACACACACACACACACACACACACACACGCTTACATGCATGTATGTACACAAAGGTGTCTCGCGCTGCTCTTGGCTTTCACACTGAGCCGTCAGGTCTCCTTGGGGTCCTGTGCCCTGGCAGCTCTGTCAGCTGGCTGAATCTGTAGGGAAGGACTCACCCCAAGCTTGCGGGAGTGAACGTGCAAGCCAGATAGCGCAGCCCGAGGTCATTACAGCCATTGCTGTCTATCAGTCATGGCCACAGAGCCTGGCTGAGAGATCCAGCCACTCGGGAGGAAGTAGGAGCTATGATTGGAGAGAGTGGCGGCCTGGGCCTGAAAGCAGCCATGCTGTGAGAGAGAGGGAGCCATGTGACCATGATAGAGGAGAAAGCACTGTTCATCTAAGGAGAGAGGTATGGTCTAGGGGAGTTTTTGTGACTACAGTCCCTTCACATAGGACACGGGAGCCCCTCCCCCCTGCAGGAAACCCCATGCCTCTGTGTCATACCATCAAAGACTCTTAAAGCACCTCACGAAGATAGTCTACTGTGGTCTCTCTCTCTCTGGAAGCCAGGCAAGGGACATGAATACGGCCAACCTCCAGAAGATGCCCAGGGCACTGTCAGCTGCCTGATGAGGTTCCTGACCATGGAGCAAGTCAGGCCTGGATTCACAGGCAGGCCTCCTGGATCCCAAACCCTCTGCCATGTTTGTCCTTGTTTTCCTCTGTAGACTGTGACCTGGGTGACCTTCGGGATATGTCAGACGATGGGGAACCCAGCAAAGGAGCCAGCCCTGAGCCAACCAAGAGCCCATCTCTGAGAAGTGTGAGTCTTACCCCCATCTAACAAGGGTGAGCTCTTCCTGTAACCCCAGGGGCCACTGCTGCTATGCAGGACCATCTTCTCTCCATGGTGATGGTTAAGGGCAGATGTCGTACCATGTGGACATATCACTGGGCAGGGACATGCTTACAGTGGTCCACACAGAGTAGGGAGAAGGTGGCGAGCCTAGTCTGTGCCCTCTGGCCCAAAGGACTTAACCACCTTAGCCTCAGGTTGTGGAGAGAGAGAGAGAGAGAGAGAGAGAGAGAGAAAGAGAGAGAGAGAGAGAGAGAGAAAACACGCACTCTGGATTAGGAGGTGTGGGCTTCTGCTATCCCCGCTGCTCTGCTGGGAGGCCATGAATAAAACACTTTTCTTAGAGCTTGAGTTTTTCCATACTCAAAAAGTAAAGGAATATATTTAGTGTCCCCAACCCTGGGACTACAGTTAGGGACAAGCTTTGTCACCCACAGAACCTTACCATCATCTGTCACAGGAGCTAGTTGCTAACTTGCTATACCCTTAATGTGCATACAGCAACCAAATGTATATGGCACTCATGCTATCCCCATTTTACAGACATGGCTCAGAGAGGGCAGGTGATACACCTAGTGACTCACAGCTAGGATGGTGCTGAGCTGAAATTCTGAGGGTTCCTGACCCCAGATTTTACTGCTCAATTACTTACCTCATGGTTACTTGTTCTGTCGCTCCTCGAGTGGTGGCCGAGCTCACACTGGTGTTGGAGAGCTGTAGGCGTGCGCACTCAAGAAGCACCAACGCCATTCAGGGCAACTGCAGTAACTCTCTCATTTGTTTGGGGTTTTTTTTCTAACAGGGTATATACATTCATGCATTGCTTTTAACAATTTTTCTAGTAACCCTTGGGCATGACCAAGTAGCTCTGGCACCCGCGGAGTGTGCCGAAGCAGAGCAGCACAAATAGGCTCTCAGGTCGCCAGTTCCGAGTCTATTCAACGTTAAGGCCTACACCAGACATAGCAGCATGTCCTGTAATCCCAGCACGCAGGAGGGAGGGATGGGAGCATTGCAGATCAGGGCCAGCCTGGGCTACATAATGAGACCTCAGAACTCCAAAACCAGCTTAGAGTGTCACATTCTGCCTGCCTCCTAGGAGCCCAGGCCTCCTGTGCCACCACTAGCCTCCCTCCTCCATGTCACCTCGTCCCCTCTGCTGTGTTCACAGCCACCTGGTGTCACAAGCCCGATTTGTTCCACTGCAGGCAGCTGCAGATGTGCCTCCACCCTTGCCCAGCAAGCCTCCGCCCGAGGACTACTATGAAGAAGCCCTTCCCCTGGGGCCCGGCAAGTCCCCTGAGTATATCAGCTCTCACAGTAAGTTCTGGTCCCCTCATGGCTTACAGAATTCCCTCCCTGAGCAGCAGCAGGTCCAGAGCCACTGCCCCACCAGCTCCATCACCCTATCCTGGGAGGGGCTATCCTGCGCTAACCTTGGAGCCAGTGGTGTGGCTCGGGGGCTTCAGGGGCTTTTCTAGTCTCAGGTCTGTGTGGCCTGAGACAGACTCCTGTCTTCTGAGGATCCTGGCTCCTCCACTCTTGAAACAAGGAGGCATTAGATCTGTTCATCAAAGAGCGTTAGGACATAAGTAAGAACCATTAGGTTAGCCCTGCTTCTGATTCTCTCACCTCTTCAGCTTATGGTTTCATCGTTTCTTTCTGTGTGTGCATATAAATGAGTCTTGTTACCAAGTCAGCACATCATAGGATGTGACCCATGGCCCAAACCACACTTCATGGGTCAGCCCCAGGGAGCCATAGCATACAGTGGTACAGGCAGATATAGCAGAGGCTTTATTTATATATAGTCCAACCATTTTTAAAAACTATGAATATTTTATATTTATTATGGTCTCCTTATAAGCATAATGCTTATATATAGCACATATATACATATACATATATATACATATATACATGTATTTTTACTGATGGGACAGACTCTTAAGTTAGCATCGAAGGAGAGTCCTTGTTCTTCTGCTGACTTCCCCAGTGTGTAGCATCCTTTGCATAAGGATCTGATGGAGGCCCTTCACCCAGCGTAAGGACTTGCCATGTGCAGCTGAGTTTGTAGATGGCAATGTGAGTAGTCCATGTATTGGCCGCTCTGTGGCACAGCAAAACTTTCTCCATGCACCAAACTGGAACAAGCAGGTCTGCTGCTACCCGAGACAAACTTATGTGGTACATGTAAATGGCGGTCACGTGGTATATGTAAATGGCACAGTCATGGAAGAAAAGCAAGCACGGAATACTTCACAGATACGATTTCATTTGTTTGGGTTTTTTTTCTAGCGGTATATACATTTATGCATTGATTTTAACAATTTTTCTAGGACATGCAAAAACCTAGTAATTCCTGTGAGGGATGAATAGAAATTCAGTTGGGACACTGGGCAGATAGCTCAGTGACAGAGCCCTTGTATAAAATAAATTAATAATAATAATAATAATAATAATAATAATAAGTGAGTGTGATATATGATTGAAATCATCTTATCTGAGCCAGTTTGATGACATCCTCTAGAATCCCAGCTACTAGGAACCTGAGGCAGGAGGATGGCTTGAGCCCAGGAGTTTAAGACCCCTTCTCAAGAGAAGATAGTGAGGAAGAGGGGAAAGAAATAAGTAAACCTGTGTGAAGGGAGCGTGTTCTTTCACTCATGCTCTTGTATACTGGTATTTTCCCCATGGACAAAAGTCTATCAATATGATAAAACAGAAGATTCCTGCCGCAGTTTTTGAAAAGTGTCCAGCTGTGCATTTAGTGTTAGCTGGCCATCATAGCTATCTAGTCGCTGACTAGAATTGCTATTCATCATCCCCCAAAGAAACCTGGACAGCCCCTCCTCCCAGGGCCCCAGCCTCTGCCCATCACATAGCAGCTTTCTGGTAATATGGCTTCGTCTAGTTTGAACATTTCCTGTAGACGTAATCACCTGTCATGTGAATCACCTGACACGTGACCCTTCTAGCCTTCCTTCTTTCACTTAGCACAGTGTTTGCAAGGTTCAGCCATGTTGGAGTGCCCAGCAGAGTGACTTTCTCCATGGCTTCCTCTATGGCCAGTCCCCTTTGCTAAGGACATGGCACGTGCCTCTTATCTTTCCAACAGACATCTATGCTGTTTACACCCTTTGCCTATGGTGAGCTTGGACCAAGTGATCTGTGACCTTCCATGAGTCCCCAGTTCCGTGTCACAGAGGTGAAGCAGGCAACTTTTCCAATCTGGTCCATTAAGGGCAAAGGAACAAGGAAGGGACAAAGTACTTGCTGGGCCCCAAGTCACATGTCAAGAGCCCTGGCAAGAAGAGGCTCGCTAACCTTCCCAGAGAGCTCACTTCCCTAGTACGGGGCAGAGAGACTTCGTCCTGGGAAGACAGGAAGGGAGGGGCTCAGGAAAGACCATAGACCCAGGCAGGGGTGAGCCTACAACCAAGCCAGCTGCCACGGTGTTCTTCCTCCCACACACACAGAATCCAGGCATGCCTGGTGTTAACAATTTTGCTCGGAAATGATCCACTTCACCTACTACTGACTCCTCCAGTCCACCTTGCCAGTCATGCTGCCAACATGTAGACCTCAGAGTGGCAAAGGCAGGCTCTGAGCAGAGCATCAAGTATCCCGTAGCTAAGGGACTTCAGCATGGCTTTCCTCAGGAAACAGATGGACAGGAGGGACCTAACAACCCGGAGCAGGGCTCAGTGTGGTGACAGAGTGATCTGGCCTGCGTGAATGAGGGTATCCAGCTAAGTCCTGATCAAGCCTCAGCCACTAGCCATCTCTGTGGGGCCTGTTGCCCTGTGTGTAAAGTGGAACCAAAGCCCACCTTTAGCAGCAGGTACCCCACCTGCAGTGCAGAGAGCAGAGCTGTGACCGAGGACATTCTCACACACTGAATTCCATTGGGAGAGGAGAGGAGACATCTTTGACCTTCACCTTGAGGGGTGGGTAGTAATTCTCTGATAAAAATTTAAGAAGGCATGTGAGACTAGCCTAGTGATGGGTATGTAGGGTTAAGTGGGAAGTCGGAGCATAGGGCCCCACACCCAGGCTGAGGCTGCCCCGAGTCCCCACTCTCTATCCCCGGGGCTTTTTCCAGCCCTGTTCCTGAATTCTGCCCTTACTTCTATAAGCTCAGCTCTTTCTGACATCCCCACAGATGGCTGCAGCCCAGCACAGTCGATTGTGGATGGTTACTACGAGGACGCAGACAACAGCTACCCCACCACAAGGGTGAATGGAGAACTGAAGAACTCCTGTATGTCCTGGGCAGCTGCTCACACAGCTGTCCCCCCGAAGAGCTGACCCTCAGCATGCACACATACATACACACCAGCCCTAACCAGGCTGAGATTACTAAACAGGCCCCAAAGCTCTTGTTCCCTCAATGGGCTGGGCAGAAAGACTATTGAAATGGGAGTCACTTGTCTCTTTCCCAAGTTCAGTTTCCTTATCTGTCCTGGGGATTTGCAGGCTCACAGCGGCGGTTGGGGGACAATGGCTGTGGATGGTGATGAGGTCAGAGCAATAACAGAAGTTTACTGAGCAGTTATTGGTGTAAGACTCTTAGCCAAACATTGTCCGTGCCAGATGAAGTAGGATCTGGTATTTATCATGACCACGTCTCCGTGAGGAACTCCAGGATGTGAAATCTCAAAGACCCCATCACACAGGCCAGTCCAAAGCAAAGCTTTTGAGAAAGGCCAACAGTCCATCCTTGTCATTCCTCTGCCTTCCATAGCCAGGGCCCAGAACAAGTTCCCTGCCAGGCAGGATGAGAAGGGGCTTTCCTGGGAGTAGCACAGAGACCGAGGGCCCTTTCTCATGACACCCGCAGACAATGACTCTGACGCCATGAGTAGCTCCTATGAGTCCTACGACGACGAGGAGGAGGAAGAGAAGGGGCGGCAGCCCAAGCACCAGTGGCCCTCAGAGGAGGCCTCCATGCACCTGGTTAGGGACTGCAGGATATGCGCCTTCCTGCTTCGGAAAAAGCGCTTCGGGCAGTGGGCCAAGCAGCTGACGGTCATCAAGGAGGAGCAGCTACTGGTGAGTGACTCACGGGAGGCCTTTGTGTGTGCCCTTGCGTGTCTGAGGGTGTAATCGGCCTATGCACAGAACCTCGGGACGTGATACATCAGAGCTCCAACATGCACGCACGCACGCACGCACGCACGCACGCACGTACGCGCATGCGCACACACCCTTGAAAGTCAGAGACCTAGTTTTTATTTTCCCAGAATTTGTTTTTAATTTCTCAAAACATTCATTGTTCTTTATTGTGCAAGTTAGTGTACTTATAAACTAGGGAAAGGTTAAGATGTAACTCAGTATCCAAGTACTTGCCTAACATCCACGAGACCTGTAATTCAACACCCAGTACCACAAGAATAAACAAACAAACCTTAAAAAAAAAAAAAAAAAAAAAAAAAAAAAAAAAAAAAAAAAAGGGAAGATCTTTGCTTATAACCCCAGCACTTGGGAGGTGGAGGCAGGAGGATTTTCATGAGTTGAAAGCCAGTGAGAGCTACACAGCAAGACCACAGAGAGAGGCAAAGCAAAAGAATGAATGGATCTCATTGGCTAACAGATAATCAAGATGTCTCATTCGTTAAGACCTTGGGCTGGGGGCTGGTGAGATGGCTCAGCGGGTAAGAGCACCCGACTGCTCTTCCGAAGGTGATAAGTTCAAATCCCAGCAACCACATGGTGGCTCACAACCATCCTTAATGAGATCTGGCACCCTCTTCTGGAATGCCTGAAGACAGCTACAGTGTACTTACATATAATAAATAAAATAAATCTTAAAAAAAAATTAAAAAAAAAAAAAAGACCTTGGGCTGCTCTTGCAGAGGACCTGGAATAGATTCTCAGCACCCACATGGTGGCTCACAGCAGTCTGTATCTCCAGTTCCAGGGGGATCTGATGCCCTCTTCCGGTCTCCTGGGGCACTGCACAAATGTGGTGCACAGAAATACAAGCAGACTAAATACCTACAAACATAAAAGTAAAATAAGACACACTCCCTGTTTCCACTCTTGCTCACACATCTGTTTTTGACACAATCTCTTCCTGCATATACAAGCCTATAACTCGTTCTCTTTAAAGGGAACTTTTCTTCTAATGCACCATTTCTAATTACCGTCACCCCTAAAGAAAATGCACTGCCATTAATCCCAGCACTCAGGAGGCAGAGACAGGCAGATCTCTGGGAGTTCCAGGACAGCCAGGGCTACACAGAGAAACACTGAGTACTGGGAATTCCAGAGTAGGAAACTGAACATAATTGTGGAGAAAGAGAATAGCTATTCCTCTTTTTAAAAAAAAAAAAAAAAAAAAAAGTTTTAATCTGTTTGCAAGCCAGGATCAACACACACAGTTTTGGGACTTTCCCAAACCCTGGGCAGTGGAGTCTAAAGGTCATGATAGGCGTGTTTCCAGTTCTTACACCTCCCTCTCTCTGCTTTGCTTGACTGCTTGCTCTGCCAGGCCATCCAGCCCAGAGATAGAGAAGGGAGAAGGCAGCCAGTCTCAGCCCAACTCCAAAGGGAACGCTTTAATACTTCTCCAGTACAGGGGGCTCTTTTTTTATTTTCTATTTATTTTTATTTTTTTATTTTCTGTGAGAACACTGTTACTCTCTTCTGAGACACCAGAAGAGGGCATCGGATCCTATTACAGATGATTATGAGCCACCATGTGGTTGCTGGGAATTGAACTCAGTACCTCTGGAAGAGCAGTCAGTGCTCTTAACCTCTGAGCCATCTCTCCAGTCCCCAGGGGGCTCTTGCTAAGGTGTTTGTAAATGTTCTTTTTCTCTCACACGCAGGGCATTCCCCTCCTTTCTACTCTGTTTCCTTGCTTTTTTTTTTTTTTTTTTTTTTTGGTTTTTCTAGACAGGGTTTCTCTGTGTAGCCCTGGCTGTCCTGGAACTCACTTTGTAGACCAAGGCTGGCCTCGAACTCAGAAATCCACCTGCCTCTGCCTCCCGAGTGCTGGGATTAAAGGCGTGCGCCACCACGCCCAGCATTTCCTTGCTTTTTATAGCATATATGGTCCTGAATTTTATCACCTGTTTCTGCCTCTACTGAGATGTGTGATGTTTCTCTCCTCTCTCACTATGATGAATTATGCGGCTACTTCAATGTTAAGCCACCCCTGTGTTCCTAGAATAAAGCAGTAACAGCCCCTGTGTTTTATAAGTGGCTAGATTTTCTTTTCTTTTCATTTAGGATTTTCAACTCTGTTATGAAAGAAATCAGACTTCGATTTTTCTTTTTACATTTTTTTCACTTATTTATTTATTGGGAGAGTGGGAGGGGAACACACACTAAGGCAAATATGTATTGGCCAGATTGCTGGAGTTGGTTCTCAACTTCCACCATGTGGGTTTTGGGGATCAGGCTCCAGTCACCAGGCTTGGTAACAGATGCCCTTACCCACTGGGCCGTGTTAGCCTTTTTTTAAGCTCTTAGTATCATAATCATAGATTTCGCTATGAAAGATGTATCCATGCATGTATAGATTTTGCCCATAGTCATCTAGGTCACCTTCTCATTCCACTTGAGCTAATCTCCTCCCACTTCCAACTAGCCCCTCCCACTGCTCTCTCTCTCTCTCTCTCTCTGTGTGTGTGTGTGTGTGTGTGTGTGTGTGTGTGTGTGTGTACACCAATGTGCTTACTTACTCAGGATTGCCCACAGGAGTGTAGGCACCTTACCAGTGTATCCACTACTGAAGGAAATGTCTCTCCCTCCCCCGGCAACCATTATCCTTTTTAGATCCCATTTTTATCCCATTATAGACTCCTTTTTGTAGCATTGTGGTCGAGATTAAGGCTGGCCTTATTATAGGAAAGGCTGCCTTTTCAAGGTCAATACTGCATGCCTCCCGGGATTCACTCCTAATGTTTCTGCCTGCAGCCCTCTCAGCTGGCATCACCCCAAGCCAGCCTGTTTGTTCTCTGTTCTTCAACCCGCATGGTCTTCCTAGTATTGTGCTATAGTCTGCCTTTTCCTCATGGACAGCAGTGCTGGAAGATTCCCAGATAGACCTCCCCCCACTTAGGCTTCTCGCTGTGAGGTATTGCTCACAGTCGGACTGGGTGGGGACTCTTCTCTGTATGTGAGGGTTTTCTGCAGAAGGTTCTGACCTCAGCTCTCCCTGTGCAGTGTTACAAAAGCTCCAAGGACCGACAGCCACACCTGAGGCTGGCGCTAGACGTCTGCACCGTCGTCTATGTGCCCAAGGACAGCAGACACAAGCGGCACGAGCTGCGCTTCTCCCAGGGGGCCACAGAGGTGTTGGTGCTGGCTCTGCAGAGCAGGGAGCAGGCTGAGGAGTGGCTGAAGGTAGGACACACAGGAAACCGCCATCCTGACCTCCCTGCCTTCCCCCAGGCCTGGAGTCCTAATTTGGGGGGAAAATGGATCCAGGAACGGTGTGCATGGCTCATATCAAATGGGCCTTGGATATTCACAACAGACCCCATCTAGGAGATCTGCAATCTTCCAGTTATTTAACTTCCCTATCAAGCAACCTACTGTTTGTTCAACCTACACATCCAACAGTGAGCTTCGTGCCTTTGAAAACTGATTTTATCATTAGGCCAGCAAGCCCTTTTACTTAAAAAAAGGGGAGGGGGAAGAGGGATCCCTTTCTTGTTTTTAGATGGAAATGTCCATTGTCATAATGTCCACTGGAGTCCAGAGCCTTTATAGTGTCACAGACCCACTTTGTAGCATGGAATGTGGCAAAGGCTCGTGTTGTTACTTACATTCCAGCGTAAGTAAACTGATATACGGGGGACTTAATGTGACTGCCAAGGACAACAGACAGTGTCACATGACTGAGGCCAGGCTCTGAAGCTAAGGAGGTCTGCTCCAAAGTAGGCATGGCGGCATCGTGATAACAAGGGACTTTGGTGGTGCATGGATCTGAGTTCAGATTCTTAAACAACATTTGCTGGCTGTGAGGTCGTCTGCAAATGACATTACTTTCCTCCACTTCAGTTGCCTCTGTTTAACAGTTCTTTTAAGGATTCACCTAGCTGTTGGCCTGGTTCCTATCAGGCAGTCAGTGGTGGTGATTGCGGTACCACCTGGCCCTGCCCTGTCCTTTCCAGCAGACCCTCCATGCCTCTACTTACTCTGCTGGACATCCTGGTCTCCCCTCCTACCTTCCATTTGGAATAATGAAGCCAATCCCTTCCTTTTAGGCCTTCTTCTCTCCTTCCTTCCTTCCTTCCTTCCTTCCTTCCTTCCTTCCTTCCTTCTTTCCTTCCTTCCTTCTGGTGATAACCAGCTAGCCTTCCCTGGAATCTTTGGTATTCTCATCCCTACCTTTGTGTCCCGAGGGGAAGGACGGGAGAGAGCTTGCCTTCTGGGAGCCTCCAGCTTCAGGCTCTGTATGAGTGGGAAGCTGGAGTCTGAGGCCCAGGGTTCAAAGGGATCTACCTGGCTATTCTGGCCCTCCGTCGTCTAGCCCAAGGCTTGCCACCTGGCAGTCACATAGCCTACGTTGGGTCTGACTCTGTGGCCTCCTATCAGAGCCTTTACCTCCCTGAGTCACATCACCTCCCCTGTAACTGGGGCCTCAGACTGGTGTGGGGATAAAGCTGCTGTCTGGCTGAGCATCCGATGGTGCCCTTTTTTTGGTGGTGGTTTGGTTTAGTTTAGTTTAGTTTATTTAGTTTAGTTTGAGACAGGGTTTCTCTATATAGCCTGGCTGTCCTAGAACTCACTCAATAAACCAGGCCAGCTTTGAACTCAGAGATCCACCCGCCTCTGCCTCCTGAGCGCTGGAATCAAAGGTGTGCACCGCCACCACGCCCAGTTTAGATTCTGACTCTTCAGACTATCGCCTGAATGCTTTTTCCTACGACCTTGAGCAGAGACTCAGTTTCCATGTCACTGAAGGCAAGGTGACGATCCCAGACACCTGGAGGCTATGATAAAAGTCCTGGCTCTCACAGATGCAGGCCCTGGATCACTGTGAGATTCTCCAGGGTCTCCCCCTCCTCAGGCAGCAGAGAGCAATGTCCTTAAGACTCAGACACGCCCACAGTTATGAGGACGCCTAGTTCAGCCCTACTCTGCCCCCTGGTGGTCCTAATTCTCTTCACAACAGTCTTGATCCCACCAACACCAGCAGCCAGCCTTCTGTCCCCAGAACTGTGCACCTGTTCCCAGCGCTGTCTTCTTCACAGGTCATCCGAGAGGTCAGCCGGCCCATCGGGGGAGCCGAGGGCTTGGAGGTCCCCAGATCCCCAGTCATCCTATGCAAGGCAGATCAGGACAAGGTATGTCTGTCTCCAGTCGTCTCCTCTGGGTAAGGTAGAGGGTACTAAGCACGGGCCACAAGCTCACAGGCTGGCTGTAAACACACACACACACACACACACACACACACACACACACACACCTGTGACATCATACAAGCTTAGCAGCAGATCAGCAGGTACTTGCTAGTCAAACCTTAGTCTCTGTGACAACATCCCTGCCATAAACAACTAAAGGGGAAGAGTTTCATTGTGGGTCAGCCCCCAGGTTGTGCTGCAGGCCTTGGGCCAACCTGAGCATCATCCATTGCAACACTAGGACTAGGTGGGAAACGCGTAGGCAGACAGTGCCGCTCTCCTCATAAAAGACCGGAAGCAGATGGGGAGGCAGGAAGGGACCGGGTGTATCTTCTTCTCTCAGGACATGCCCTCCAGAGACACCTGGCCTAACGAGTTGGGCCGCCTCCCCTCAGTTTCATATAGTTTAGCCATGAGTAAATGCACAGAAGGAAGAGCCCTTGGGATCCAGTCCTTTCTCAGAAACCCCGATTCTGGAATGCTCGTGTTGGAGACAGATGTTCAAAAGAGGAAGCTGTAACACCTAGTAAGCTGGTAGTAAGTGAGGAACAAGGCCAGGGTTTGAGCCCACACAGGCAGGCTCTTCAGGACTCTGTTGATGGCAACAGAGCACCTTGAACAACCACTGGGCAACTTCTATAGAGAGGTTCCACCCGTGCCAGGCCCCATGCAGGAACCAGTGTGACCCTTGACCCCACTACACCTACAGCCCAAGTCAGGCAGACCTGGTGTGTGTCAGGAAGACATGCTCCTGTCTCAGAGGTTCAGAACTATTCCTACAGAAGTGATACTTCCAACAAGGATAAAAAAAAAAAAGGCAAAATTAAATTAAATTAAATTGAAAAGGTGCTTTAGGCAGCAGAAACAGGATGCAGAGCAGGGATGGCTGGCGTATGGGGGAGCATGGATGCCTGTGCTGAGCCTAAAAGAGTAGACACAATATAATTGAGCCAGTTGGGTGAAGGGTGGGCAGCAAAGGCATGAGGTCAGAAAGACAGCCTTGGGGTTTTGGTCTCAGACACCTAGTAAAGGGGAAATCTAACTCTGCCCACACTTGGCCCTTGCCAGTAGTAAGGCCATTAGAAAACAGAAAGCAGGCTGGAGGGATGGCTCAGCGAGTAAGAGCACTGACTGCTCTTCCAGAGGTCCTGAGTTCAAATCCCAGCAACCACATGGTGGCTCACAACCGGTTGCTCACAACCATCTGTAATGGGATCTGATGCTGTCTTCTGGTGTGTCTGAAGACAGCTACAGTGTACTTGCATATAATAATAAATAAATCTTAGAAAAAAAGGAAGGAAGGGAGGGAGGGAGGGAGGGAGGAAGGGAGAGAGGGAGGGAGGGAGGAAGGGAGGGAGGGAGGGAGGGAGGGAGGGAAGAAAACAGAGAATGACACTGGAAGAGAGGCATAAGTGTGCAGATACACACTATGGTGTGGCCTCTGGTGCAGGTCTATAGAGCAACATTGGACAAGCTGTGTGGTTGAGTTCTCTGCCATGGTTGAGTGTACGGGGTGAGAATGGCTGACCTGCTTATGGTGGTCTTTTGGATGAAAGAAGAACCAGGATGTTGTGTTGGTGGAGGTCTCTTTCCATGGGATCATGAGACTGAAATACCATTCCTGAGTCCATTTACAGTGTCCCCGGCCTTCCGCTGTATCTGCTCCCCATCTTGATGGGAGAGCTGCTGTAGAACAAATGGGGCCATAACTTCTATTTCAAACCCTACAGACAAGACTCTTCATGCCTAGACAGCTCAGCCACTTCCTGATAGGTGCCTCCCCGGCCCCGCACCAGCCCTTTAGAGACAGAGGGAAACACCTCTCTTGTCCTCACCGCTCACCGCTCACCGCTCTCTAGTGCTGTTTGTCTCAAATCGTCCCTGAGCCTGTTCTAATGGATCCTCCTCAGGACAGGCTAAAGAACTGCGGTTGTACCTTCCTGAAGGAGTAGGGATCCTTTTAACACTGGCTTAAGTCTGGCTTCTTGGAGTGAGATAACAGTGAATTCCGTGGGTGTTTGAACTGACGCGTTGGCCTCATAGATTCACATGCACCAGCCCTCTGGTGCTTCATTGCAGCTTTCTCAAGTGAGTGTAATTGACACGAGAAAACAGAGCCTTGGGAAGATGGATTTTTCCCATAACGAATAAGCAATGGTCGGGCTGGGGTCCCTTCCGTCATTTCTGTTCCGCCTCCATTGTAGCGTGTGGATGTATTAATGAATCAGTGAAGGTATGATTGCTTCATAGGTGATATAATGAATTAAAAATAATAGACACAACGAAGTGTATGTGCATGTGTGCACATGTGTGTATGTGTAGGTGTGTGTGTGTGCGCGCGCGTGTGTGTGTGTGCGCGCGCGCGCGTGTGTGTTCCTTCATTCTCTCACTCAAGGTAGAATTGTAATGGACTCCTGCTGATCATCCGGGTCTTACAATGGCTCCTTTGCAAACATCTTCTGGCTCATCCTTTTTCCTCTCTGCTGTCACCTTGGTCCGTCCCCTTCTGAAACTTAATCCTGCCCAGCCTGCCCAGTGGCTCTTCAGCAACCAAGGTTTCCCTCCAACCCCCTGCCTTGTCCATCCCTTCAATGCTACTGGATTGCAGTCACATCCCACTTAAATGCTTACCCAGCTCTGTCACGTGCTAGGTACAGTGCATATCCCAGGACATTGCTGTCAATGCATTATGATTCAGGTTACACTCTCCCAGTGGAGTGTAACCCGAAGACATGGCCGTGTCTAAGTCATTGACACCTTCCTGATCATTTTTGTGTGCCGTCAGATACACAATAGATGTTACTTGGAGAATTGGAGGAAGCCTGGAAGGATAAGAGAGTCCTTCTGAGAGTCCCCCTGATGTGAGGCTGTCTGTGTCCTTCCCCAGAGGTTGTCCCAAGAGAAACAGAACTCAGACTCTGACAGCCTGGGCATGAATGACAGCGGTTCCACTCTCGGCCGTGAACATGGTAGGAGCTTCGATGAGCTTCCACTAGTCCGTGCTGGAGAATGTCAAAGGTGGGAGGGGCTCTGCTACAGGTCCACAGTGGCAGAGCAGATCCTGGGGACCAGAGTAAGGCCTCTGAGCCTTTCATATCTAGTAATTACAGGCAGGTTGCAAGGGCTTCTGGGAAGGCCAGAGGTGGGTAGAAGTGGGACCATGGCCTCCTTCCCCATCCCTGTGTCCCCACTTCTGTGGTGCTAGGCAAAGGGAAGAAGAACAGCTTGGCTGAGCTTAAGGGCTCCATGAGCAGGGCTGCCGGCCGCAAGATCACGCGCATCATCAGTTTCTCCAAGAAGAAGGTGCTGTCTGAGGACCTGCAGACATTTTCCAGTGAGGACGAGGTTCCATGCTGCGGTAAGTCCTGACTCCGAGAAGAAGGGCAGTTCAGACTCTAGAACCTGGGCGCCTGGGGCTAGTTCTAGGGAACTCTCCACGCCTTAGTCCCTGCCCCTTTCCTCTGGATGGCTAGACTCCACTCTACCAACATCCAGGGTATGCATTCCTTCACTCCCGTGGGTGAAAGGATCTTTAGGAAAGGAAAAACAACTGACAATCGTATCTGTGATTCCTGTGAACCAAGTCAAACCACTGTCCACTTCTAGGCCTCAGTTTCCCCAGCTAATATGAGATAGGAGTGAATTCACAGCATTTAATGTGCAAGGTTTTCTGAACACAGTAGTACAAATATTTAATTCCAGAACCTTGAAAGCAGGAGGGTCAGGAGTTCAAGGTCATAGGTCATCTGTGTCTACATAGTGGGTTTGAGGCCAGAGGCCAGCCTGGAGTACATGGGACCCTAGTGCAAAAACAAACAATAACAACAAAGGTATACAGATTGCGATGTATATGTAGCTTATATCCTTTATAAGCTAGAGAAAAATAAAAGTTACAAACAAAGTACAGCTGCTGCTTTATGGAACTGGAAGGATTTTAACTCAGTGTGTGGAGACTCTTTGTAGACACTGGAGTTGCCTGCTTAGAGGGTCAGGCACCTTGATTGACAGAGGTTTCTGGTTTATAGACATGTACATATATGTGTAACTGTACATAGATTACAGCCTAGTCTGGTAAGGAAATTGGGATTTTAAATATTAAGTACTTTTAAAGATAAATGCACATTAATAAAAAATGTCTGGTAGAGAAAAGGTTATTTGGTTCATACGAGTGCTGTGGTCCATGCACTGTAACCCAGTAAGATAATCACCTGTTTTAAAGCATATGGGGGCAGAGCACTTGCCTAAGACATGTGTGGTCCCAGGTTCCATCCCAGCATAGCAAAAATAAGATCATCTATTTTGAATATGCATAAGTACTCTATTAGTTTAAAAGCTATGGTTATAAAGAAATGTTTCATGATTGTTGAGTCGTAGCATGCTCTGATGAAGAAAAAGAAAATGCTCAGACGATTCTAACTCCATCTGTGGTCTCCTCAGGTTTAATAATCCTTACTGTGGCTAGATGGTGGCATTTCTACATTCTGCCACTAGGTGTCAGCATCGTCCATCATTAACATATAATTTGGGGGCATGAAGGGAATAGTTGTAGCTTTTGTTACGTTTCATCTAGTAATGTCGGCATTTCCATCACACTTGATGTGGTCCTGAAGCTGTGAACGGATGCATGAATGGCATCAACAACATGCGCTTATAGCTAGGCTGCTGAGACAGAGGAGGATACCTAAGGTGGACCACAGGGTTTGTTGTAGATACCGCTCAGAGCCTTTGCCCAAGGATCTGTAAAGAGGTCAACACACTGTCTCCCGTCCCAGGCTACCTGAATGTGCTGGTAAACCAAGGCTGGAAGGAACGGTGGTGTCGCCTCAGGTGCAACACTCTCTATTTCCACAAAGACCGCACAGACCTGCATACCCATGTGAATGCCATAGCCCTCAGGGGCTGTGAGGTAGCCCCAGGCTTTGGACCCAGGCACCCCTTTGCCTTCAGGATCCTGCGCAATCGACAGGAGGTGGCCATCCTGGAGGTGAGAGGAGAGGGTCCAAGTAACCCGGGGTGGTGGTCTTATTGCTATTCTGCTACAGGATCTTTGGGGGAAGAACCCAACAGACTTGTCAGATAACACGGGGAAACCAGGTATGCTAGAATTCCAGATAAACAAAGAACTGTGTTATTCCTATGAAAATATCCCAGGCAATTTGGAGATATGCCTAGACTGAAAGGTTCTACGTTGTTTGTCTGAAGTTCAAATATAGCACTCTGTGTTTTTGTATCTTCATACTGGCAGCCCTAACTCTAGAGCCCCGGTTTGCTTATTTGCCCTGACCTTAAAGTTCCAGGTCTAACAGGCACCTCCCGTGGTCGGATTGGGATCTGACTCTGGAGTTCTTGCTTAAACCTTCCCACCAGGAGTCATGGACCTCAGAAAAGAGCACTGCCCTTCGGGGTGCCTGTCCCTCTCACTGAGCAACTCCAGGCTCTATGAATAGTTTGCTCACACTGAGTTAAAATCCTTCCGGCTTTGTGCTGGCAGGGCTGCGGCCATGCTTTTGTACAATATTTATCTTCCCTACACAATGTAAGCTCGGCAAGCACATCTTGAATAATGGGTGGGTGGCGCTTACTCGCTGGCCATCCTACCCGCTGGCACTGCCTGCGCTCTCAGATTGTTCAGAGGACACAGATAACCCTCCAAATGACACCCCTGTGGATATTTAGAATTCAAAATGTTGACAGAGGAGGAAAGTTCGAATGTCTACCTCCCCTGTATTATAGACAAACAGAGGCCGGGGCAGCCACGTGCTTTTCAAGGCTCCTGAGGTACCAGTAGCCTCCTCATCTGCCTCTGTGTTTCTATTATACTTTTGAGTTTCCCTTGACTTACACCGAGTTTTCTAGCCCTCCCCCCTTTAAAAGGGTACCTTGTTTATTTCTTTAATCAAGTTTGCCATTAGTAGCCATCTTAGTTAGGGTTTTATTGCTGTGGAAAGACACTATGACCACGACAACTCTTATAAAGGAGAACATTTCACTGGAGCTGGCTTACAGGTTCAAGATTTATTCCATCACCATCACGGTGGGAACATGGCAGCGTCCAGGCAAACCTGGTGCTGGAGAAGGAGCTAAGAGATCTATAACTTGATCCACAGGCAGCAGAAGGAGACTGTGTGTCACACTGGGTGTCACTTGAGCATATAAGACCTCAGTGACATACTTCCTCCAACAAGGCTACACCTACTCTAATAAGGCCACACCTCCTAATAATGCTACTTCCTATGGCCAAGCATTCAAACACATGAGTCTATGGGGACCGTACCTATTCAAACCACCACAAATGTTGATTTTATGATAATGCCTTTTAAATCAGAATTAAGTATATATTTAACTGGCCATTAATTCTCTATAAATGGCACTATAATGCTTTGTGTAATTCAGTCTAAGAAAAAAATGAGTTATGTGAGCCATTGCTTATTTAGAGAATTAATTGTAAATATGGAGGCTGAAGAAATAGCTCAGCAGTTAAAAGCACATAAAAATTGTTTTAAAACAATATGTTTTCCGGCTGGGGGTGTGGCTCAGCAGTAGAGCCAGGCCTTGTATACACAAGTCCCAGGGTTTGATCCCCAACATGAAAGAAGAGAGAAGGAAAAAGTTTCAGGAACACATAAATGTTGTTTTTATATCAAAAACGGTTGAATCTAAAAACCCAGAGGGTCGAGGGTAGAGGTGTGCCGTCTTACAGAAGTAATCAGAGATTCCTTAGAGGAAGTAGCTTTTGAACACACTTGAAAAATGAGGAAAAAAAAGAAAAAGAAAAATGAGAATTTGTGAGTCTCCCATTTCTGCAAGTGTGTAGTCTAATTCTTCCTCCATCCTTAGGTACTGAGCACTTAAAAACATTTGCGGGTTTCTCTTACTCGAGCAAGCACCATGAAAAGGCTTCATGGTGGGAAAGTGAACCCTGCTGTACCTCCTCTCCCCAGGCAAGCTGCTCAGAGGACATGGGCCGCTGGCTCGGGCTGCTGCTGGTGGAGATGGGCTCCAAAGTCACCCCAGAGGCACTGCACTATGACTACGTCGATGTGGAGACCTTAACCAGCATCGTCAGTGCTGGGCGCAACTCCTTCCTGTAAGGGTGGCTCCGTGGCCTGCTCCTGCCAGGGTGCTCTGCCTTAGCTCCATTTCCAAGGCTCTGCATGTAGTCTTGAGCACAGGGGCGGAAGGGGAGGGGCAAGCTCAGGAAGTTGGCTTCCCTGGGAAGGATGCTAAGGTCACCCAAGGTGGGAAGCATAGCCTGCTGCTTGCCATCCTGGAGCCAGACTTCTGACTTACAAAGGATGCTGGGAATGAGCCACCTGCGGTACTCACACATGCCTCTGCAGCCCTCGCAAGCACATGACCTTTCGGTCTACATTCAAAACGGCTGCCAACATCAAATGAGAGAAGTCAGTAAGGCAGCGTAAGCCACAAACTGTCACCAAGATCATTGAACTTTTCATGTTCTAGGTATGCACAGTCCTGCCAGGATCAGTGGCCTGAGCCCCGCATCTACGATGAGGTTCCTTATGAAAAGGTGCAGGTACGGTCCACGGCTTAGAAACGAGGCAAAAGCCGTCTTTCCCTTTCTTCTTATCTTTTTACTGCCCACTTGATCCTTTACTTCAGAGAAACTGCCTTCACTAAGCCTGCCTGCACTCAACAGCATGTCCTGTGCCTTCTACTGGGGAGGAACTAGAAGACAGGCGCAGTACAACCAGACACAAGTGGGTGGGCAGCATCTAGAGGGAGAACACAGCACTCCGTGAGCCAAGATCCTGGACTAGATGATACTCTGCATTCTCCCCTCCACGATTCCCCTTTTCTAGAAACATTCCCAGCCTGCCCTTTTGTTCCTAAGGTCTTTCTTGGATGCAACTTGAACGTTTTGCTCACTCGCAGAGAAGCTAGCTGCTGCATGACTATAGCACTTCAGACACAAAGGCTGGAGCCGGGAGACTTCCGCCTTTCTTCTCAGACCCTGCTTACCACTTTCTGGCTCCATCCTTCCCAGAAGTATTTTGAGAACAAAATGAAATGATCGTTGTTGAAAAGAAGGCAATTAGCACAGCGCCCAGACAGCGGAACGTTCTGTACAGAGAGATAGCAGTGCTGTCCAGAATCTGATGTTAGGTGACAGTAATGTATCACACCAGGCTCCCAGCGTGTTGGCTGGACTTGGAGCGTGAGAAGTACTCTTAAAACACAAATATGCAGCCAGTTTAATAAATTGTACCACCTGCCATCTCATCCATGGCATGGCATGGCTTGCTTCCCTCCGCCTCCTCTTCCTCCTCTTCTGAGGGAAGGCTGTGCATTAGCAATTCAGAAAATAGACTCATGCTTTCAAATGATATGGGAACAAAATGCCTATAATAATGGTCACCCACAGTTTTCTGAGTCCTCTAATTTGTCTTCTCCATGAGTCCCAAGCTTAAGGTTGCCTTTTACCTCCCACAGAAAGGTATGAGGTTTGAATGATACTCCTAGTGATGTCTGTAAACCAAAGTGCTGCACAAATCTGCATGTCTCCGGCCAAGCTCTCAGAGGTGCTGGCCAGAAACTCCCTGCCTGCACTCAACTTTCTTCCTCTGTACTCCTGGCACAGGATGAGGAGCCCCAGCGCCCCACCGGGGCTCAGGTGAAGCGCCACGCCTCCTCCTGCAGTGAGAAGTCCCACCGTGCCGACCCGCAGGTCAAAGTCAAGCGCCACGCCTCCAGTGAGTTCCGTGACCTTTTTCTGATGAAGGGCGGTAGAGCAGTACGTCGCAGGAGGCTTGTTGTGTTAGGATTCTGAGAATGTGTGGCGGTTGCCATGGCAACGAGCGAGGGTCTCCGTCACCTGTAAGTGACGTCATTGGCCGGGTTGGAGCGATCCGCAGAGCG
Organism: Mus minutoides; assembly: GCA_902729485.2. Classification (NCBI taxonomy): domain Eukaryota; kingdom Metazoa; phylum Chordata; class Mammalia; order Rodentia; family Muridae; genus Mus; species Mus minutoides. Next base: position 193,662 of record LR750269.1, read on the forward strand.
GGTTCCTTATACCAACAGGTCTCAAGACCAGATTTTCCCAGGAGTAAGGGGTCAAATGAGCATGAGCTAGTAGTGCACTAAGTGTGCCAGTGTCCTCTGTCCTAAGGAAAGTACTAAGGCTGGGCAGTGTGGGAGCGCTTGCCCGGTGTGGTGAGACCTAAGCTCCCAGTCCCCAGCACAGCAATACAAACAGAAGGTAACACCAGCGGGGTGGTAGAGGGCAGGAGAATGGGGGAGGTTTGCAGAGATGGAGTGCTTAGGTCCTAACTGCAGAGGTAGACCCTGCGTGGCCTCCCCAGGAGACACCGTGTGTGTATCACTTACTGATCATTCAAAAGGCCGGAAATTAAACTTCATGTAAATTTGGGAGAGTGTTTGTTTGTTTGTTTTTGTATTTTTAAGATAGGGTATCCCTGTATTCTGTCCCTAGAACTCAGAGAGATCTGCCTGCCTCTGCCTCCCTGAGTGCTGGGATTAAAGTCGTGTGCTAGTATCTGTATAACAGTTGAGTTTAAATCTGTATATGCATATACATGCATACACACACATATGTGTAGTGTGGGGGGTGGAGAGAGAGAGAGATGGAGGGAGGGAAGGGAGGGAGGGAGAGAGGGAGAGAGAGAGAGAGAGAGAGAGAGAGAGAGAGAGAGAGAGAGCATGCTCATCTTTAAGCCTGTCTTTTCCAAAGGACCAGAGTTTTGGTTTCTGACCTAGAGTAGTATGCAAAGAACCAATCCCTCATCTCCTCGTCTGTCCCTGGGCAGGGATGCCACAAGATGTACAGCTCACCTCAGTGTCCCCACCTGTACTCTCCAGACCTCTCAGGGGACTAGTTGAGGCTGTTGTAGAGCAAGTCACCTTCCTACAGGACATTGTGTTTCTTTCCCTTACTCCTGGACTTCAGGTCTTTGCCTTTCCAAGACTTCTTTAAGAAACAAAATAAAACAAAACACTTTTCTGTCCTCTCTCCACTGCATTAGTATAAATCATGACTCCTGGCACTCAGGAGATCTGTCTTCTATTCTTCACTTGGCTGAGACATTGCTGTATATCTTTGAACAAGTCCTTTCTCCTGTCTGGTTCGCTCAGAATGAGGGATGCATAATGTTGAGAAGGCCCTGGGAATCCAGAGCTTTATAAAAGCCAGTTTTAAATAGAAAATTGTTTGCGTAATTGGCATGCCACAGTCCCCAGTGCTCAGGAGGCAGAGACTAGAGAATCACTGCAAGTTCCAGGCTAGCCTTATCTGCATGAATACAAAGGCCAGCAAGTGAGACACTGTCATGAAAAAGAAGAGATCACTGGGAGTGATGGCTCAGGCCTTGAATCCCAGCACTCAGGAGTCAGAGGCAGACAGATCTGATTCAAGGCAGCCTGGTATACATAATTAATTCTGGGACAGCCAAAGTTACATAGTGAGACCCTGTCTTGAAGAAACAAAAAATAAAATACAAAAATAAAAATCAATGGATAAGCAAAACAGAAAACTGAAGTGAACATATGACAGTAAAGAAATCACTGACCAGGCTAGAGAGATGACTCAGTCGTTAAGAGCACTGACTGCTCTTCCAGAGGTCCTGAGTTCAATTCCCAGCAACCACATGGTGGCTCACAACCTTCTGTGATGGGATCTGATGCTCTCTTCTGACATGTTTGAATACAGCTACAGTGTACTCATATACATTAAATAAATAAATAAATAAATTTCTTTTTTTTTTTTTTTTGGTTTTTCAAGACAGGGTTTCTCTGTGTAGCCCTGGCTGTCCTGGAACTCACTTTGTAGACCAGGCTAGCCTCGAACTCAGAAATCCGCCTGCCTCTGCCTCCCAAGTGCTGGGATTAAAGGCATGCGCCACCACCGCCCAGCAATAATAAGAAATCACTTCTCAAGTGAAGGAGGGAGGATTAAAGAAAAAAAAGAGACGATTGGATAACATTATGGTATAGCCCCAGCAAAAGCTGAGGCAGGTTTAATTTTTTCCAGTCTGCTTTTATATTATTCTAGGTACATGCAAAGAATAGAGTCATTTCTAGGTCATAAACAAAGTAGCCAAGGAACAAACAAGGCATAAACAAAGGTCCCAAGGACACTGTTCATAGGGACTTATCAAGGTGATCAACATACAAGGAGCACATTCCTCTGCTGTATTTTCCTAGAGCTTCCGTGTCCTGGTTCAGTCTCAAAGATTCTTGCCAATTTCCTAGAAGCAGCACCAAAAGCTCTCCACAAATCACAAAATGTCAAAAATAAAATGTAAAGAACTTACACCTATTTTTCAAATCAAATCTTTCCCAAAAGCCCAGATAGTAAAAGCTGTGGAAATGGGACTGGTCTGGCTGAGGCCCAGTGGTGTCTGTGTCTCCATCCCAGGGCCCTGTAGGCCATCGCTGAAGTCACAGGCTTAGGGGCAGGGCTAGAAACCACAAGGAAATTCCTGGTGTAGCCAGTAACATCCTGAGGCACACAGGAAGAAAGCTGCCCTGGTCCTCAGTCTGCCTTCACAAAACATCTCACCTAGATGACCTTTTGAAAAACAACAGCTCATCTGTCCCAGCTCTGGAAGCCTGAGACCAGGTCAGCAGGCCTAGTGTCTGTAAGGGCCACACAGTGTTGCATAGTATCTTGCTCTCTGATGAGGCCACTGATGTCATGGATAAAGATTCTGTGACCTCATCAGCTAGAGGAAGGTTAGATGGGAAATTCACGTGGCAAGTAGCCTAGTGTGCAGCATACATGTGGATTGAGCAGTGCGTTTCTGTACAGCTGCTTCTTACTGTCCACCATTGTGTTGGACCTACAATGCACTCCTGGTGCTTGGGCTCGCTCTCCTCTCTCTCTCTCTCTCTCTCTCTCTCTTTCTCTCTCTCCTCTCTCTCTTCTTCCACAGCAATGAGCAGCAGCTGGCACTGACCTAGGTCTGATCTCAGTTATAAGTCAGTATCTCCCTTTAATCATAGATCTGACTCACCCAAATCACACTTTTTACAAAGCGAGATGGGTTACGCATCACGAAACTTGCTTTATTATAGGATACTACCATCATTATTCTCTAACATGTACTAAGTACTTCTCATGTGCTGGGTACTATATTAGGTACTTTTCCTTGATTACCACATTTCAACCTTACTGTATCATGGAGGCTAAATGTTATCAGTATCTTTATTTGTGCATAAGGACACTGAGATTTTGGGGGAAGGAACGAGAGCACCCCAGTCATTTCTGTCTGACCTCACACTCCCAGTCAAGAGGGAATGCAGACTTGGTCTGTGCAGCTCCGAATCCCTGTATGTGCCACCTCCCTGTTGCTTCCAATTTCCCCAAGAGATTCATGCTGAGTCCACGTAAATGAGCAGACCTGCCTATCCACATTTTATATATGAAGTGGAGGCAAGAAGCAGCTAACACCAGAGGTACCTCACCAGAGGTCATCCCTGAGGACCTCTTGCTTTCCTGTATCTCTGTAGGTGCCAATCAATACAAGTACGGCAAGAACCGGGCGGAGGAGGATGCCCGGAGGTACCTGGTAGAAAAAGAGAGGCTGGAGAAAGAGAAGGAGACAATTCGGACAGAACTGACGGCCCTGCGACAGGAGAAGAAAGAGCTGAAGGAAGCCATTCGGAACAACCCAGGTACTGTAAGATCTAATCAGAAATACCCCTATTTCAAACACGGGCTGTTCGTGCACCCCACGAATCACGAGACCGGTCTTGATGCAAAAAAGCATGAGGATTTTTAATCGGAGCTCCGGGATGACCCGTATCCCACGCAGGGGACAGGGGGGTCGACCCTGAGGGAAAAGAGGACCCAGTTTTTATGGTTCCTCAAGAGGGAGAGAAGGAGGAGGAGGGAGNACACACACACACACACACACACACACACACACACACCCATGTATGTTCTCACTCCCAGTTCTGACACTCAGAAGTGTCACCAGAAAATGCCATATGTCCCAGAGAGGGCAGGATTACCCTACTAGGAAGCATTGCTGTAAATTGTCAGTGGTCGGTATCCATTCTTCATCTGCATAGCCCTGAGTTGAGGGGGTGGGGGGAATGTGTGTCCATCCTTATCTGTATGCTCTCTGTGTTCTGCCCCAAGTAATTGATTTAAGAATCGAGGGATGGGGATGTGGTGCATAAAGCGCATGTGCTAGCATGTATGAAGTGTTAGGTTAGATCACCAGCACCAGAAACAATCCACAGGAGTTAGACTGTTTATCATACCCTCACCTCTGGATGAGAGGAGCATACCAAGTGTTTGCTGAATGGTTAGAGGCCCTCCCTGCTCTCAGACGACAACCCCGACTTGTCTGATGAGTATGAGCTGCCACCTGGAGCTGTGTTCCAAGCCACTCTCTATGGACAGACCACACCCCATGATCTTCCTATCTTTGGGGGTGGTGTTAGCCTCATTTTGCAGATGGAGAACCTGATTCGCAGAGGGCTGGAGAAGCATGGACAGTCCATCCCTTCCTCCCAGCTGCTGCGCTGCTCCTCCCGCTACCTTTGATCCTTGTGACGCCCTCTGGAGATAGAAAACAATAAGTCTTTTCTAAATGTTTTGCAGAGTTGCCTCAGTTAGGGTACTACTGCTGTGATGAAACGCCAGGACCAGAAAGAAGTTTGGGGAGGAAAGGATTTATGTGGCTTACTGATCATCATAGAAGGAAGCCAGGAGGAGAACTCAAATAGGTCCTGGAGACAGGAGCTGATGTAGAAGCCATGAAGGGGTGCTGCTTATTGGCTTGCTCCCCAAAGCTTGCTCAGCCTGCTTTCTTATAGAATCTAGGACCACCAGTCCAGGGGTGGCACCACCCACAATGGGCTGGGCCTTCTCCCATCAAACACTAATTAAGAAAATGCTCTATAGACTTGCCTGCAGCCCGATCTTACCGAGGCATTGTCTCAATTGAGGCTCCTCCTCTGAGAAGCTTGTGTTAAGGTGACATAAGAGTAGACAGCACAGGAACTTACAGAGCTGAATGTTAAGCAGTTATCTGGAAGATTTAACCGTGAAGACAGTGTAGACAATAAGACAGAGTGCTGGATAGAAGTTAGGTGTGGGGCTGGTGAGATGGCTCAGTGGGACTGCTCTTCCGAAGGTCCTGAGTTCAAGTCCCAGCAACCACATGGTGGCTCATAACCATCTGTAATGAGATATGATGTCCTCTTCTGGTGCATCTGAAGACAGCTACAGTATACTTAGATATAATAATAAATAAATCTTTAAAAAAAAAAAGAAGTTAGGTGTGTATACATGAAGCTCTGTGTTTAATACGCGAGGCTCTGTGTCTTGGCACTAATAGCACCCCACAAAGGAAACAGTACAGCTATGGGATTCGAACCCCAGCTCTCACAGTGAGCAGCCATGTGACCTTGCACAGAACCTTGACCTTCCTGATTTTACCTATAAACGGGGGTGATTAATTAAGAGTACCTATTTCACAGGCTTATGGGAAACCCACTCATATAATAATACTTTAATGTCTGCCTGATGCATAGAAGGGCCTCTGTGATTTTGTTTGTTAACTGTCCTTACTTGTGTCCCCAGCATTTGCCCCCAACCCCTTCTCGCCCTGTTCAGTGCTGGCATGTTTGCCTAGTGCTTTCTAATTTAAATTTGCTTATCCTTCTAAATGTAGGTTGGGTGCAAATAACCACCACTGTATGTCGCCTACTTAATGGTTTTGTCTTGTTTGCCATTAACAGGACACTACAAATAAACCCCAAAGCAATGTCCCAGAGCAATCTCTCCCTGTCAACTGTGTTTCTGAACTGAGAAAGAGGAGTCCGTCCATTGTGACCTCCAACCAAGGGAGGGTGCTACAGAAGGCCAAGGTAAACCAAGAGCTTAGCTAATGGCAAGTCACAGATCTGGATCTTTTTATACAGGACCGATCCCCAAACCCAGACCCCACCCCCAACCCCACCTAGGGAGGAAGGCAGGGAACCGCTGGGATAGCCAGACAGGAAAGCCAGCATCCTCACTCTTCACTAACACAGTTCTACCAAGTTGTCGTCTGGTGTCTGAGCCTAACAGCATTTTGAGGTAGTAAGGAAACAAGAATGGGAGTAGTGGACCTGCCCCAAGGCTAAGCAAGGAGCCAACAGACTCTGGACAGAGAGCCTCAGGGCTCACTTTTTGAAGCTGGTCCTCAACCTCTCCTGTGTAATTCTTGGGGACAGATGTTAAGAACACTTGGGGCTTTAGAAAGAGATGTATGTATTAGGAAACACTCCACCACATTGCTCAGGATATGAATAACTCTATAGTAGGTTGTAAGAATGCACACACCATAGAGTAGAAAACTCCTTGCATCAAGCCAGATCAGATTTTGCCACCAAATAAGTTTGTGGCAAAACACCTAAAAAAAAAAAATTCCTGTTTCGTTGTTTCCTGAATTTCAGAAGATACAAGAAAGATGGTGTGGAACTAAAAAACAAATGTTCAACATTGGGCACAGTGTCACTTCCTGCAATCTTAGCACTTGAATCTGAGGCGGGGGATCGTGATTTCTATACCAACCAGCCTTGACTATGGAGGATAGCAAGCTCAGACTGTGTGCCCAGTTAGCCTCTGGAAGCTGACCTAGACATCTTGGGTAGTTTAATCTAGAAGTACCCAACCTAAGAGATGTGGAGACCAATGGGGTTTCTCTACTTTAAGATGAAAACCTACAGCTGGTCGTAGTGTCGCACACCTTTAATCCCAGCACTTGGGAGGCAGAGGCAGGTGGACCTCTGAGTTCAATGGCAGCCTGGTCTACAAAGTGAGTTCCAGGAGTAAGGAAGCCAAAGAAGTCTGTCTTTCCCTCGTGGACTCGGGAAGATATACCTCACATGCACACATAAACGCAAACGATGATGCCAGGCCAGAGTAAGGACTCTGGAGTGAAATAAGGCAGAGAAGGGGTAGAGAAGGTGACAGGTGACTAGGGTGGTTAGTAACCATTGACAGCAGTGCCTTCGCAGTGGGTCACACACAAGTAGCAAGCTCCAGTGGGAAAGGACCAAATGGGATTGGAGACAAAGGTAATCCACAAAGCAAAAAGCACGTGCCAAGTTGCTTGTTTGTGGACAATCAGGCAGAAGGCTGAGCACTAAGAGTGAGACCCAAGAAAGACCGAGCAGGCCAGAGAGAACAGCCAGGCCCAGGAGCCAGCAAACTTCTCCTGGGAGGGACAAAGTCAGTTACTGACTCAGGAAGAGTCCGGCTGCCTCCCAGTAAAACTTCACTTCCAGGCACTGAGGTTTCAATTCTGAGCCGCTTTTACGTGTCACAAAATATTCTTTTGGTATTGTTTCCAAGTGCTTAGAAATGTGACCAGACATTCTTAGCTGGTAATTTGTTAAACTATGAAAGCAGATAAGCCAGACTGAGTCTACAGGCTACAGCCAGTTCCTCTTCTATAAACCAGACCAGTAGAGGAACTGTGGATTGTAACATACTGGGCAGATCTGAGCAGACTTTTGGGTTTGTTTAATTGTTTTGTTTTCTGGGGTTTTTTGTTTGGTTGGTTTTTTGCTTTTTTTTGTTTGTTTTTTCAAGACAGGGCTTCTCTATGTATCCCTGGCTGTCCTAGAACTTTCTCTGTAGACCAAGCTAGCCTCAAACTCAAGATCTACCTGCCTCTGCCTCCCAAGTGCTGGGATTAAAGGTATTTGCCACCACTGCCCAACTTGAGCAGACTTTTGTAAATACCAAGTACATTTTTTCAAAGGCCATTCTGGGATTTGGAGAGATGGCTCAGAGGTTAAGAACAAAGTTTCTTGCAGAGGATCCAGGTTCAGTTCTCAGCACCTACATGGTTGCATCTATACCTCCAGTACCAGGGGATCTGATAGTTCTCTTCTGATCTCCATGGATACCAGGCATGCACATGGTGCACAGAGAGATATGCAAGCAAAACACTCATACACATAAAATAAATAAATCAATAATAAATAAATATAAAGACCTCCCTGGTTAGGTATGTAATCCCAGCACTTTAGAGGCTAGAACAGGAGGCTCACCAAGAGTTCGAGGCCAGCCTGATCTGTGTATTGAAACCTTGTCACCACCACACAAAACCTACCCTGACTGCTGAGAAGGGGGAAGGGACTGGGTTGGCCAAGGGGGTCATTCAGAGTGCAGTGAGTGATCCAACCTACAGTCCCTACTAAACCCACGACACACTGATTTTTCTCTTCTGTGCTTTAGGAATGGGAAATGAAGAAGACCTAGAGAGGGTGAGAATTCCATCCTGAAGCAGTATCAGCTTGTCCGTTCTAAGGAGGAAATGCTTTCTTCGAAAAGACATCAGGAAAAGACTGGGGCACCTAAAAGACCAGCTTGACTGTCCGCATGATTTTAAGGATTGTGGGAAGGGATGCATGGAAGCATCCTTCTGGCTAGACAAAGGGTGGAGTTGGGAGTGTCCGGAGACAGAAGCATCCACGGTTGTAAAGGTTTTTTATTAGGTATCTTTGCCTTCTGATGCAATGAATGCACATAAGCCATTCCATCCTTTCCTTGGTGTCCCAGTCCCAGTCCTTAGAGCAAAGGAAGCCAGTGTTGAAGTGCTGCTAGTGTTGTGATAAAAAAGAAAACCACTCCGTCACCTGATCACACTTAGGCAGGCTGATTCCTATTGGCCATTACAGGCAACTCTGGACAGGGTTAATGGACTGGAAAATCAATATATTGCTCCCTGTACAACAGTGAACAAAAGCTATTGAGAATGTAAAAATCCCACAGTTTCTGTTTTAGAGCCAGGCTGACTACACCTGCTAGAACCTTCCAGGCCTGAGCATCTTTAAATCAGATTATCTGAGAATCCAGAGGGTAAAGAGGGCCGATCAGCTGGCACATTTTAAGCACAGTGGCAAAAGTATGGAGTGCTAATGCTGACACTGTTGTATGCATTGGAAGGTGGAGTCCTTTGCTGTCAGTCAAGTGCTTACCTACTTAATGTGACACTGAAGCTCCTGGGACTGTGATAGAAGCTCTCTGACCTGAGGAACTCTTCATCTTGTACTAGGAGGTGCACAAGCCTGTTGCCTTATCTGCTACAAAGTGAGACTATTAAGGAAAACCAACAGGATGGTGGCTCATGTCTACCACAAGGGTGCTAAGCCTTTTCCAAACACTTGATATTTCTATAGGACCTTAGGTCCTAGGCGACCTCTTTTCTATGCCACTCATGACTCTCAACACTGGGCTATGAAGTCTGTTTTAACATACTCATTTTCAATAAAGATGAACTGTTCAACTCTGAGAGGTCAGAGGGTAGCTGGCTCTTGTCAGGGAGGGGGAAGTTGTGTGCCTCAGAATAACCAGTGGATGGGTTTGCTTGTCTTGATATGTTACCCACCTAAGAGTTTCCATATTTTAGCCTCACTGACACCTTACCAGCCTTTGAAGTAGTTGGGGAGCAGAGCAGGAAGATCTCCTCAGCAGTCACCTCACTGGCAGGGCATACACATTAGGGCTCATGGTCCTGGGTCCAGACTGGGCTGTCTGCTGCTGAGTGAGGATAACCTCAGCAACATCATCCAACCCCTCTGGTTTTCGTTAGAAGACTGGGCTGTGATTGTACTCCCACCCCAAGACTCCCGGTGGGTGTTTAAGGAGATAATTTGAGGGAAGCATCTTCTTTCTAGACTACTGAAAGTTGGAAATACTTAAGTCACAAGATGTGACTCAAAAACCTTTGTTCTGTCTGTAAAGGAAAAAAAGAATGATTTAAATAGTAACAGCTATCAAAAGACATACAATCCAAAGGGAGGGTTTTCATTCCAAATTCTACGCCTATGTCTTCAGTGAGGAAGAGCCCACATTTGGGTTTTTAAAAAGATGTATATTCTGCAACGGTGCCCACCACTGTGCCTTAAGTGTACATCGAATTCTTTCTTAGGCAGTTATTTTAGGGTTAAATGCCTTTTCCACAAGTAGATCTTGAGCTCAAAGAAAGAGGGGCCCTGCATCATTAATCATTAACATGATAACATGCCACCTGCCCAGCATAAGCCTGTATCACGAGGCCCATGTTCAAAGCATACCTGGTGTTTGCCTTCTGGAAAATGTTTCTCCTTAATCATTTTTGGACAGGAGGTGCTGCACTGGACTTGTCTTTTAAATAGTGCAGCCAGAATCTGGCAACATGACTCAGGCCTGAGCACCTGAGCTTGATCCTTAGAGCCCACACGATGAAAGGCTGGAGAGAACCGATTCTCAGAAGCTGCCCTCTGGCCTGCACACTGGCACACGTACCCACCTCCACCTACTCACATACCTCATGCAAAAAAATGAACATTAAAAAATATTTCAGCCCTGGAATTTATTGCCTGTACTTTATGCTAAGATTCAGTGTGATTCTAGAACCCTTATTTTTTTTTTCACATCCAGCAAGCTCTGAGCATACCTGGCATTTTTTTTTTTTTAAGATTTATTTTATTTATTATACGTAAGTACACTGTAGCTGTCTTTAGACACTCCAGAAGAGGGAGCCAGATCGGATGGTTGTGAGCCACCATGTGGTTGCTGGGATTTGAACTCATCACCTTCGGAAGAGCAGTCGGGTGCTCTTACCCGCTGAGCCATCTCACCAGCCCTGGCATTTTTTTTTTAAGATATATTCTTTTTTTTTTTTTTTAAAGATTTATTTTATTTATTATATGTAAGTACACTGTAGCTGTCTTCAGACACTCCAGAAGAAGGCGCCAGATCTCATTAAGGATGGTTGTGAGCCACCATGTGGATGCTGGGATTTGAACTTATCACCTTCAGAAGAGCAGTCGGGTGCTCTTACCCGCTGAGCCATCTCACCAGCCCCAAGATATATTCTTAATTTACATTTCAAATGCTATCCTGAAAGCTCCCTGTACCCTCCCCCTGCCCTGCTCCCCTACCCACCCACTCCCACTCCTTGGCCCTGGCATTCCCCTGTATTTGGGGCATATAAAGTTTGCAAAGGAGCCTCTCTTCCTAATGATGGCCGACTAGGCCATCTTCTGCTACATATGCAGCTAGAGTCATGAGCTCTGGGGGTTTTGGTTAGTTCATATTGTTGTTCCTCTTTTAGGGTTGCGGACCCCTTCAGCTCCTGGGGTACTTTCTCTAGCTCCTCCATTGGGGGCCCTGTGTTCCATCATATAGATGACTGTGAGCATCCACTTCTTTATTTGCCAGACACTGGCCTAGCCTCATCTGAGACAGCTATATCAGGGTCCCTTCAGCAAACTCTTGCTATCCTATGCAATAGTGTCTGGGTTTGGTAACTGATTATGGGATGGATCCCCAGGTGGGGTAGTCTCTGAATAGTCCATCCTTTCGTCTTAGCTCCAAACTTTGTCTCTGTAACTCCTTTCATAGGTATTTTGTTCCCTGTTCTAAGGAGGAATGAAGTATCCACACGCTGGTCTTCCTTCTTCTTGATTTTATGTTTTGCAAATTGTATCTTGGGTATTTTAAGATTCTGTGCTAATATCTGCTTATCAGTGAGTGCATATCTAGTGACATATTTTGTGATTGGGTTACCTCACTAAGGATGATATCCTCCAGATACATCCATTTGCCCAAGAATTTCATAAATTCATTGTTTTTAATAGCAGAGCAGTACTCCATTGTGTAAATGGACCACATTTTCTGTATCCATTCCTCTGTTGAGGGACATCTGGAGAACCCTTATTTCTTAAATCCAAATTTGTGGGTCTCCATCCAGAAGCTCACTTACACCTAATAAATATATGAATAAAAGCCAAATTCAAAATCAGCCTGGTCTACATAGTAAGTTATAGTGCAACCAGGGTTACAAAGACTGTCTCAAATCCCACACATGCACACATATATATAAATGGGTGCATGTAAGTACTTGGTCTAAATTGTGCCACTAAGAGAACTATACTATACGCACAACCACTAAAGCAAACACCAGCTCCTGTGCTCAAGTACTAAAGTGCCTTTGTGTTTTTCTGACTACAGGCCACAGGTCTGAAAGGAACTTAAGTTTCAGCCTTCCCGCCTCTGAAGTGTTACATTCCTAGGGCCATTCATCCTCGATGGGGAACCTTACACAGGCTCATGGATTGGTCAGGGCCTCCTTTCTTATCTAGAAGAGTTCATGACCCCCATCCTAGCTGCATTTCGTATAGGTCACCACATGAGGACGATAATAGCATGTGCTAGTTATCACATCTGAGCTGGACCTTAGACGAGATCAAAGATACAGAAGACTGTCTGTGTTCATGGAACTCAAACAGGCAGAGGTCAAATTCTGACCAAGTTGCTATGGTAATAGTAAGCTTAATTTTGGTGAAGATTCAGAGCACTGAAGGGGCATGTCCCATTCCTTTTTAAAAAATTAAACCCAAACACTAGTTCATCTTCACATTCAGATATCCATTCATCAAAATCCCCTAATTTTTTTTTTTTTTTTCAGAAAGAAAGGTAGGTCGCATTGATCCCAGCACTTGGGAGGCAGAGAGGTAGAAAGATCTCTAAGTTTGAGGACAGCCAGGACCACACAGGGAAACCCCATCTAAGGAAAAAATAAAAAGTAGCTCTGGCTGGTCTATAATTTAATGTGTAGATATGGCTGGCTTCGAATTGACAGAGAGCTATTGCTGGGATTAAAGTCATGCAACACCACACCAAGCAAAACCCGAAAATGTATCTACATCTTGGGCTGGCAAAATGGCTCAGCAGATAAGGTGCTTGCCACCAAGCCTGATGCCCTGAAGTCAATCCCCAGAACCCACACAGTTTAAAGACAAAACTGACTACTGCAAATGGTCTTGTGACTGCATGCATTCCTTGGTGTAGCCATATACATACATATACACACATATTAAAAAAAATAAAATTGACCTATAGCTTCACTGACATCATCCAACTTCATTCATTTAACAAGTATTTATTGGGCAAAATATCAGTGATCAAGATCTACCACAAAAGTCAAATTCTAAATTGAAAAAAAAAAGAAGCAAGAGAAAATACTAAGAAAATAGATGCAAGCACAGCGACTTGCATCAGGTTTTAAGGTTTCTCTGAAACTCCACTACGGTGGTAGGAATGAGATGGCCTGCAATGCAATCCCATCACTGAAGAGAGTGAAGCACGAATTCAGGGCTGCATAGTAAGACCCTCTGCCAAGAACCTGAATAAAACACTCCATCCTCTCTTGCCTGGACTCTTCCATCAGCGGACTCTCCCCTGCTCTTTTTACAACCTTCGATTTTTCTCTGAACAGCAAAGTGACTTCTTTCCAATACTGAGGAAAAGCCTGGCATGTCCTAAGCAAGCTCTCAGCCACTGGCTGAGCTGTATTCCCAGCTCTAAGTTACTCAGGCTGGGCTCGATCTTATCCTCTTGCCTGAAAAGGAAGTGGCTGAGATTACAGGCCTGAGTCACTATACCTGTTGTCAAGTTACTGTAATCATAATCAGATAATATAGTTCTGCCCTGAAAGCGCTTACATTTTAAGAGGAAACAACATACATCGTTAACACACAGTTAAGTCGGAAAACAAATCATTAAAAGAAAAACCCGTGGGAATAACGGGAAGATGCAACCAGGTTGCGCCAATTCTCCAGTCTTAACGTTACCAAACCCCTTCCCCATATTTGAATTTTTTTTTCTTCCCACTCTCCCTCTTCTCTGGCTCTTTCTTTTACAAAGGATGTCACTCCCTGAACCACCCGCACTTCTCATCCATCGGTTTCGGCTTGTATTCTAGTCTTTCCTTTGCAGTTTTGTATGTGCGTGGCGTGTACACGACTGAAGCCGTAGTGAAGTCAGAGGACATGCTGAGGAAGTCGGGTCTCTCCAAGTGAGTCCCAGGATCGAACCCACGTTGTTGAGGCTCGGCGGCCAGCGCCTTACCCCGGGGAGCCATCTCGTCCGCCTTGGATTCTACTAAACTTTCGCAGCGCAGTGCCCTTCTCGTTTAAGCATTGATCACATTTTACATCTACCGCGCGATCGCTTCTCGAGGATGAGGTGAGGACCCACTGCGCTCACCGGGAACGCAGCACCTACTACGTGCCTCTTGAGACAAGCATCCTCACGCTTACATACACCACCGGCCAGGAGAGCGGCGCCATGCCCGGAAGAGTAGCGTACAGGAAACCGGAAGTCCCGTTCCTGCTGGGGTGGGGGGCGTGGTTTTGCGGAGGGCGCGACTCTCGGCTTGGCTCGAGTGCGCAGGCGTAGTGTCGGCGCTTTACTCTGGAACATGGCGGCGCGTTCGCTGTGGGCGGTGCAGCGGCTGCAGCGCCTCCTGGCCTCGGGGGCTGTGTCAGAGAGCAGGTAAGAGGGGCGGCGGGGCTGGGCAGGCGGCGGCGTGAGCGCGGCGATGGGCAACCCTGGGAAGGAAAGCGACGGCTAGCCGGGCTCCGCCGAGGACCGGCCTCCTGCAGGTCCCATGACCCGGCGTCCACGCCGCGGCTCTTGCAAGGGAGGCTGAGGCCCATAGGCGCGCTTTTCCCAACCTTGGAAGATAAGTGGATCCCAGGCCATGTCCCAGGAGGGAGAACCCCAGGCATGACTGAATCAGAGACCAGCTCTTTCCTAGCCCCTGCTCGTCATTCTTGCAGTGATGGATGTATTAGGGTTCTAGCCGAACCCCATGTGGTCTTAGGGCAGGCAGTCTCTCCACCTTTTCAGGGGCGTTCTTTCCCCGAGTGTAAAAGGAAGGAACATATAGGCTATGGTTCCCCTAATAGCCATCCATCAGTCTTAGGGATACTTTAAATGACCATTGTCGTCAGTGGGCTGCAGAACTAGGGTTAGTTCTTTTTACTATTTCATGTTTAATAGTTGAGGAGACTAGAATTTAGGGAAATTTGCCAACTCCTCCAGACTTAAATCTTGAGGAAGTTACCCAGTCGAGGAACCAGTTATGATTCACCAACAGGTGTTTTGTGTGAGTTCATTCCTGAGAATGAATAAAAAGACTGACTGTGAATTAGAGTACTCTGACTTGTAAATTAGCTGTGGAGAAATCCAGGAAATTTACATGGCCATTTGTCACTCTAATGCACCTGACCTAACACAGGACACACCAGAGCCGTGAGATGTTGCCTTTCATGCTTAGGGCAACGGGGTGGTTTGTTTACAAACCTTTGGCAGTTTGTTGGGTGAGGTAAGGAAATAAACATTAGTTTCGTCTGAAGGAGGAACTGTTCTGAGCACTGACTTTTCTCTTTAAATTGGCCCTGTTTTGACCAGCTCTGTTTATCCAGGATAAATGTAGTTTTCTAGGAGGGATGGTCTTTGACCATATGTAATTTGCTCCAGACATATCTATAATAACTATATTTTCTGAACTAAATATTTGGAACTGTGTAGAATTGGATGTCAAACCATCATAAAACTCGAGACCAGACTGAAAAGTCTGGGAGATGAAAAATTCTCTCACCTGTGTCTTCAAGCTAGCTCTGCACTTTGCATAGAATGCTCTCTTTAAAGCAAACTTTAACACCACCCCCCAAAAAAACTTTATTTAAATTTCTGCATCTCAGTGACCACTGTCCAACATATCTCCATTCCTATAAATAATGAGCTCTTGGTTGGACCCACTTGAAGTAATTACCAGAATCCAGGAGGTGTGACCGTGAAAACTCCTTAAATTAGAGGTCAGGACCGCCACACTCCAGGATCTGCCCTGAACGAGGTCCTAGGCTACATTTCTATGTAAACTGAACTATTTTAGTAATACGAGGTGCATGGGCTCACTTCCCTATGCCCATAGAAGCCAAGGACAGGTACACACACTTAGTTTTATTGCAAGGTCCATTGTCAATGTCTGAACAGAAAGTTTGCCTCTTTTCCTGGCCAGTTGATAGGGAGAGGTGTTTCACTTAGGTGGTGAGAATGGGAAAGATCTAGGCTCATTTATGCCCATGTAAATGTTAAAAGTCACCGTGCCTCTTCACAAGTCATGTGTTTCTTTTTAGGGAGTGATTACGTTTTGTGCTTGTGATTCTGAGCTTGTGTTATCAAAGGTCATTGGCAAGACAATGGCTTGTGGGAATGTCCTTTCTTAAAAAGTCTGGGTGAAAGTTCCCTGAAAGGATCCTGGAAGCAATTCCTGAGTATATGTCCCCATTGTTGGGACCTTACCCATTTCATTAGCTGTGTGACATTTTAGATGACATTAGTTGTACAAAACCTAATTGACTAAAACAAGATTCTATTTTAGTGACCTGTTTAGTCCATAGTCTATCCCAGTCAGAATTTCTTTTTCATGGTACAGATTCTCTCTCCCTCCCTAAAAGCCTTACAGCCTGTGGTCAGGAAATCTTAGCTAAGCCTAACTGATTCCTTTTACCCATTTTCCACTTCTGTAAGATAAAAGAGTTTAAACCAGGACTGTGTTACTTTGTATGAGTTTGTGTGCTAAATATCCTGGCTCAACAGAACACCAGCTCCGTGTTTCTTTTGTTTTTGGTTGGGGGGAGGGTGGTGGTGGTGGTCTTTTGAGGCAGACTTTTACCTGCTACTGGAACGATCCACCCATCTCAGCCTCCAGTACCTGAGATTGCAGGTAGTCAGTCCCTCCCATGCTGCTGTACCCAGCTTAACTATGCAGTCCATAGCAAGTCATTAAACCTCAAGCCTCTCGTTGTGAGTTTTTCTTTTCTTCCTTTTTTTTTTTTTTTTTTTGGTTTTTTCGAGACAGGGTTTCTCTGTATAGCCCTGGCTGTCCTGGAACTCACTTTGTAGACCAGGCTGGCCTCAAACTCAGAAATCCTCCTGCCTCTGCCTCCCAGTGCTGGGATTAAAGGCGTGCGCCACCATGCCCGGCTCGTTGTGAGTTTTTCATCACTAAAAGTAGGGTTTATTGTGGGGACTGGACAAACTCCTGAGTGATGTAGTCCTGAGTCTTGCCTGTATTGACAGAGACCAGCCATCCCCAAATCTCCACAGTCTCATTCCATGGAGGAGTGACAAAACCTTCCTCAGGGAACAGTGCTAGTGTTAACTACAATGGGACTTTCACAGACCCACCAGTTGTATAAATAATGGCCTGGAGTCTTTTTAATATTTTAAAGCTTAGGCCTTTTGCCTAGTAATCTCCCAGCTAGTTTATTTTCTTAACCCGACTAATCCTGGCCTCATCTGTGGCCAGGTGTGTTATCTTTGCCCTGCTATAGTCTGTCCTACAGCTCTTTACTAAAGCAAATCAGCAAACAAGGAAGGAGAGTGTTTACAAAATAGAAAACCTAGTGATGGGCTATATACTCTGCTAGCTCGGAATTTAACAATTGAAGATACAGGGATACACCTTCACACAGTGCACCCAACAGTTAACAGTGGAAGTGCAGAAAAGGTCTACTATAGCTTTCCCACACACCCCCATGTTGACTGCTCCCCTACAGAGTTTATTTCTGCTGAGATTAACTAAACCTGCCCCCTTGATCCAGCTGCATACCATAAGCTCTGCCTCCTTGTTTATCTGTGTGTAATAACCCCACCTCCTTGTTCAGCTTTATGTAATCACTCTGTTCATTCTGTATACTAAACCATATGTAATCAAAGCTTCCAGGGTGCTGAGGTTTCTCCAGCCAGGAGACCTGATTACCTGATCCCAGCTTTCTGTCTCTTCTTCACCCTCTAACCACCCCAGTCATCTGTTCCGGGAGCCATTTGGATGCAGCAATTGGCGGCCAACCAGGGTCATGGACAGTGACTTTGGGAAACTCTTATTGGTCAGATGAGGGACCGTTTCCATGAGAAAGTGTGCTTATGCAGGTAAAAGGGGAGAAATAAGGTAGAAAAAGACAAAGAAGGAAAAAAATGAGAACTAAAGGAACAAAGGGCGAGAGGGCAATTCTAAGTGTTGGGTATAAGAAGTATGGGACACATAGATTCTAGAGATAGGCAGTTATATTTCAATACTTAGAGATTTTGAGAACCCGTGAAATCAGAGTAAAAACATTGCAGCCCATCAATGCTAGGGAGTCCTTGACAGACTGTTTTCACTAGCAGCCCCCGTTAATACTACTGGGCACATGCCCAATGGAAATTTTTCTCCTAGACCACTTGACTATCAGAGAAACTGGTCTGTAGATAATTGGCTATTTTGCAGCATCCAGTGCATCCAACTACTGCTTTGGTGGAAAACAATTACAGGCCAAACACAGAACACAGAATAGTCCAGTAGTCCCCCAGAACACCCAATCTTTGTTGAAAGAAAGAAAGTAAATGGAGGCTGTTACAGGGTTTACAAGCCACAAAGTCATACAGGCGGGCAACGGATCCCTGCAGCAGGACTGCCATCACCTGCTGCTGGGCCATTGCTTCCATTTAATGAAAAGATTTTGCTTCTTTTCCCATCAGTGTTCACAGTGACAACACCTCTGTAGTCAGAATAATGCAAGCCTTGGAGGCATTACAAGTCTGGATCAAAAGTTATACCATCTTGAGCTGACGAGTTGGCTCAGAGGGTAAGAGCACTGACTGCACTTCCAAAGGTCCTGAGTTCAAATCCCAGCAACCACATGGTGGCTCACAACCACCCATAATGAGATCTGATGCCCTCTTGTGTGTCTGAAGTCAGCTACAGTGTACTTACGTATAATAATAAATAAATCTGAAAAGAAAAAAAAAAAGAAAGAAAAAAAAGTTATACCATCTGTCTTAGTCAGGGTTTTTATTCCTGCACAAACATCATGACCAAGAAGCAAGTTGGGGAAGAAAGGGTTTATTCAGCTTACACTTCCACATTGCTGTTCATCACTGAAGGAAGTCAGGACTGGAACTCAAGCAGGTCAGGGAACAGGAGCTGATGCAGAGCCATGGAGAGATGTTCTTTTCTGGCTTGCTTCCCCTGGCTTGCTCAGCCTGCTCTCTTATAGAACCCAAGACTGCCAGCCCAGAGATGGTCCCACCCACAAGGGGCCCTTGATCACTAATTGAGAAAATGCCTTACAGCTAGATCTCATGGAGGCATTTCCTCAACTGAAGCTTCTTTCTCTGTGATAACTCCAGCTGTGTCAAGTTGACACAAACCTAGCCAGTACTACTGACCCCTTGTCAACTTGACACACAAATACATCACTAGTAAGCCTCAATCCTTAGTTCTTACTCAACCCCAAGATCTTAAATAACTTTAAAAGTCCCACAGTCTTTACATATTAAAAAGTTCAATCCTTTTAAAACATCTTTTAAAATTCAAAGTACTTTAAAATTCAAAGTCTCTTAACTGTGGGCTTCATTTAAA
>LR750269.1:212966-444449 GCA_902729485.2 Mus minutoides
GGTCATCTCATGGTACTGGCATCTTCAAAACGCTGCTGTCTTCCGCTGTAACTAGGCTTCAACACTAGCCTCTCATAGGCTCTCTTCATGGTGCCAAGCCTCAACTCCTTTGCATGACCCCTTCAGTCCTGGGCCATCAATCGCCACCGAGGCTGCACCTTCACAGTGCTTCCATGGCCTCAGCTGCTCTGCATGACTCCTTCATGCCTCTAAAACCAGTACCACCTAGGTAACTCTTACACATTACCAAGTCCAGTCACAGTACAAGGTACAACCATGGCTATCTCTGGAACACAGCCTCCTTGTGCTTTCAGAAAACATTTCCCAGAAGATGTCACCTCAATGATGCTGGTCTCTTCATAATCACCGCTAATTTCTTAGCTCCAGCTAACCAGCATCAATAGTCCCAGTAATTCAAAGTTTTTGCTTTAGTAGTTCTGGTATCTTGTTAATCACAGCTGACTCTTCAGCCCCAGCTAACCAGAACCACAGAATCTTCACAATCAAACTAGTGATGGCCCTGAAAAAAGTCTTTAATCTTCCCTCTGAAATGTCACAAGCCAGGCCTCCATCTTCTGCACTGTTCTCAACATTATCTTCCAAGCTCCTACACAACATCTCACAGAGTTCTTAACACCGAATAGATCTTCTAACCCAAAGTTCTTCCACAGTCCTCCCCAAAACATGGTCAGGTTGTCACAGGAATACCCCACTCATGGTACCAACTTCTGTATTAGATAGGGTTCTCTAGAGTCACAGAACTTACGGAGTAAAGGAATTTATTGATGACTTACAGTCTGCAGTCCAATTCCCAACAATGGTTCTGTAGTAGCTGTGAATGGAAGTCCAAGGATCTAGCAGTTACTCAGTCCCACACGGCGAACAGGCGAAGGAGCGAAAGCTAATCTCCCTTCTTCCAGTGTCCTTATATGATCTCCAGCAGAAGGTATAGCCCAGATTAAAGATGTGTGCCATCACGCCCTTAACAGGTTAAAGGTGTGTGCCATCACACCTTTAATCCCAGATGATATTGAGCTCGGAGATCTCTCTGTCTTAATCTTCTGGAATCCATAGCCACTATCCTATCAAGATCTCCATACCAAGATCCAGATCAGAAACTTCTATCTCCAAGCCTCCAGGTTAGGGTCACTGGTGAGCCTTCCAATTCTGGATTGTAGTTCATTCCAAATATAGTCAAGTTGACAACCAGAGATAGCCACTACAGTGACACTGAGGTCTCCTTCTGCCATTGGCTGAAGGTAGTGTACGAGTAATGCCTTGGTCTCAGGGTCCCTGCTCTGCTTCCCTACTGCTGCGTAGTCTGGCTTAATACAAGCCCTTAATAATCATGCTCTGCATCGTCTAAATGTCGCCTCTCTATACAGTAGTAAATTACCATCTGCACAGAACTGGCTAGGCAAGGGGTTGAGCAGGGCACCCACTGGGTTCCTTTTCCACCTGTCACACATGAAGTGTTAACCCCAGGGGGTTACATCACAGTGCTCTCTGGCAGATGGATGATACTCATGGAACTTCCTTTGGGAAATACAGTTTGTGCATATTTAATGCTATTCTGAGATTGCTTATGCCTCTCCTCACACAAGAGGCTGCAGAGCATACCACACTGCTCACTGCATTGCAGCATTTGCCATTTTGAGCTATCCACAGCATCTTTAGGTGGAAAATAATTCCTTTTTATATATCTTCTGCATTTAAAAACTTTTGTGCCCAACATAAACCAGCTCACAACACAAGCATTCCTTACAACCCCCAGGGACAGGCTATTGTAGAAAGATCCCACAGATGTCTCAACAAAAATCCAGAAGGGTAGAGCTCTACCCCAACCCAGTTATCTAAACAAGACCACATTTACATTAAAATTTTCATTGTATAGTAGATAACCTCACTGCACAGAATGACTCTGGTCACCAGAGGACAGAGTAGTAAAACCTAATGTGCTATGGAAAGATGTCATGACAGGAGAATGATCTGACCTGCTAATGTAGGGGTGAGGATATGTTTGTGTTTTTCCTGAAGGTGCAGATCAGCTACTTTGGGTACCTTTGAGACCTGTAAAGGTCCATGGATCCAGTGAAGAGCCTGTCTCCAGGCCTGAGGAGGCTGAGACAGATTCCAACAAGGCCTCTGTAGCACCTGAGTGCAAGAAGGCAGCCCAAAGGGACAGGGTGGGGACTAGCACGGAGTAGCCAAAAGGCAAACAGCAAAAGATGGCGGCTTTACTGCTGTCTGTCTGGTGCTGAGTACCGCAGCAAACCTCCGCTGGACCAGGAGTGAGAATTCATCGTGAACATTGAGAAATAAGAAATGGAGATGTGGCCGGGCGTGGTGGCGTACACCTTTAATCCCAGCACTCGGGAGACAGAGGCAGGTAGATTTCTGAGTTCAAGGACAGCCAGGGCTATACAGAGAAACCCTGTCTCTGAAAAAGAAAAAAGAAAAAAGAAAAAAGAAAAAAGAAAAGAAAAGAAAAGGAGATGTAGGGAAAAGAGAAAATCCTGAGAGAGATTGAAGTCCATAGTGACTGGTGACATCAGCTGACCATGTCAGAGACCCCGGAGCCTCAGGCACATAGAGGAATGGCAAAGCCTTCCTCTGGGGACTGAGTGGGAGTTTTGACAGTGTGTGCAGAAGATGTCCACCATAGCTTCTCCCCTTTGGATATTTATGACTTAATGACTGCTCCTACTGAGATTAACTAAACCTCTCCCCTTGATGTACCTGTCTCAGCCTAAATTCCTGTATAACCTAATATTTTCTACTTGTCAGTTAATTCATTCTACTCCTATTCTTTTTAATTAAAAAAACTTGTTAGTATTTTTATCCGTATCACAAATACATGAATGGATCTGAAACACATTCTATGTGAGAAGCTGTGTCTAAGTGACCATCTGTTATGGTTTTGTTGACACTAGGCATCCATAAAAGACATGTCTGTAGGACACAATATTGTCAGGCTTACCTGGAGCAAACGATTTAAGAGGAAATGGTAACTGATGTACTATGTACAGACCTTGTTTTTATGGTGACAAGGATGTTCTGACATTGTGATTTTAGAATTTGGTCGACTCTAGACATAGTAAAAATGTTTGAATTGTACAGTTTAAATGGTAAACTCTATGGCATGACAACTACATACTGATAAACGTTAAGTGTTGTGAGTTTTGCCTACATTATGTCTGTACACCACCTGCATGTCTGCTGCCCACAGAAGCCAAAAGGCATTAAGGTCTTCTAGAACTGGAGTTAGAGGTGGTTGTGAACTGTCATATGGAATTCGTGGAATTGAATCCAGGTCTTCTGGGAGAGCAGCCAGTGCTCTTACCTGCTAGGCTGTTTTTCTCACCTTAAAGCTATTGCTTTTAAGAGCACTTTAAAAATCTAGTCATATTTCAGGTACTGGGTGATTAAAAACCTGAGGCAGATGAAGCAGAAAAATGCCTAGGAAGGACTTTGTGGACAAGAGTGGTTGAGAACTGTGGAGAGTTTCAGTGTGGGTGTTTGGGGCACTAACTGTTGTGGTTCTGCTTTTGTGTGCCACTGCCCGGCCCCACCCTCTTAGGGCATGGCTACACCCATTCAGCACTGCCACCCAAAGAACTGCTGGGGAAGACTGCAGTTCTGAGGACCCTCCTGATGGACTGGGACCCTCCCTTGCTGAACAGGCCTTAAGGCTAAAAGCTGTTAAACTGGAAAAAGAAGTCCAGGATTTAACAGTGAGTAGTAGACTTTATATCATTTGTTGTTTATGTCTCTTCTCTGGTTTAAATGTTCAAGTGAAGTTGTGTGTGTGTGTGTGTGTGTGTGTGTGTGTGTGTGTGTGTGTCTTTTTTAAAAATAAATTTTCCTCTAAAATGGCTCTTTAACCTCTTCCTCCACTACGCTCATTAGGCCAAAAAAAAAAAAAAAAAAGAAAGAAAAAAGGTCTGTGGTTTTTAAAGTGCCTCATGGCTAAGGATGTTGCCTCCTTTTGGCTCTTCTTTTATAGCAGCATTTAGATGGCTGATGGCTTGCCAAGGTAAAAGTGATGCGTGTGATACCAGTCAGGTGATAGAGAGTAAATATTTGTTGGGTGTGTTGGCTCTTTGGACATCTGGCTTCCTGTACATAGTCAAGATTGAGCACTTCGAGAAGAGATCAATAAAACAGAAGGATTACAAGGCCGAGCAACGTCCCTCAGGACCAAAGGGTGCTGGGAAGCGTGTCTTAGGAGAGCGGTTAAGGAAACCAGGGATTACAAGCAAGAAGAGGACTAAACAAGCTGAGAACTGCCTGGAAATGGGTGATAGGTTTTAAAAACTTACTTAGCTATATTAGAGTTCAATTAATGAAGGAAAGCTTGGCAGTGTTGCCTACTTTTCTCTGAATAACGAACTTGAAACTGATACGCTGAAGCTAGTCAGAATTACTTACAAGCTACTGAAGAGTGAGTCGATTGCCTCTTAGGTAGTTTGGAGAGCAACCAGCCTCACACTATTTGCTTCTATTGGAGCCTTTATGCATGCTGAGAGAGCCATGTCACTGTTAGAAGCATGAGATTTATAAAGTAAAACATTCTTTCCTGTGATTCCTCAACCTTTGATTTTGCTTTTGATGTCTAGCTGAGATACCAGAGAGCTGTTGCTGATTGTGAAAACATAAGGAGAAGAACCCAGAGATGTGTGGAAGACGCGAAGATATTTGGTAAGGAGAATCCAAAGAACAGTGCATAACCAGGACGGTCAAGTCTGCTTGCTGTAAGCAGCACTGGTCTGTAACCACAGGGAAAGCCTGCTTGCTGTAAGCAGCACTGGTCTGTAACCACAGGGAAAGCCTGCATTGCTGTGGACAAGAATTCCTAGTTGATGTCAGTGCTCCGAAAGTTGGTGATTTATAGAACAGCCTAAAGGAAGCTAAGAGAGACACACACTCACACAAACACACACACACACACACACACACACCATCCAAGTTTACAGGTTTATAGCAAGGCTCAGCAAACCCTAGCCAGGTAATATTTACAGTTTTAAATGTCATGAATTTTTTTTTTTTTAATTCATGTAAAACTTGTTTTCTCTTTACCTACAGAACATAAAGTCCTTGGCTTTTGCCTCTTGTCCCACAAAGCCTAAAATGCTTCCTGTGTGGCTTTTTACAGAAGACAGTTGTTGGCTGCTGAGTTATGGAAATGTCTATTGCAAATAGCACAGTTTTAGCAATGGGAGAACTTCTGATGTTCCACCTGCTCAATGAGCAAGACGGATGGACACCAGAAGTCAGGCTTTGAGTTAGAACTAGTTATTATCAGTTTACTCAAGAAATAAATGATAAGACATCTGGGAACAAACTCACATTAGCAACTGCTAGCCAGTTTATTATCCTAAAATATATCTAGCCAAAGAGTCCATAACAGTCATTAGCAGAAGGAATTTCTTCCTGTTGACCAGAGATACTTAGGAAGCCAAAGGGTTTTTGGATGCTCATGGAGAGAAAAGAAACGTACAGTAGGTTTTTGTTTTATGTTTTTGTCTTTTGAGACAGGGTCTCTCTATGTAGCCCTGGCTATTCTGGGACCCTTTATGTAGACCAATTTGAGGCTGGCCTTGGAACTTAACAGAGATTCCTGTCTCTGCCTCTCAACTGCTAAAATCAAAGATGGTGAGCTACTGTGCCTGGCAGAAAGAAGAGCATTTTTAACAGATATATCATGACAACTGTCTCACCTCCTTGCATACATAATTTTAACTTTGTAGTCTTATCTTCTTGATCACAACCATTCTTTTTTCCAAGAGATTACTACCTGTTAAAATAATGTAATAAATTGGAACTAAGGAGATGGTCCAGTGGGTAGTTTCTTTGCAAGAATGAAGGGCTGAGTGGGATACTTAGAACTCAGGGAAAAGAAGGTCAGGTGTGTAACTAACACCAGGCAGGGCCTGGAAGCCCACAGGGCACTCAGTTTGGCTGAAATGTCCAGCTCTTTGTCTAGTAGAAGACTGAAAACCCGAGAGCAAACCATCTAGTGTTGACCTATGGTGACTTTACTGGTGTGCACATACAGGGAAGTGTATGCACACATCACACACAAAATAACCCTAATGCAGTGGTGAGAATGCAGTCAGAGACTGGGCCTTGGTGTAGCAAGGAGAACTTGGGCTTCTGTTTAGCCAGATTTCCACTGCTTCACCGACTTAGACGCAAGGTCTCCCCTGGCAGCACACAGGTGAGCACAGAAGCTTGCTGCTCTCACACTTATGCCGGAAGGCTGAAGATGCAGCTCAGTGGCCGAGCACTCACACATGCTCAGAGCAGCGGGCTTGAGCATGATAGGCAGCTCAGAAAACCCACAGTCCGCTCTCAGTCGGGGCTGGCTTGTTCCACTGAAGCACCTCTGCTCACCCTTCTCTCTCCTGCCCCCTCCTTCTCTACACTCGATGATGCCACATGGGCCCGTGTGCATGCCTGTAAGACAGCAGGCACGGGGCTAATACCACTGCTGTTGGACTAGCTCCAGTCAGGTTCCCACTGTCCCTTCCTCTGGCCTGCCATGTTCTGGTCAGCTTTCTCAGATCCCTCAGTAAATGTTTTTTATTGTTTACGTGTGGCTAGTCTAGGTCGCTGTCCATAGGAAGGAAACTCACCTCAGTTATAGGTGTGCCATACCTTCCTATCTAGCCAGCCTCAAGAACAAGTGGCTCTTGGCAGCTTTAGCATGTTTTTCCTGTTTGGTATTCCCAACCCATAGCCTCCCAATGAAATCTTCCTATCTTACCTCTTGAGAATGGCCGCTGCCCAACTAAGATAAACCTATTTTCAGTCTGTTTATGTAGACTTCCTTAGTCAAGTTGTAATTTCCCAGTTTCCCAGTAGGATTCCTGGAGATAGCTGGCTGTCTCCAAAAGGACACACTTTGCAGAAAAGGCACTGGCTTGTGGGAGCTGGGATGGTTAAGCTGACCCCCAAGTCCTGTGTGACAACCTTCCCCGTCTCAGAAATGCTAGGTATAAAGTGTACCAGCCACTTCCCTAGGCCTTCTCCAGATTCTGCCCCTGAGGTCAGCATTGTTCTCAGCTGTGTGTTTGGTTTCTGTGTAGGAATCCAGAGCTTCTGTAAGGACCTGGTGGAGGTGGCAGATATTTTGGAGAAGACTGCCAAGTGCTTTTCAGAAGGCGCTGAACCTGAGGACCACAAGCTTACTCTGGAAAAAGTCTTCCAAGGGCTGTCCCTGCTAGAAGAAAAGCTGAAAAGCGTGTTTACCAAGCATGGCCTAGAGAAAATGACACCCATCGGTGACAAATATGACCCTCATGAGCATGAACTCATCTGTCACATGCCAGCAGGTGTTGGGGTGCAGCCTGGCACTGTGGCACTAGTCCGGCAGGATGGCTACAAACTTCATGGCCGCACCATTAGACTTGCACAAGTGGAAGTGGCAGTGGAGTCTCAGAGAAGACTCTGAACAGGTCACTGGAACCAAACCCTCTCCCAGAGTCAGGCACCTATGTCTCCTTTATTTATTAAGCTGGTTTGTATTATACATGAGGTCCTTCGTGTGCTCCGTTTCGGATTTAGTCACATTGGCTGTTCTACAGTGTCTTATTGGGTTTATGTGACCTGTTTGGTCTCATCGGGAGTCCTGCCACTAGGCATTTGAACAATATGACAAGTGTCATGTGGCCTTTATCAAAATGTTTACAAAAATCATTTAAATTGGTACTCTGATGATTGACTCCAAAACCTTCTTACCTGTGTTTTCATCTAACTGCTGGAATTAGTGCAGCACCTTGTATCTTGTATTTTGGGGAGAGGGAAATGGTAGGGATTGGTTTGATGTTTAGGTACGTAGATGACGATGCCTTACCCTTGTATAAGTTTAGGTCATTTGAGCTGGCGGGTGGAGAGATTTCCTAAGACTCCTTTTTTATTTCACTTTTTCCAGTCATATCTCATGCTTGCAGTCCTTGCCAGGGTTACACTCACAACCCTTTCTGGTCCCTTTTGGAAGGGCTAAAGGGTCAGGCTAGTCTTCCTTTCTTGTTGGTAAGGTGAATATATTTATTATTAAACTGGTCTCAAGTCTAAGAACAGGCAAGCCCTGGTTGCCTTGACAATATAACCCAATCCCAGGGAGACCAAAAGTCTCCGTACATCTCAAGTTGGAGAAGTAGACTTTGGGGACCAGGCATGATGGCTGTCAATTCAAAAATAAAAACAAAATATTAAGGTGGATAATTTTTTTACAGTACATAATTTACACAAAAGTAATTGCCTCCCTTGCATGGACTCAGAATGAACCAGGCCATCCTTTCTGGGTTGGAGAGGACAAGAGCAGCAACAACAAAAATAAAGGCGATCAAAGTCCTCAGGCAACACTGCTGTCACCTTCACTACTCCAGTTTTTAAATCCTGAGTCAAAAGCACCAAGAAAAAGAAAATTTTTTAAGCCGGACGTGGTGGCGCACGCCTTTAATCTCAGCACTCGGGAGGCAGAGGCAGGTGGATTTCTGAGTTCGAGGCCAGCCTGGTCTACAGAGTGAGTTCCAGGACAGCCAGGGCGATACAGAGAAACCCTGTCTCAAAAAAACCAAAAAAAAAAAAAAAAAAAGAAAATTTTTGTATATTATTGACAAAAAGAACAAAGTTGTCTCAGTTCTGCATATGTTTTGTTAAGAAAAGGTGTGGTATAGCTCCATCACTGTCCACCTAAAATCATTTGCAGTGTACAAAGGAAGGGCCATATACCTTGTGTTCTTCCTTGGTAAACTGTATGTATGTCCTGGAAGATGGACAGTAAGGCCGAGGTGCAACTGTCCATCCACACTTGTACTAGGGGAGTGAGGATGTTGATTTTCATGGTACTAGAAGCCAGAGGAGTGATCTGCATCCTGTAGTAACCAGTGCCTGAGTACATGGGGTCACCACCAGACAGCACTGGGTTGGCATTGAAGTCTTTGCTGACATTGACATCACACTTAGTGATGGAATGGAAGGTAAGTTCATCGTATTCCACACCCAGAAAGAAAGGTGGAAGAACACCTGGGGGCAGCTCCTAACTCTTGTCCAAGGAGAAGGCAGCAGCAGCAGGCATGTCTTATGGGAAGCCCCAGGCCATATGGCACAGGTTCCCCTTGATGTTAACAGTTGGCCATGGTGAGGCTGTAGCTTGCTTGCTCAGGAGCTTCATGAGTAGTCTATAAGGTCTTGTCCAACAGGATCATGTAAAGGAAGAACATAATCCCTGTAGATGGGCAGTGTGGGTGACCCTGTCTCCAGAGTCCATTGGGATGCAAGTGGTACTATCAAGACAGCATAGCCTTCGTGGCTATGTGCATGGCTGGGTGTTGATGGTCTTGATCATGATCTAGATCATCTATTCATGACTGGCCTAGAGTTCAGGGAGCCTCAGGGAGCAGCACCAAGTGCTCCTCCAGGGCCACACATGTCTCATTGTAGAAAGTTGGTGACAGTTAAGTCCTCCATGGATACCTGTCAGGATGCTTCTCTTGCTCTAGGCCTTGTTACCCATGTAGGAAACCTGACCAGTGCCACCATCACACCCCAGTGCATTGGGCAACCCCACCATGAAGCAGGAGACAGACTTGGAAGCATCCTCACCTATGAAGCCAGCTCTGTTAGCTCCAGTGCAGCAATATCTGCCTCCGTGGCAATTGGTGACAGGTGGACCCAGCAGTGGAGGATCTGAAAGAAACCTGTGCTTGCCAGGTAAACGTGGGTACCACAGAGCATCTTCCCTCATATGTAAGGAGCTATTTTTACAGCTCCTTGGTATGAAGCAATTTTAGGCAGCACCAAGAGCAAACGACCCAAATACATTTTATAATGTAATTTTATAATTATACATTTTATAATTGTAATTACCCTACAGTGTCCGGTTCCACCAACCCTGATTCTTGGCCTTCGTCAGATTAGCCCTGGGATCTTATATTGGATTATATGGGGAGAAGACAAAAATTCTGGATTCATAATTTCTCATTAAATAAGGCTGATGTGTGCCTTTTTCCCCCCGTCATAGGGGCTGACAAGTTACTACCTCTCACACCAACAAATCTTGTGTTTTTAGAGCATTGGGGATTGGATGCAAAGTCTCAGGAATGCCAGGTAAGCTCTCTACAACTCCCAGCCCTGGCAAGCTTTGTTTCCTCATATCTGAATCATATCTGTATCTCATATCTGCCTTAGGCCTTGTTTGTATGAACATCCACTTCTGTGTTATCCTTGTAAATTTTATGAACCTGTATAGTTTTTAAGTCTCAATAACTGATGGTGTGTAAAAGATTTGCCCAGTAAATACCTTAATGCGCGAATAATACACAAGGTAAGCTTTATAAAGGCTTTAGCATAAGAGGCCTTAACTGATATAGGAGAAAATGGGAATGAGAAGTTGATGGAAATAAACTTGCTTAGAAAATAACTAGGTAAAATTTAGCAAAAGAAATTCTGCCAGGCAGGCAGGACAGCCTAGGTTAAAAGAGCTTTCCCTTTATTAATCTCTTAAGAGATGAGTGACTTCTCCCTGGGAGGGCGAATGGATTCTATAACATCACCCATTCTGTTGTGTCTGGAGCTTTAAAATGTCTGTTCTAGGACTAGACTCAAGAGACAACCCTTCTAGAGACTGACCAGACTGCAAATTAAACTGGCACCAACTGGATTACTAGAAGAAGCAAATTCTGTTGTACACATAAATACAAGAATCCCACAAAATCTGAGACCGTCAGAAAATTGGTGCTTGGATCCCTTCCTCATCTATAAAACAGGGCTTAGGTCTCCTAAAAACTGGAAGAGCAGAGAAAACTGTATTAAATAAAGGTGGTCTTGTAGACATTGTCTGGGAGGCCCTTTGATACATAAAACTGCCAACTGTAAATATACTGATTTACAGATTTTCAACTTGTGTATTAAAAAAAGGAAAAAGCCTCTCGATGCTCTCATGATTTCAGTTTCCCAAAATACTATCAGCTCAACACATACACATACTATTCTGAGGTGGCATATTCTAGTCTCAGACCTCCAGTCGTTTTCAGGAGGGACCCTCATGAGTAAGTGTGTTTAAATGAAGCTGTCTTGCTTTGGTCCCCATCATCACCAGATCTAAACACTTGGGCAGAGGTCGGGCTTGGGATGGTGTAAAGTGTACTGGGCACTATAGAAAACAGTTATGACTGTCTTTTTTTTTTTTTTTTTTTTGGTTTTTCGAGACAGGGTTTCTCTGTGTAGCCCTGGCTGTCCCGGAACTCACTCTGTAGACCAGGCTGGCCTCGAACTCAGAAATCTGCCTGCCTCTGCCTCCCAAGTGCTGGGATTAAAGGCGTGTGCGCCACCACGCCCAGCTCAGTTATGACTATCACATGTGCATGTTTTATCTCTTGTGTGTGTCCTGTGTGCACACCTGGTGCCTGTGGAGGCCAGAAGAGGATGTCAGATTCCCTGGAACAGGAATTAGAGATGGTTGTAAACCACCACGTGAGTACACTTAAAAAGTACTGCTTACTGGGGGTTGGAACATGGCTCTGTGGTAAAGAACACTGGCTGCTCTCCTCGAGAACCAGGGTTTGTTCCCAGCACCCTCTACAGTCAGAAGGTTCTCTTGGCAAGGCATTATTTTACTCTTCCACTAGGCACATGTTGTAAATTTAATAAGCAGTGAAATTCCACATTTGGAGTTTACCCCCTCATGCCCTCATTTCTACAAGGTTGACAGATGGAAACAATGAGAAACGTGCCATGTCTATTTTGGAGTTACTAGCTGTCCTTGACAGGAAACTAGGACAAACTGTAATTTTAGGAGTTCTGTTGTCTAAAGATTGTTCTGACCTTTCCATGTAGTTTTGCAAGTAGATTAGTAGTGCGTTCTTTTATAGTTGAGTAGTTTTTGCAGACTTAAATCGTGAATTCAGGATGAGATGACACTGTAACAGCAAAAGAGAAGGGACGATGGAGCCAGAGCAGTGTAGGAGAACTCACACTTTGTCTAGACTTTGAGCCCAGTTCTGGTCCCTGTGATTTCTGGTGCTAATCGTTCCTTGTTTATAAGATGGTTATAACTTGTGATACTGAGAGGAGTACATGAAACTCCAGTAAGCTCTCCTAGTATATTGCTTAGATTATCACATTGTTTTTCTTGCATTTTTATGGTTATCTAAAGACTGGTTGGGAACATTAATAATAATGAGAGTAATAGTAATTAATAATAATAAGTTGTTAGCTGACCTTCTGTGACCTGTGTAGCTTGAGCCCTGGAACCCTGGCTAGGGAGGGAGTGAAGAAAGGACAGCGTACACATAGACACACACAGTGAAGCTGGGATCAGATGAGCCTCTCTAACGCTACCACTACCACTGGAACCTGTGGATATTTGTTGGATACGGCACGAGGGAGGAGTTAATTAGTCTCAAAGGAGATGTGTGGAGGCCAGCAAGCTCAGAACGTAAGCATCCAGGAGGAGGAAGTCACGGTTACTAGTCTTTTGCAAATATTGAGTCTTCCATAGACACTCAGACTCCAGAGAAAAGTCTTGCCAGTTTTCCATGAGCCAATTAATTGGTCTTGTCTTCAGCAGGCTGTATCTATATCAAAATATACATTCACTTGGAACTTCACTCTCGCAGACTTACCCATAGCTACACTGTCCCTAATCTCTTAGGGTTAGTGTTGCTGTGATGAAACACTAAGAACAAAAGTTGGGGAGGAAAGGATTTATTCTGCTTACACTTGCATGTCACTCATCATTGAAAGAAGTCAGAGCAGGAACCTGGTGGTAGGAGCTGTTACAGAGGCCATGGAGGACTGCTGCTTCCTAGTTTACTGACTTGCTCAGTCTGCTTTCTTACAGAACCCAGGACCACCAGCCCAGGGGTATCTATCCAGGAATGGATTGGAGCTTCCCCCATCAATCACTAATTAAAAATATATATACCCTATATGCATGGTTGCATTCCATTCTGGTCATTAATAGGGGCAGTAAACCAAAATTTCTTCAGGAAGTTCCTGAAACTGACCAGATTCACTGTGGTATCAAAACTGCCTATAACTCCAATTTGGGAGATCCATTGTCTTCCCCGGCCTTCCAAGGCCACTGCACACACATACACATTAACAAATCTTTAAAATGACACCAGTGGTTTTTGACACATTGAGAGTTGTTTCTGAGTTTATTTTTTGAGTCTTCTCATTGCTTTGTAATTGTTTGATCCATGTGATAATAGGGAAAATGGTACTTTAGGCTTCTGGACCAACCCTTAAAAAAAAAAAATAGCAGAGGGGCTGGAGAGATGGCTCAGCAGTTAAGGGCACTGACTGCTCTTCCAGAGGTCCTGAATTCAATTCCCAGCAACCACATGGTGACTCACAACCATCTGTAATGGGATCCAATGCACCCTGGTGTGTCTGAAGACAATGACAGTGTACTCACATACATACATAAAATAAATAAATCTAAAAATAAAAAATAGCTGAGCCAATACCTTCTTGTCCACTAGTGGCTCCATCATGTAAGTGGAGTTACTCTGTACATTTGTGGACAAATTAAAAGAT
Source organism: Mus minutoides (assembly GCA_902729485.2). Lineage (NCBI taxonomy): Eukaryota > Metazoa > Chordata > Mammalia > Rodentia > Muridae > Mus > Mus minutoides. The sequence goes on from LR750269.1 coordinate 226,518, forward strand.
TATTACTTTTTTTTGTTGTTGTTGTTGTTTTTCGAGACAGGGTTTCTCTGCCTTGGCTGTCCTGGAACTCACTCTGTAGACCAGGCTGGCCTCGAACTCAGAAATCCGCCTGCCTCTGCCTCCCGAGTGCTGGGATTAAAGGCGTGCGCCACCACACCCAGCTAGATTATTACTTTTTTTCTGTTTGTTTTTTTGGTTTTTTGAGACAGGGTTTCTCTGTACAGTCCTGGCTGTCCTGGAACTCGCTCTGTAGACAAGGCTGGCCTCTAACTTTGGTTTTGGAATGGTTTGTTACATAGCAGTTAGCTGATATAGTTTCCTCCATGCATTTTGAGTCTCAGCTAATTATTTTACACCCCGGTACCAACTAATCGTGTGGTTTTGTTTCCTTGCTTTTCCTCTTACCAGCTAGTTGAGCCTGATGGTCTCATGCATTAGCAATAAGCTGCTAGAGTTATAAGAACTAATGGGTACAGCCAAACACTGGGTGAAGCCAGGGGAACCCCCCCCAAAAGAGAGAAAGGAAAACACCTATGAGCCAAAGGGGTCAAGAACATGGCACACAGAATCAACTAAGCAGGGCTCATAGGCACTCAAAGAGACTGAAGTGACAGTCTTGAACTGTATGGCCCTGAGCTAGGTCTTCTGAATAAACATGGTTTCGTAGCTTGGGTTCTTGTGAGAACCCTAACAGCAAAAATGGGGAGTATCTCTGGCTCTTTTTGCCTGCGCTTGGGACCCTTCTATGGGGTTGCCTCATCCAGCCTTGATAATGAAGGTTTGTGCCTAGTCTTACTGTGATTTGTTACAATGTGTTTAGTTGATACCCCCGGGAGGCCTGCGTGGTTTTTTTTCTTCTTTTCCTTTCTTTTCTTTTTCTTTTTTTTTTGTTGTTGTTGTTGTTGTTGTTGTTGTTTTTAAAGGGAAATGGAGGAGTGGATCTAGGGGAGGGGAGGTTGGGGCCTGAGGGGCTGTGAGAAGTGGAAGTAGGAGAAACTGGTCAAGATCATGTACGTAAAGAATATAAATTAAAAAGAACTAGTGGGAAAAGCACATCTCTAGATTCAATGTACACAAGACCCCAGTGTTACAAAGTAGAGCTCCAAATGAATTTTAAAGTAAATATGATTAAAAATAAAAACCTAAGTAATCAGCACGTAAGAGAACGTGACACAAAATGATAAGTAAATGCTTTACTTAAAATAGGGAATAAGGGCTGGGCGTGGTGGCGCACGCCTTTAATCCCAGCACTTGGGAGGCAGAGGCAGGCGGGTCTACAGAGTGAGTTCCAGGACAGCCAGAGCTACTCAGAGAAACCCTGTCTTGAAAAACAAAAACAAACAAACAAAAAGGAATAAGGGTTGAAGAGATGGTTCAGTGGTTAAGAGCACTTGTTGCACTTGCGCACCTGGGACCCAGGTTCAGTTCCCAGCATGCATATGGTGGTTCACATCCATGTTTAGTAACTCTGGCTTCGTGGGATCCTACGTCCTCTTATGATTTTAGAGGCGAGCAGACTGCATGTGGTGCACAGGCAAACCCTGGAACATAAATTTTTAAATAAGAATGGAGGCTCAGGCCCATAATCGCAGCAACTGAGAGCCTGAGGGAGAATAGCCAGCCTAGGTTACCAAGTAAGATCCTATCTCCAAAGACACGGGAGAGCATGTCCAAAATGTTAGCATTTGAGAGGTGGAGGCCGGAGGATCAGGAGATCAAGGTCATCCTCCACTACATAGTGAGGTTCAGAAAGCCAAAGATACCTGTATCTAAATTAAATAGTTAAAAATAAAGGAGGGGGGAGATGGTAGAAGGCAGGTGTAAAATGGAAGAAACTGGAAGAAACTGGAAGAAAACAAACACCAGGGTTATACAGAGAAACCCTGTCTCAAAAAAAAAAAAAAAAAATTCAGGATCTAACGCAGACTCGCTTGTTTCAGCACATGCTAGCGCATCTAGTCAGTTTTCCAGCTTGGTCAGCAATTTACAGCACAGGAAAGAGCGCAGATTATCCTGTCCTCTGGAAACAGACATAACAGAAGGGACATCACAAAGCTAATAACTGGTTGGACTCCCTTCTGTGTATCTTCCTGCAGCTGGGCCCTGGTCCTGATGTTGGGATCCAAAGAAGGGCCCTGGTCCTGATGTTGGGATCCAAAGAAGTGGCACACCTGCGCTTGAGCAGAATGAGCCAACCAATGAAGAACCCGCATCCCAGGAGGCGGGACAGGGACGCTGCCAATGACTGAGCTTTCCCTGAGACAGATGTAGCTAATGAGGACTTCGTACTGCAGAGGGACGGTTGCTCGACCAATGAAAGACTGAGACCAGCCAGGCTGCTAGGCCGGATCGCCAGTAGGGCGGCAGGGCGGGTGCACAGTCGAGCGCCAACCGCTAGAGGCCGATCCTCAGCTTGCTGCCCGGTCACCACCCGCCATGGCCCGCGTTGCCCCGCTGCTCGCCTTGCTGGCCACAGTCCTCACCGCCGCCGCTGCAGGCGGAGACGCACCGCCGGGGAAAATCGGTGCGGGAAGGATGCGGTGGGGTGCTCACTGAGGACGGGCGGGAAGAGGGTTGGCAGCTGACCGGGGGTAGGGGAGGGCTGCTCCGGAGACGAACTGGCTGTAAGGCTGCTGGGCGCGGAAGAAGAGGGCATAGGGGATGGGGAGGATGGCTTGAGCACCAGGACAGGGCCACCTGGGAAGGAGGAGGCCCGGGCAGTGATTGCTGTCTTGCAAAGCACATGGTCACTGCACATTTGCTCTGGAGAAGCTGGCGGGTGACAAGCCAGGAGCTGGGCAGGCGGAGGCGTTCGCAGGGGTCTGCTGAGGGCCGTGTGTGTAGCAGAGGCTGTGGCTGTGGTTCGTGCAGCAGGAGAGGCCCTTCCTTAGGATGAGAAAGTTCCGTGTCTGGAGAGCGCTTGTCAGGTTCAGCGTGCGCTTAAAAAGCCTTTGGAAGAGTAACCTTTAACCAGAACTTCCGGTCTGTAGAAAGCAGTTCCTTCCACAGGACAGAACAATAGATGGCTGGGGGTGGATTTGTTGAGTGACAGAGTAGGGAACTTTTTCCTCTCAGGCTAGCTAGGCAAGCATTCTCCTGCGTAGCCCAATATGGACAACTCTTAGCGACAATCTTTTTTTTTTTTTTTTTTTAAATTATTATTTGTGTGGTTTTCCCCAACATTTCATCCCAAAGTTCTTCAGGCATACTGCAAAGGTGAAAGAATTTTAGAATCTCGTCCATGTGCCCACCACCCACTTTGGCATTTGCTGCCAAGGCCCCTTACATTCTGGTGCATTTCAAAATAAACTGCAGGCACCGGGCCACCTCACTAAACACACCATTGTGTAGTCTTTGTCACTAGTGCCGCCTTTGTTCACTTTCCTTTCTTCCTTTCTTTTGTTTTCACTCGGCATGACTCAGAGGTTCTTAAATCTCTTTGTACATGAATTCCGACAACCAGAAATGCTGGGCTTCTGGTGGTGGGAGGAAAGGCGGGAGCGCTTTGGGACATTACAGACTTGCCTGGACCAGTCCAGTTCTAAAGTTCAATCATGTAGGAAAACTCCCCCAACAGGCCACAAAAGGTTAAGGCTGACCAAAGCACACTGGAAATCAATTTATGACTGAGAGGCCGTGGAAGAGAGAATCTTGGGGGTTGGGTATTAAGAGAAGGCCTAATGGAGGTTGACTTTGGGGCAGACTTGGCAGGAGAATGAAGAGTTAGGTAGGCAGGGACCCAGGATGTACAGTACTCATTTCCCTAGCAGCAGGGACCCCTCCCAGCAGAGCCAAATGATGATTCCATACCTTGCATCCTGCCTCCTTCTAGCTTGCCCCCAGACACACCTCACCCATGCCCTTCTCTATTGATGACAAGCTACCCCTTAGCTCTCCTGAGTGCCTTCAACCCCTTAGTGATTTGGACTGGACCTAGAAAGGAGGAAAGGCAGGGTGCTTCCTGTTTGAGGGCATAATCCTTGGGCTCCAGCAGGATTTTATCTCAAAGCTTCTGGGTGGCCCTAGGACCCTTTAGAGTCCCCCTGATGGCCTGCTCATGATGTCCTCTCTGCTCTCACGGGCATGCAGGTTTTTCTCCAGGAATCCTGCTCAAATGCTTTCTCTATGTGAAGCCTGTAGCTGCTGCTTTTTTTTCTCAGGATGCCCTGAAAGCCTGTGGTCCTACTTAGTTATGGATTGTTCTAGCTGACTGTACATAGAGTCTTTGCCCATTGGCTGCTTAGGCCTCCGGGAACCAAAACCCTCTTTGGTTCATCTCTGGGTCTTTGGTACATCTTATAGGACAAGGCAATGCCTGTTATTTGTGTCCCATAAGCCTGTTCACAGTGACATGACGTCTTACTTATAGCCTGGGAGAGTGGGAGTTGAGAGTCACCCCAAGACCTTGAAATGACCATTTCTTTGGAGAAAATGGATAATTTGGAAGTCTCCAGAGAAGGAGAAGGGAAGAGAGCAGAGTGGCTAAGGGTACTCCTGGAAGTGACTTTTTGGGTTTTTTGAGACAGGTTTTCTTCTCTGTGTAGCCTTAGCTGTCCTGGAACTCGCTCTGTTGTAGACCAGACTGGCCTCAGAGCTCAGATATCTGCCTGCCACTGCCTTCCAAGGGCTGAGATTAAAGGTGTGACTCACTCTTGAGTACTTGAGGAAAAGGAGTCTGTTATTTCAACATGCAATAGATATGTCGTGGGCTTGACCACCTGCCAGGGTTTGGGAACATAATCACCCTGCTTTTCCTCGTTGTCCTCGAACCCTTTGAATACGGTGTGGCAAAGGCAGCATGTGCTGCAGCGATGCGTGTGAGAGATCCCTGCCTCTCCCTTGAAGGTGGCTCTGGCAAGCCGAGCTAAAGGGAGTCTTTATCTTCTGGCCTGGCTGGCTGGGAATACTGGGCTGTCGAGGAGAAGAAAGCAGTGTCTCAGATATAGGACAAGCAGAATCGCAGGGAAGGCAAGAACCCAGCCCAAGGGTTTCATAACGAGCTCACCCTCCTCCCTCAGGGCTGCTTGTTGAGAACTATCTGTCTAGACAGTGGTTCCCGGTAGCATCAGGTGGTAGGTTGGACTTTGACCAAAGGCTGACACACTTTGCTTATAAAGAGCCAAAGGGTAAATATTTGGGGCTTTAAAGGCCGTCTCCTGACAGTAGGTAAGAGAAAGGGTGTGGGCTTTATTGGCAGATGCCAGCAGCCTCAGAAGGCTGAGAGAGAGACTCCCCTGAGCCTAGGAGTTCAAAGCTAGCCTAAGCAGCATGGTGAGACCCTACCTCAAAAAAGACAAGACCAGCCAGGCTGGGTGATTCATGCCTTTAAAGCCAGCACTAGGGAGGTAGTGGCAGGCAGAGCTCTAGGTGTTGGAGGCTGGCCTAGTCTACATAGGGAGACCTTGTCACAAAAAAGAAAGAAAAAAAGAGGGAAGGAAGATCTATGCCTGTAAAACTTCTAAAACAAACCTGTACTTGGATTCTGGCCTGCGGGCAGTAGTGTGCTGATCCTGTATTAAGGAATGGTTTCCAACCACCAACCGAAGTGCTGGTTAGTAACTTCTCCCCAGTTAATCCTGAAGTAAGCAGAATGGAGGAGATGGGGAATTTTATAAAAATCTAAGTTTATTATCTGATATCTTTTAACATTGATGATTGATTGATTGATTGATTGTTTGATTGATATATGGAAAGAGGGCACGTGCATATCATGGCACTTGTGTGAAGATCGGGAAACAGCCTGCACAAGTTTGTTTTCTCCTTCCACTACATAGGTCCCGGGCATGGTTTTGTTTGTCTGCTTGTTTTTGACAGGGGTTTCTTCATGTAGCCTTGGCTGTCCTGGAACTCTCTCAGTAGACCAGGCTGGCCTCGAACTCAGAGATCCATCTGCCTTCCCTCCACCCACCACTCAACCCCGAGTGCTAAGATTAAAGGCCTACACCACCACTGCCCAGCTCAATGTAATGTTTTAGAACATTGTGAATTTTGAGATTCTTTCCTTCTCTCTCCTGCTAGGGTCTTCCTTTGTCTGATGAGGGTGGTAGCAGGTACAAGAGGTGAGGGCAGCCCTTTAATTGTTGGGCTTAGAGCATCTTAAACCTCAGACTGAAATTACCCCCTTTGAAATGTCATAAGCCTGCTAAGTGCCCGCCAGGGGCCTGCGCTCTGCCCGGGGCAGTGTGAGACTAACCAGCCTCTCTCTGTGCCCATGTCTCCTTCCCTGCCTGGTTTGGACTTGCTGACAGCCGTTATCGGAGCTGGGATCGGAGGCTCTGCTGTGGCCCATTTCCTTCAGCAACACTTTGGACCCCGAGTGCAAATTGTCGTCTATGAGAAAGGGACAGTGGGTGGCCGCTTGGCCACCATCTCCGTCAACAAGCAGAACTACGAGAGCGGGGCGGCCTCCTTTCACTCTCTGAGCCTCCACATGCAGGACTTCGTCAAGCTGCTGGGTGAGTGTCCATCACAGGGGCTCCAGTGCCCCGTGCCTCAGGCTCCTGGGGGCCCAGACTCCCCCAGACCCTTAAGGTCAGATAGTCATTTAGCTCAATCTCCTCATTTTTCAGATGGAGCAGCTGAGACCAGAGAGGGGAGAGAGCTTGCCTGAGGTACACAGTGAGTTAGTTGCAGAGCCGGGATTAGAACTCAGGTTTGACTCCCAGACCAGTCTTTCCCTTTCAGCTTACTGCCTCTTAATTATGCAATTGCATCAGTGTCCATGTCCTGTTGCCCACCAGATACCTGGTACTCTACTAGGTGGTATGTGGACCTTACCTCAAACCCTACCAGCTTTCAGGATGAGAGACAGATCTCGCTCTAAAGAGACTGGAGCTAAAACCCTTAACTTACCTCAGCTGAGACAACAATGCTATATAGGCAATAAAGCCGGGACTCAAAGCTATCATCATGTAAACTCCAAATACACACCCTGTTTGCTCAAGACATCCCAACTCTCAGAAGTGGTCCTGCAGGATCTTGTCCTGTCGATACAGGAAGTGGGTACATGCAAACTCCTTCACTACATCAGGGTCTGCCTTAGCAGAAGGTTGGCATATCCTCTCGGCCCACCTCTCTGTACTTGGGGTCAAACACAATGCCATGTAAGCACGCGGTAGACTATCCAGGATGCAGGATGCTGTTAAAGAGGAGGGTAATGTATACGTTATTTAAGGGTTGGGGGAGAGAGGGGCTAAATCATGGCCATATACATACATATTTATGAGTGGAGTGTTCCTTTGGAGTGCCAAGAAGCTAGAAAGAACTCGTGAGGTCAGGGCCCCATCTGAAAGCCAGCCCTGTCACAAGAGCCTTTAGACATTCTGGACATTTCCTCACTCTTAGCTAAGCAGATCGCTGTTGAGAGAAATACAAAATGGTACATTGTTTTCATCTTCATTAATGTATTTGCTAGGAAGAGCAAACTTTCTCAGTGTATTCATTAGTGTGCTGCTTATAGGCAAGTGGCATATAGAGACAAAATAGACCGTTCCAGCCATTTGCATCAGGAAGGCCCCAGTGGGGCGGGGGGTGGGGGTGGGGGTGGGGGGGTGGAGCTCAAGGCACTGCTTGGGCCTCCTGGGGTCCTTGAAGGGGAGCTGAGAGGGCTGCTGGTCTCCCACAGGGCTGAGACAGCGGCGCGAGGTGGTGGGCAGAAGCGCCATCTTCGGCGGCGAACATTTCGTGCTGGAGGAAACCGACTGGTACCTGCTGAACCTCTTCCGCCTCTGGTGGTACTATGGCATCAGCTTCCTGAGGCTGCAGATGTGGGTGGAGGAAGTCATGGAGAAGTTCATGAGGTAGGGCCGGGGCGGAGCTGCAGAAACCCGTTAGAAGACCAGGGATGCTCTTAGGAAGGAATTGATTGGTCGAAAAGTGTGAAGGGGGAGGAACGGTAAATCCAAGGGCCGGCCACAGTTCAATTGCAGGCTCAGAGCAAGCCCCAGCCCAGCCCAAGGAGTGTGTGGGACAGAGTCCCCGCAGTGTCACACTAACTCCATTCTCTCCCCCCACCGAAGTTCTGAAGCACTTTGCACTCAGTAACCTACAAAGGCTGAAGTGTGAGGCGCCCAGGTGGAAGAGGGCCAGGAGGTGGGGTAGCTTGAGGAATAAGGCCACCTGAGGGAGGCAGCCAGCGGCAGCACACCACAGGGAGTCATTGTCATGAAAATTTCCAACTTTTCAATGTTTGTCGCCAGTGGGTTTTGTGAGCCAAGTGAAGCACTTGTGTAGGCAATGTGCAGCCTGGGGTCACCCACTGGCAAGCTTGTGGTCCCTACTTTGTCGCTCTAGAACAGAGGTTCTCAACCTTCCTAATGATGTGACCCTGATTATACTTCCTCATGTTGTGCTGAACCTCAACCATAAGATTATTTGTTGTTGTTGTTGTTGTTGCCACTACAATTTTGTTGCTGTTGTGAATCTTAATGTCAGTATCCAATAGGCAGGGTATCTGACCCCTATGAAAGGGATATTCAACCCTTAAGGGAGGTCGCGACCCACAGGTTGAGAACCATTCCTAGATTCCTCCTCTGGTGCGCCAGCCCCTCCCTATTACCTCGAGATACAGAGGACAAGTGACCTGAACCCGCTCTGTACTCACGCCAAGCAGCCGTGCCTCTTCTCTAAGCCCCTTGCTTCTGGGAGCCCTGAGCAGAGGCCCCATCACTGACCCTCAGTGTCAGATGTCAGATCCCCATAGCACCCTTCCCTGCCTCTCTGCCCTTCTCCACTCCTTTTCCACTCTATGATTAGACCATCCAAGGTGGCACGTCTTCTTGACATTCTCCAGATGTCCCCTGGAGATGCTGCACTTCTGCTCTGACTCTCATTGCTTTTTAAATAAATTTATTCTTTGATAATTTTATATATGTATTGTAATGCATTTGGTCACAATCCTCCCTCCTTCCTCTTCCCTCCTCCCTCCTCCTCCGTCCTCCCTCTCTTACTCACCTCTCTTCCACTCCTGCCAAGTCCTAATCCCACTTTTGTGTCTTCTGCCATTTTGTGTTTATTTTGCCATCCCCTGGATTTAACCAGGGCTGCTCACACGGGGATTGGTGTGGAGCTGTCCTCTAGAGTATGGGTCACTCTCTGGTGACGACAGTGACTTCCTCTTCTCCAGGAGCCCTGGCTTGCCTTTAGCTTCCTAGGATGGGCTGGGGCCCTGTGAGCGCCTCCCCATCTGTGACTGAAGTTTTATAGGGCTCTGTCTTCTGCGTGCTCTATGCAGGCAACTATAGTTGCTGTGAATTCGTGAGTGCCACAGCCATGGCGTGCCCATAAGACTATTTCACAACCCTCTGCCTCGCCACCCAGCTTTTTTTTCTTTTTTCTCTTTTCTTTTTCTCTCTCTTTCTTTCTTTCTTTCTTTCTTTCTTTCTTTCTTTCTTTCTTTCTTGTAACCTCCTTTCTGCCTTGGCACAGAATCTCACTGTGTTGCCCAGCCTGGCCACAATCCTCCTGCCTCACCCTCCCAAGTCCTGGGAGTTGCTTCCGTCATGTACACAGTCATGCAGCCCCTGCTTTTCCTCCATATGCTCTTCTCTCTCATCGTTTTTTTGTTTTTGTTTTTGTTTTTGTTTTTCCCCCTTGTTCCGGTCAACCCCGCACGCTCCGCTCGACCCCGCATGCTCCGGCCAGCCCTGCTCGCTCCGGCTGCCCCAGTACAGCCCTGCTCGCTCCAGTCGCCCCGCTCGCTCCAATCAGCTTTGCTTGCTCTGGTAGGCCTCACTCGCTCCAGCCATCCCCGTTCAGCTCCGGGTCTCTCCGGTCCAAGGATTCCTTTTTATTATTCTTCTTCATAAGTACGCTGTAGCTGACTTCAGACTCACCAGAGGAGGGCGTCAGATCTCATTACGGGTGGTTGTAAGCCACCATGTGGTTGCTGGGATTTGAACTCATCACCTTTGGAAGAGCAGTTGGGTGCTCTTACCCGCTGAGCCATCTCACCAGCCCTCTCTCATAGGTTTTAAGTTACACTGCCATACTGACTGTCCCCTATGGCAGAAGCAAGTTCTACCTGTCTTCTTCTGGTCCCTCATTCCTATCTAGTAGCCCAATTGAAAACCAGACCCATAAAAGGCAGCCATTCAAAGGCAAGCAAGTCCAGAATGTATCAGCAGGCGGTTCCTATCTGTGCTAGTTCGGAGGCTGAAATGAATGGAAGGGGAATAAGACAGGAGCTCTGAGCCAGTGAGATCCCCGACAGGTCAAGCCAGAGGGAAGGACAGTAGTGATATGAGGCTGTTGCCATCAACCTGGCTCGGTCCTTGAAGCCAGAGCAGATCTGAAGCTAGGAAAACAAGATCCACTTGTGTTCAGAGGACCTCCTCTGGGTGGTCACCCAAAAGCCTGTCTGCACAAGACTCCAGTCTCTTGCTTCTCCTAGGATCTACAAGTATCAGGCTCATGGCTATGCCTTCTCGGGGGTAGAAGAGCTACTCTACTCGCTGGGGGAAGCCACCTTTGTCAACATGACCCAGCGGTCCGTGGCCGAGTCCCTGCTCCAGGTGGGCGTCACACAGCGCTTTATTGATGATGTCGTCTCTGCGGTCCTACGGGCCAGCTATGGCCAGTCGGCATCAATGCCCGCCTTTGCTGGTAAGTGTGCAGCCCTCAGCCTGCTTGTCCTTCCTGCCCATAAACTTAGAACAAGTTGGGTCCCGTGAAGACTTTCTGGCTTACTACCATGGCCTTCTTTATGTTTTTAAAGATTTAGTTAGCCGGGCATGGTGGTATGCGCCTTTAATCCCAGCACTTGGGAGGCAGAGGCAGGCGGATTTCTGAGTTCGAGGCCAGCATGGTCTACAGAGTGAGTTCCAGGACAGCCAGGGGTATGCAGAGAAACCCTGTCTTGAAAAAAACCAACCAACCAAACAAACAAACAAACAAAAAGATTTAGTTAGTTATGTGAGTACATCATTGCTCTCTTCAGACACATCAGAAGAGGGCATAAGACCCCATTGCAGATGGTTGTGCGCCACCATGTGGTTGCTGGGAATTGAACTCAGTGCTCTTAACCACTGAGCCATCTCTCCAGTCCCCTTTCTTTTTTTTTTTTTTTTTTTTTTTTTTTTTTGGTTTTTCAAGACAGGGTTTCTCTGTATAGCCCTGGCTGTCCTGGAACTCACTTTGTAGACCAGGCTGGCCTCAAACTCAGAAATCCGTCTGCCTCTGCCTCCCAAGTGCTGGGATTAAAGGTGCGTACCACCATGCCCAGCTCCAGTCCCCTTTCTTAAAGTTTTTAAGTTTAAAAATCACATTGTATTTAATGTTTGAAATCCATGTTCATGGGTGGGAGGAGTCTTGCCTGGGATGAAGGCCCAAGATCTTTCTTCTCTCTCCCAGGAGCCATGTCACTAGCGGGGGCTCAGGGCAACCTGTGGTCCGTGGAAGGGAGCAACAAGCTGGTTTGTTCTGGTTTGCTGAAGCTCGCCAAGGCCACCGTGATCCACGCCACGGTGACCTCTGTGACGCTGCACAGTACAGGTAAGTGAACCGAGCAGGAATCATGACTATCCCTTTCCTAGCCAGCCCTCCTTTCTCTTATGTGCCTCAACCTAGTGGTCGGTGCAGGAAATATTTTTTCAGAAAAATCAGTGGGAGGCCTACCGACACTAGAGGGCATTGTTGTGGTTCACAGCATGTGCTAGGAAGCTTCCTTCCACCGTGACTCCTTTGAGCACTGAGAATTTGAGTGACATCTCTACCTCAGCCAGTTAGCAGCAGAACCATTGGAAGGGCCCCCGGGCTTTCTGACAGCCTGATCAGTGCTTGCCCAGCAGCTGTGTCAATGTGACCACCCAGCTGCCCCTGACCCCAGACTCTCTCTGCACCCCCAGTGCTGGGTCCCACAGGGAAGGTCAGTGGATATCAAAATGAATGCTTATCTTCTCTCTTGCTAGAAGGGAAAGCCCTGTACCAAGTGGCATACGAAAGTGACAAGGGCAACAGCTCTGACTTCTACGACATCGTGGTCATCGCCACACCCCTGCACCTGGACAACAGCAGCAGCAGCAACATCACCTTTGAAGGCTTTACTCCGCCCATTGAGGACATTCAGGGCTCCTTCCAGCCCACCGTGGTCTCCCTGGTCCATGGCTACCTCAACTCTTCCTACTTCGGTTTCCCGGACCCTAAGCTTTTCCCCTTCGCCAACATCCTCACCACGGACTTCCCAAGCTTCTTCTGCACTCTGGACAACATCTGTCCCGTCAACATCTCAGCCAGCTTCCGGAGGAAGCAACCCCAGGAGGCCGCTGTGTGGCGAGTGCAGTCCCCGAAGCCCCTCTTCCGCACGGAGCTGAAGACCCTCTTCCGTTCCTATTACTCAGTCCAGACGGCGGAGTGGCAGGCCCACCCCCTCTACGGCTCCCGCCGCACCCTCCCGAAGTTCGCCCTCCACGATCAGCTCTTCTACCTCAATGCCTTGGAGTGGGCGGCCAGCTCTGTGGAGGTGACAGCTGTAGCTGCTAAGAATGTGGCTCTGCTGGCTTATAACCGCTGGTACCAGGACCTGGATAAGATTGACCAGAAGGACTTAATCCATAAGGTCAAGACTGAACTGTGAGGGGTCCCAGGAAGCCCAGGAACTTTGCGCCACACTGAAGATCCTAAAGATAGAGCGCGCTCCAGCCGCGCAGGACTGACGAGGCCACACCCATGGGCTGTGTGGCTTTCTTTGCTCTCATAGATTGAGCAGGGTCGCCCATGTGGGCCCCGGTGATCTACTGTCTGCTTATCTAAGGATCCTCCTAGAGGCTGCCTTTTTTTTTTTTTTTTTTTTTAGGAGAGATTAAGAAAAGGGAAGGAAATTCTTTCAGTGTTTTGGCTGTTTTTGTTTTTTCTTTTTTTTTTTTTGAGTTGGATTTTGGGTTGTTTTTTGCTTTTTGTTTGTTTGTTTGTTTGGGGGTAGTGTTTTTGTTTTGTTTTGTTGGTTGTTTTTGTTTGGGGGATTTTTGGTTGTTTTTTGTTGTTGGTTTTTTTATTTTTTGTTTGTTTGGTTGGTTTTGGTTTGCTTTTGGGTTTTTTTTTGTTTTTTTTGTTTTGTTTTTTTTTTTTGGTTACTGTTTTTCAAGAAGAAATATAAATTCTCCAAGCTACTTCTGACTTCTTTTTAAATTTTTTTTTAACTAGAAGCCAAGATGACTGAGAAGGGGCAGAGAACTCAGTTTTATTTCGTTCCTGTCTTCCATTCCCATCTTCTCAAAATTGCCCAGCCTTGCAGTAAAACATTTACAACCAGATACTAAAAGCATAAAGCAAGGTCAGAAAGTAAGCACTTGAATGGGCTGTCTGGAGAGGGCTCTAGCTCAGAACTTCCTTAGAGACCATCTCCACACTTCTGACCCTAGGGAGAGGTGTTTACCCCCACCACTGCCTTCAGTAGAGCTTGTCAATCATGAGGAATGGGAGAAAGGGTGCTTCTGACAACCCCTGGGAGGTATTGGCCATTCTCTTTATGCCAGCGTACAGGAGTCATGTGCTAGATCTGTCTTGCAAAGGAGACAAGTCCTCAGAGAGTGGTCCTACCTCACCCTCAAAAGGAGGCATGGGACAGAGTTCTTCAGAACTTGATGTGGTCCTTTCTCTGGCCCTAGCTTAAGAGAGAGAGAGAATTATGTTTTGCTTCTTCTGTAACCTATAAAGATTCAGTAGGTTGGAGCTGGAGATGCACTTCAGTAGGAGAGTGCTGGCCTAGCATTTGAGAGGCCTTGGCGTTGGCTCCCTGGGCCATTAAATAATAAATAAAATATTAATATTGAGTACGGGCATAGCTCACTGGAGGGCATATGTTTGGCATGTGTGAAACCCTGGTTCAGGTCTCAGCACCACTACCTTTCTACAGAGGGAGCACAGTCTGGGCTCTGCTCACCCACACGGACACACAGAAGCAAATACACACACACACACACACAGACACACACACACACACACACACACTACTCAGACTTGTTAAGCTGGGGTTTAGGGGAGGTGCTTGTGTGCACACAGAAAACATTTTCACCTGAGGACTCTAACACAGACGCTTGCCCAACAGATAGTCCTGAGAGTTGGCTGGCTGCTTCCTTCTGCAAGGAAGACAGAAGCCCACATAAGTGAGAATGTGCATAACTAGTCTGAGGTCTCAGCTTAAGTTTTAAAGCACAACCCGGATCCGAAGTCTCACCTTAATTGAGCTCAGCACAGAGCAGAAGTCCCTGCCGTGCAGTGAGGTTCACACCAGAGCGTAGGCTCCACCAGGTGATAGCAGTGGCAGGGAAGAGATGGTCTTTAGGGCACACGTGATTTGTGTGCGGCAGGTAAGACTAGCACACCAGGAAGACAAACAAATGAAAACTGAACGATAAAGACAAACTGGTTAAAAGCCTTGCAGCCACAAGCAAAGCACAGGACAGTCCCCAGATTCTTCTCCACAACCAAAGACTGCTGTCAACAGCCTCCCCAACTGGCTCTTCCACAGCTGCTGAGCCAAATTTCTAACATAGACCATACAGACTGGCCCTGCACCAACATCCATGGCCAGGGAAGGGTCAAGTGCTGATTGGTTGGGCTTCAGACACTTGTCTAATAATGAAACAACAGAATAAACTGATTTTCTTAGAATAACAGGTTCTAATAATATAATCCCTGGAGCAGATGTCTTACCCAAATGTCAAGGCTGTGGTCCCAGCCCCCAAGATCCATGACATCAGTCAAAACACAGGATAGAGTCTTTTCAGTTGGTCTGATGGCTCAGGCTATCATTAAATGTCAGAAGACCAAAGACAATGCAAAACACATTCTTTTTTGGTTTTTTGAGACAGGGTTTCTCTGTGTAGCCCTGGCTGTCCTGGAACTCACTCTGTAGACCAGGCTGGCCTTGAACTCAGAAATCCACCTGCCTTTGCCTTCCAAGTGCTGGGATTAAAGGCGTGCACCACCACGCCTGGCTGCAAGACACATTCTTAACCATCCCTCCTTCAGTTCCCTAAGGAGGGTATGGCTTAGACCCCAGGGCAGGTCCTGGGCTGGGCTAGGGCTTTATGCTAAGGTTGAGCTGGCTGCACTCTTCAGAGTCCTTCTTTGTTTTGTTTTGTTTGTTTTTGTTTTTTGGGGGGGGGTTTGTTTTGTTTTTTGAGACAGGGTTTCTCTGTATAGCCCTGGCTATCCTGGAACTCACTTTGTAGAACAGGCTGGCCTCGAACTCAGAAATCTGCCTGCCTCTGCCTCCCGAGTGCTGGGATTAAAGGCGTGAGTCCTTCTTTGCCTGAATGGGCTGGCCTAAACAGCTCCAATCCAGAGCCACTCCCAATGCCCTCAGGCCTACTTGCCCAAGTCTTCAAGTTCCACTCATGGTCTCAGTACTTTCAGGACTGATTCCAGAAAGGGGAACACAATAAGCCAGCTGAGAGCTAGTCCCAGGGCCCAATTTAGCCTTCTCAGGCCAGGACCAGCAATCCCTCCCCAGGCCCAGAGAGGCTTATGAATCTGGCCAGTAAAACAGAAAAGGCACCACCCCCCAGGTGGTCCATAAGTCCTCAGTACAGTATGAGGAGCACTTAAAACCTTGCACACAGGCTAAGAATGTAGCTCAGCCAATAGAGTCCTTGCCTAGTATGCACGAAGCCTTCCTTGAGTTATGGTCATCCCTGCTTGGGATCCCAGCCTTCAGGAGTTGAGGCAGGAGGATCAGAAATTCAAGGTCATCCTTGGCTACATAGTTTGAAGCTAGCCTGGGGCACATAAAATTCTGTCCCAGAAAAAAAAAGGAAGGAGGAAAGGAAAAGAGAAAAGAAACACAGAAACACATAAAACTGCACAGATGTTCTACTTTCTAGAGCAGATGACCCAAGATGGCCAACCTTTAAGGGTGGAATGTTAAGGAATGTCTTTGTCCTCACCTAGTCATGAAACAGTACTAAGGAAAGCTAGGGGGCAGGTGGTAGGTCCCTCGAAGCCTCCATTTATTTACATGTTGTGTTTCTTTAAGTGTGCTGGGTAGGGATGTGCAGTGCCCATTAAGGCAGACAAGGCCATGACCCCACAGACTGGTAGTTTCTCAGAGAGCATCTGTGGGAGCCTTAGAGACAAACAGCCCCTGCAGAAGTGTCTGCTAAAGGGATCGGCATGAGCTGGCACGTGGAGTGTATTTTCCATGTGTCTGGACCCAGGCCAAAACTTCGCAGGGTAATTTTAACCAGTATACACTCTACAACAATACCAAAAAAGGTAAGTTACTTTCCAGTCCAGACAGGCACATACCTAACCATGGGCTTTTCATGAATTAGACAGTTAAAACACTGCATATTGAAGCTGCTGTATACGCAGGATCTCAAGCAACCAAGTGAAATATTCCTGCAGGGGGGCTACTGACCCTTTCCCAGAGGGTAACTCCAAAATGCTAACTCACCCATGGAAAACAGCCCAAGACCCTCAGCTGTCCTGGGGGGAGGCAGGGTATTTTTAGAGCCCAGGACAGCTGATTAGGGATTTGCTGTGGGGTTAGAAGGCCCAGGGGGTAAGATTCAATTTCAAGGGGGAAAGAGTTAGCATCAAGGGGCAGGGGGGGGGGGCAAAAAAAAAACTTGTAGGGGCTTTGGAATAACTCTTTCCATACTGCCTGTGCTGGTCAGTAGAATGTCTTGCTGTGACCCAGTGGTTCTCAGAGTTTGGTCACAGATAGCAGCATAAGCCACCGCCAAGACCCACAATGTAGTAATTAAAAGAAGTCACTGCACTCAAGTGCCCACCTAAGTCAGCATCCTGAATGCTGGGCCAGCGTCTGGCTGAACTGCTTCCCAGGTAGCTGACTCACACCGACATTTTGAGGATCCCGGATACATACATCCACGGCAGAGCCTGGAGCCAGCCTCTTTTATTTTTATTTTTATTTTTATTTTTTTATTTTTTTATTTTTTTTGGTTTTTCGAGACAGGTTTCTCTGTATAGCCGTGGCCATCCTGGAACTCACTTTGTAGACCAGGCTGGCCTCGAACTCAGAAATCCGCCTGCCTCTGCCTCCCGAGTGCTGGGATTAAAGGCATGCGCCACCACGCCTGGCCTTGAGCCAGTTTCTTAAGAGTAATTACTAACTTAAAAATCCTAGCAACTTTGAGTTAGTTGGGTAGCTTATTGGCTTAAGACAACCAGCTGCTTACACAGCTGCTACACAGACTCAGGAGCCCAAAGAAAGCCGACCTCGATCTTAAATGTGAAAAAATGAGAGCAGTATTTGTTTCCTGAGAGATTCTCCTGTATTTAAGGCTGTACTCAAAGCCAAGGATGGCCTTGAGTTTCCTGACCTACCCATCTTCAGAGCACAGGGATTACATACAGGTGTGCACCGCCTCCATTGGGTTTATACAGGGCTTCATTTGTGCTGGGCAGACACTTATCAACTGAGCTACATCCTGGAAAATGCTCACTCACGCTGATCTGTAATGTGTGGCCCAGGGATCTCCAACCCCGACACCATTTTAGCTTCCTAAAAGGAACAAGCCCAATGTCTTCCTTTACAAAGAACAACGTTTACTGTTTATCAGCCTTGAGGGTCACAGTGGGTGCAGAGAGGGAGGGTTGTTGCAGAGGCCACCGGGTTGGTGGTTGGTGGTTGGCTCAGAAGATGCAGGTGCAACCCACAGCGATGGTCTCCATGACGACACGCTGACGGCAGGGCCCAGGGCGAGGAGGTTGAGGACAGAGGCGGCGGCGCACCGGCACCTGGCTGAACACTGGCACGCTCACCATGCTACGGTCCTCCTGCATGGTGAAGGGGTTCACGCAACCCAAACATAGGCACCGCGCCTCGGGCAAGTCCGCAGGGATGCGGCTGGGGTCGTGGTTGATGCTGCGGGAAGCGGGTGGGCGGGAGAGATCAGGGTGAGCGCCAAGAGGAACAACAAAGGGCGCTGCCCATGCCAACCCCAAGGGATCTGCGCAGTTAGGGTTAGGGCTAGCAGCCAGGGTGTGTTGTATTGAACTCTTCCTTCGCAAAGACCAAAATCTGGAAGCTAGTCGCTGGGTAGTCAGGGTCTGTGAAACCAGGTTCCTTCTTTCAGCCAGAAAGATACCATGGGGACTACGGAAAAAAACCAAGTCAGCCCTCTTCCTTCTCTGCCCTATTTTTATATTGTGGGGAATTAATCTACAGAGATAAAATGTGCATACATGGGTGTAGAATATTCATTGCAAGAGAATCTGGGCCTGTGTTCTGTTGTGTTACTGAGCCTCAGAAATTCAACAGGTTTTGGAGTGTTGTAGTTTGGTTTGGGCTTCTTTTGTTTCTTTTTCTTTCTTTTGTTTCTTGTCTTTTTTTTTTTTTTCTTTTTTCCCATTTTTGAGCCGGTCTTGTTTTGTCTCTGGCTGACTCCCTGCTTGCAATCCTCTTGCCTCAGCCTTCCCAAGGTTGGAATTATACCAGCCTCAGCTCAACAAGTTTTTGTTGGTTTGTCTGAGTCAGGGGAGCCCTTGCAAGGAGCTGTAGGACAACTTTTGGGAGTCAGCTCTCTCCTTCCACACTGTGAATTCTGGGGATTGTATTTTTATACATATCCCTTGTTATAACCTAGACTTTAGGCATTCCCGGGGTGGGGGGGACAAACACAGGACAGGATGGGACACAGAGCCTTCTGGGAGTTATCCCAGACTCACTGTTCTTTTCTGTCTCGACTTCCTCTTCAGTTAAACAGGAGTGAGAGGTAAGAGAATCAGACCTGGGAACATTCAGCCTCAGACACCTCGCTTTGCCTGGGAGCTTCTTGGAAATGAATTGGAAACCTCCTGAATGAGCCTACAGTTTTACAATCTCGCTGACTGACACACAGGCACAGCCAAGTAGGAACAAGCTGTGACCTGAAGAATCCTTACTGACTCTGTTGTCACATTCCAGGGCTACACCCTCAACACAGTAGCTGCCAGCTACATACGCCAACTTAAATTTCAGTCTATAGTCATTTAGTCTCATTAGCCACGTGGTTCAGTTGTCATATGGCTACCACAGTGAACTTTATTAAAGGACGTTCTGGCCAAAAGTGTGAGTCTAGAGTCTTAGCATGACTGGGGAACTCTGGGTTGAGTTTGTGAGTGAACTAGCCATTTCTTTATTCCATTTGAATCCATGTATCTTGGGCTCCTCTTGCATGTTGGCCTAAGAGGTGGAGACAGACACCCAGACACTGCTTCTGCAGCCCAGAGCAGCAGAGAGATTCCCAAATCAAAGCGGGGACTGTGCACGGTAAGCAGGAGACACAAGTAAAACACTGTGGTCCTGGCATCCATCCTAGGGAGTTTGAGCTCAGGAACGCTGACGTGTTTCTGAGGCAGACATTAAGAAGGCACCCATCTGGCATGAAGGATGGTGAGCCTTGCCAGCAAGTGTGAACCACAGTGCTGGACAAAGTGCCTTTAGAAGCACCCCCTGGAGGATAAAAAGGCAGTGTTGTGTATGGCTACCTGTTTACAAACGCTTACGAAATTCATACTGACATTGCTTCCATTGACAGCTGGGGAAACTGAGGCTCAGCAGAACTAATCAACCGACCAAAAGCCTTACGGTTGGTAAGGGGCAGACATGGGGTTAAAACTCATCCGAATCCAAGGTCTTGAACACAGTGTCTGGGACAGTGGGGAAGGTGGCCTGCTGTGCCCAGCCCACCTACCTGTAGCCCCATGGGGACAGGCTCCTCTTGTTGGACAACCACAGCTGCAGGTTGACTTCACATTTCTTCTTGGCTGGCTCGGAGCTGTTCCTCAGCTGGGCCACCATCTCCCCAAGGTTCCTCTCGTACTCTTCCATTCGAGCGTAGGGCTTTACTCGAGACACCAGGTCCAATGGCACCTGGTGAGGCCCAGGAGCCAAGGGACCGGGCCTCCCTTGCCCCTTCCTCTTGCCTTTGGTGTTCCGGGGGTGGCTTGGCGCCAGGAAGATGGAGATGGCCAGGAGGAAGAGCTGGGGAGGAAGACTACTGGTCAAAGGCCAGAGCCAAGCATCCCTGGGCCAAAGTGTAGATTAGGTCAGGGAGGTGAGAGGTCTTTCCATGGCCACCTTGCATATGAACACCTGCTTTGTGTTGGGCACTGGTCACACCATACACTCCCATGGCTATCTTGAAGTCCTTAAAATGGGGAATCTCTTGAAAATCCCCCAATGCACCCTAGTCACTCCATCTATAGACCATAGTTGCTTCCCAGGACAGCTCCACTAAAGCCTACTTTTCCAAACCTGTCTGGCTTCTAGTGAGCTCGCCGAACCAAGGCCAGCAGCAGCCACCATTGAGAAGTGTGTCTGACCACATCACTTCCCCCTTAACATCCTTCCTGAGGCCCTGGGGGAGGGGGGGGGTCTCCTGTGCCTCTCTTGACTCCTCTGTGCTTGCGCTCAGCGCGGTCCTTGCTGCTATAGAAGGGATTTTGCACAGGTTTCTGCCTGCAGAGTTCTATTTCTTCAGTTTTCCCTTTCGAACACCTTGCCCAGGGGTGGGCTCAAGTTCACCGCCTCAGCCACGCTTCTGAACAGCTTGGAGTTGTCACGACCCACGTGCCTCTCACATGCCTACAACTGTACTTGGACATGTGATCCTTTGATATCCTCTTTGCTGCCCCGAGCCCCACCCCTATGGCGCTGACTCCCTGAGAGCATCGAGCTCCTTTCCACACAATTGTATCCCTCGCGTCTGTATCTGCATGGTGTCAGACATCCTGGATCACAGAGTGAACAGAGTTGGCCACCACGCCTGCCCTGAAACTCAGTGGTGATAACTGTGGGGGCGGGGCGGGAAAGTAGCAGGCATGACAGGTCGGGGGAGGGGTTGGAGGCTGGGGCTCACGCTTGGCTTGGGTCAGCAAGGTGGCTGGGCCCAGCGTTTCTAGAGGCGTGTCCAATGGAATAAGAAGGAGGAATCGTGAGCACAAGAACTCTTCCAGGGGTGTAGAAAAGTGAGAGGAGTTTTGGAGCTGCTTGCAGGCTCTGCTGAAAGGAAGTGAGTTGAAATAGAGTGGGTGAGAAGAAGGAACTAACGCAGCATGAAGCTGGCGCATGGTTTTTGTGAGACTCCATTTCCAGATCACGCACTCACCACCACCACCACCACCACCACCACTACCACCTCCTCCTCCTGCTCCTCCTCCTCGCCTTCCTCTTCCTCTTCTTCCTCCCCTTCCTCCTCTTCTTCTTCTTCTTCCTTCCCTCCCCCCCTCCTTCAAAGACAACCTGCCCTTCCCCATTCCTGGTTGATTTTCCTCACTTCTTTTCTGAGTCTTACCAGGGCTTAATGCCTCCCCTGGACCTCTCAGTCTACAGGGCCTGGGCCTGGTTTCTTATCCAGGCTCCCTAGCAAGCACTGATCTTTGGAAACAAGTCCCAGCCTAGCCCCTCTTGGCAGAGCCACTTGCTGGCGTCAACACCCGGCCACAGCAGTGAATCAGGTTGCTAAATTCTTCTTCTTGGTCCTACATTCTGCTGCAGAAATACTTCCCTCCCTCCAGTCTTTCTCAGTGAAGCTTCCCACACACGCCTCAACTCACCTTGCAGGGGAAGCATGGACCAGACTCAACAGCCCCACCCTCAACTTCCAGATAGGAAACAAAGACAGGATGACTTGCCTAAGATCATGCATTCTGCCCAGATCCCAGAAGCCAGGCCTGGAAAAACCCTAGTGTCTGAGTCTGTCCGGATCTCCCCAGTTGCTTGTCTGAAAGGGGTTCAATGTGGCCAGGCCGTGGCCAGAACCGGAGCCCCAGCCTTGGGCCATGACGGCAGGCTGAGACTAGGCTCTGTTTCTCTCTGGGCCTGGAGGAGAGGACAAAACTGGTCCCTGCAGATTCCAAGCCAAACACAGGCAGCCATTAATCAATGGGAAAGAAACATTTACAGAGAAGGTGGAGGTGGGGTAGGGGAGCACCACGTACCAGGCTGTGCGGCCAGTCCATCCCACCAAGTCAGGCAGCAGGCCCGCAGCTGCCACCCGCCAGGAACCCCAGATGCCGTAGAGAGAATGGCAGCAACAGGATGGACTGAAGCAATTATAGCTCCACAGGGGGCTGCTGAGGGGGGGTGTGGGTGGGTGGGCTCACTGTCAGCTGGGAGCCTTGGGCCCCCAGCTGGCTGTGCCTTAGCACAGTGGCAGGCAGTAAGGGGTGTGTGGGGGCAGGCCAGGAGCCAGGCTGAGGTGCCCAGGGGCTGTTGACCAAAGGACAATGCCCTGTGTGTCTGGTGGGGCCCTGGCTGATGGCACCTCTGCCTGTGGCCTGCGGCTGGCTGACCAGCCAGCACCCACAGCGCCAGTTGAGACAATCAGCTTCGTTTGCTTTGGGGATGGCAAGGGGGTGAGGGTAGAGGAGGGATGGCTGCTGGTTGGTCAGGAGAGAAAAATGTACTGAGACCAAGTTGGCCCAGAGCCAGGGAACACTATCTCCCAGAGAAACAACTCCAAACACCCCAACCAGCCTCAGGTGAGCTTGGCTGCCTAACCTCTAGGTCACAGGCAGGGAAACTGAGACCTGAACAAGAAGGAGATTTTTCCCAGTATTCCACCGTGAATTAGCAGTGTTGGGGCTGGGCTTTGGGCCTGGTTCCTATCCAGAACTCAACACACCATCCCACACTGTTTGTGTTGGGATATTTTCTGCACCGTTCTATCCCTCTACGAACATGTTTCTGAGTCTGCATGCTCCACCCAGGCCAGAGGTGCAGATGCCGACAAACTTCTTAGCCAACTGTTACAGCCTTCATGGACCACCACTTGCTAACTTCCACGAGAGATCTCCATCCCCCTGTAGGACTGACTATTTATGACCTTCCTTCTCTCAGCCTCAGTATTATTCTCTGTATAATGGAAGTCACACCCTGGGAAGAGTGACCCCGAGCCAACTCCTACATAAAGTCTAAGCCTGTTTCCACATCTCTTGATGTTACTTCGAAGCACAAAGAAATGAGCCATGTCAGAGCTGGTAATGCTTCGCACAGAGTAGGCATTCAACAAACACTTTACTGCTTATTATAAAACGATGCTGTGATAGTTATTATGTTTTTTATTATAAACAACAGCTGTCTTAGTATTAGGGCTTAGATGTCTCAACACCTCTCCCGTGAACCCTCAAATCCAGCCTTCTGGATGAAGGGCTGCATGCAGCCTTCTTAAATCAGGCCACAGCTTCATGAGGCCAGGTGATCCCTGGGTTCATGGGGCCCCAAAAGCTAAACTGACCGTCCTCTCTGGCTAAGGCCAGTAACGTTGAGTGAACAGCCAACTGAATGTGAGAATGTGAGCAAACCATGAATCCAGTCTCTGGGAGGCAGGAATGGCGTTGGGGGCAAAGGGAGTTAGTGAGCGGGCCAAGTTCCTCAGCCTTGTCTTGCTGAGGGCCCGTCTTGGCCATTTTCGAGAACCAGAGAGGGGAGGAGAACAGGGCAAGAGGCTCCAGAATGTCACAAGATTAATCTGTGTGGGGCAGGTTTCCACAGCATAACTGAGGAGCTGGCTGGGGCGCGAGTTCCTCAGGAGATACCACCATATTTGGTCAAATACTAGACAGGGCTCTGTTTTGTCCTTGGAAACTCCGGAGGGTGGGAGACTCTGAAAATACCTCCTAGGGCAGCAAGCCCCCACCCCCAGCCCTGGCTGTCCCAACCCCTCTTTAAATAATGAAAGAACCTGGCTAAGGAGCGAGTGGGGGCATAGTTCTTCGCTTTCTTCTGCTGTTACACTGGGGGCTGTAGATGGGGGTTCTGGGGGAAGGCAAATGAAAACTATATACTGGAATATAGAGGTTCCTCTGCCTTTCAGGACCCCATAAATATCCACTCCTCTTACTTGCTAGTACACACAATTTTTTTTCTCCTGATTCTTGAGGATGAAAGAGCAGCTGCCCAGTACCCAGATACGGCGTGTGCTGATGGAGATTCCAAAATAACAGAGCTGGGCAGTACAGCCTGGGATTGGATCGCTTGGGAAATAGAGGCAGAAGGATTAGGCATTTGGGGATCTCTTCACCGGCACATCAAATTCAAAGCCAGTCTGGGATACAGAGGCCCAGTCTCAAGGCATAACAGGAAGAGAAGAAGGGTATTGGTTGATTTCTAGTGTTTTAATCCAGGGATCTTGACATAGGAAACCCAACCCAGGAATCTTCATTTTAATACAAACATCAGAGATCCTTACAGTGCACTCCCCATCCAGGGATAAAGCTCAGGGTAGGTGGGCCTTCCCAGGTTCACAAGGGCTTGTCCAGGCTCACACAGCACCGTGCTGGAACCAGAAGCAGAACTAACTCCCTGATTCTATCCACTGTTCTTCCCTCAGTACTTAAACTGACAGACAGGCTTGGGCCACACTGAGTCTTCTTGCTAGTGTATAGTGGGCCGAGGAGCTGGATCATTCCCGAGAGGCTTAGATTGCTCCCAATGGGCCCCAGGGATAGCAGAGGAGCCCTCACTAGCTTCCCCATTCCTGGGCTGTCTTGGACCAGACAGAAGCCTCTTCCACCAGCCTTGGCTTTAACATCATACAGAAAGTCAGGCCATCTTCCCATAGTGATGTCTAGTGTGTGACCCTGTGGACACTCTCAGAGGTTGGTGCCAGGCCCAAGAGGAAGAAGAAGAAGAAGAAGAAGAAGAAGAAGAAGAAGAAGAAGAAGAAGAAGAAGAAGAAGAAGAAGAAGAAGAAGAAGAAGAAGAAGAAGAAGCAGCCAGGACTTGGAGTTTCCTCTTGCCTCGTGTATAAGGATGGGGTCCTTGGGTCTTTATGAATACGGGTTAAGAACACATGTGAAGAAAGACACAGCAGATGGTTGGATTGGCAGCGGGCAGTAGGTGTGATACAGGAATCCTTGGAAGGTCTACTGCAGACCCGCTGAGAGCCTCATCGTACTTACCACTAGATGGCACCAACAGAAAGCCAGACAGCCCTGAAGAGCAATGGTGGCTCATTCCTTCCTCCTGGAGTAGGCTCTGAGGCTAAGCAGGTTCTCCAAGTAGGTGGTGGGCAAGGCCTGTGCCTGCTGCCCCCGACTTCCCAGTAACACTGCTACCGAGAACTAATGCTAAGGATGTCTTCCACGTCAGAGTAGGGATGGCCAGCCCAGCCTGTGGAGGGCAGTTACTGAGAGTTTCTATCTGGTGACCCCCAAGTACACCCTTCCCTTTGAGCACCTACAATATACTAGGCCTTTAGAATGTGAAACCTGGTTACTATACTCTCAGAAAATAGCAACTACGGAGCTAGAGAGATAGCTCAGTTGATAAAAATGCTTGCCATGTAAACACAAGGGCTTGATAGTTCAATCCCCAGACCCTAAGCAGAAAAGCCAGAAGCTCAGGTACACACTATACTCAAGGCTGGGAGGCAAAAACTGGCAGATTCCCTAAAGCTTGCTGGTCAGCCAGCCTAGCATCTTTGGCAAGCCCTTAACCAATGAGAGACCCTGTCTCAAAACACAAGATGGAAGCCAGGTGTGGTGGCACATTCCTTCACTCCCAGTACCCGGGAGGCAGAGGCAGGTGGATCTCTTGAGTTCAAGGCCAGCCTGGTCTACAAAACAAGCTCCAAGACAGCCAGAGCTACACAGAGTAACTCTGTCTGGAAAAACAAAACCAAGATGGCTGGCTCCTGAGGGATGGCATCTGAAGCTGTCCTCTGGTTGCCTCCACCTACACGTAGCGGCACACATGTTCGTTCACACATACATGCACGTACACACATGATTAGGAGGAAGGGGGCAGGGGGATGGAACTAATGAGGAATAAGAAGTTATTGGTCAGTGCCTGCCTCCTGGTTGCCAGGCAGGGGCTAACGCCTTCGAATATGCTGTTTTATGGAACGATCCCAACACACCTGGAATGCAGATCTTCTTTGCTCTCTATTGATAACTGGGGAAGCTGAGGCTTGGAACATCCACTTAACCATGTCCTCAAAGTCACAGAAGACACAAAACAAGTCCATTCTACCCCTATGTCTCCTTCTGTGGTGCAGGTAGAAGACACTGCCCCCAAGTGGAGTGGGTCTGCTCATCAAAGAGGGCCCAAAACACCTCAGCCTCACCTTCCAGTCTCAAACAAGCCAGATGGTGCAAGGTTAGGAGCTCAGAGAAGGAACTCCAGTCCTTTGAGACCTGAGAACTCCCAAGCTCGGGGCAGTTTAGCTATAACACTGCTGACACACAGAAAGCACAATGTGAGACATTGAATCCAACCAGTTGTAACATAGAAGGGAGATGCTGGAACTCATAGCGGGAGATCAGAGCTGTGGGGATCCAGAGGAGCAGGTACACCCTCCAGAGGAGCAGGTACACCCTCTAGTGTAGTTAGGACTACACAGGTTGGTGGACTTTAGTCTTGGTCCTATCTTTCTCATCACAGCTGTGTGACCTTGGGAAAGAAATTATCTTAGCTGAACCTTTGTTTCTTCTGTTCAATAGAGATAATAGCTAGAGGATGGAAACATAGTTCTCTTGATAGATTGAGGGCTCGCTCAGCTTGCACAAAGCCCTGGCTTCAATTTCTGGCACTGCATAAACTAGGTGTGGTGGCTCATGCCTCTAATCCCGGCATTCAGAGTGCAAAAGCCTGAGAATTAGAACTTTAAGGCCATCCTCAGCTATATAGTAAATCTGAAGGCCAGCCTAGGCTACAAGAGACCCTGTCTCAAAACAGCAACCACTTGATTTCCAATGGATTCTGGTAAGGCTCTAATGAGAATGTGCATTAAAGTGCTTTGTGTGATGCCTAGCCAAAGTGAGTGGCCAACTCATGGGGGCAGACATTGGAATTGCTATTAGGAAAATGAGTTGTAGCTTGGGCTTTCCGGGATGCTTTTGGGGCGTCCCTAAGTAGAAATTTGGGCATTATGAAATGAGTAGGGACGAGGCTGTAACCAGCGGGGGAATGCAAAGGCTTTTCTATTCTGTGTGCCTACCCTGGAATCTCAGCCAGGCCAGGAGGCTCTGAGGGATGTAGGCCCAGATCCTTGGTCAAGGGGATCCATCCAGTTAGGTCAGTCTCACAGACACTCAAGCGCATCCCTCCGGAGGCCCAGCCTCCCCTGCCATGCTGCCTGCCCCTCCCTCCTGGGTAGGAACCCTTCCCACAAGCCCTTATTTGCACAAATGCCTGCCTCACTGCTCACTGCGGAGCCCCAGCCAAGAGGGGGCTATTTTAAGCTCCAGAGACAGGAACGTTGTTGGTGGGAATAGCCCTGGCCAACGAGCTCCCAGTTCTCAAAAAAGGGAACGGCTGGGTGAATGAGCCGTGTAGAGGGACAGCCACGTCAGTGGGACCTCTGGGCCTCAGCATCTGCACCCCAAAGGGTGGGAGTCAAACAAGTGTGAATTGGACTTGGTTCTCTGGTGACTGACCCCGAGGTGTCCGTCGGCCAGTGTCCAGCCTCGAAAATACCAAGGCCACGCGTCTAAGCTGCAGACTGACTGTGTGCTTGCTCTGTATCTGGTTAGCACTCACTACCCAGAGACATCCCCATGGGCAGGGAGCCCCTTGCCAGTTCTTCCAGTGTTATGGCCTTTGCTGGCAACCTCCCTACCTTCCTTCCAGAACGTTCTCTCAGGATACACATTCCACCTTTGATGTAACAGGCACGTCGTATTTGGTCTCTTTGGGCTATTTTTATTGTAAATTCATTGCTTGTGCACTTTTGTGTACTCTTGCTCTTTAGTTTTCGTGAAGACTGATGTTTAGACATAGACTTTGAACCAAAGCAAGCTGAACCCCAATCACAGGCATGCACCCCAACTTCCATCAAGGGAGAGGGAGTGGTGAAAGTGAGGTCATATGTGTGACATGTATGTAAATGTGTCACGAACGACTTAGCTACTGTTTGCTTGAACATACTGTTCAAAGCTCTGTCCAAGATAGCATGGGGTAGATAATTCTAGTCAGATCGGTTCTTAATCCTTCTAGTTCTTAGAGAGACCCCAAAGAGAAGGAAGAGCTCTAGGGGTCAGGCTTCCCCAGCTTTAGAGTCTCCCAGCAAGGAGAAGTCCCTGATCTTCTGTACAGTCCTCAGGACCCCATAAACATGGTCTTCCCGCCAGTACTAGCAGGCCTGGGTATGGAAGGAGCAGGATATAAACAGCCTGTCTGCATAGCCCAGGCACTAGGCCCCCTGCTCACCCACACATCTGCGCCTCAGACCCGGGAATGTTTATAATCTGTTGGAGTCTCCAGGACTCTGACACCCATCTCCCAAGACACCATTCACCACCACCCTCATCCTGGGTGGCTCTGTGTCTCTTTGGGGAAGGAAGCCCCACCACCCAGCAAAACAGGGGGGGGGAGTAGCTGCAGAGCCCCAGTTCCTGTGAAGGAACTAGCCAGGCTATGGGGACAGGGGATGAGGGGCCAGCCAGTATCTTCTGCCATCTTACAAGGAGTGTTGGAGTGAGGTGGGCTAGAGTGGAAATCCGCGCCTTAGGCAGGTCAGGTATAGCACTAGGCTCTAGCTGGAGAGACCAGCACTGAGCTGTTTTGTTTCTCTGTTGTGGATATGGCTCTAGCTGGAGAGACCAGCGCTGAGCTGTTTTGTTTCTCTGTTGTGGATATGGGGGTGTATGGCCTTGAGGGTAGTTAGTGTCTGTGCTTTGCTACAGTTCTGGAGTACCTTCAGGGAGCACTACTTCAGGCAATGAGTGTATCTTATTCTCCTGCCCTGGAGAGCCTGGGGCCAGGATAAACACACAGATTTGCTTGAATTCTCCTCAAGAGCACCTCACAACCCACCGTTTGGGAGACAGACAACTCTGAGTACACTTGCTTACCCTTGGGCGTGGAGCCTTGGTGGCCATAGAGCCAAGGACTCTGTGCCCATCCTAGTGACCATTAGGAAGTTCATAGGTGGTTCATATAGTGACTCACAACTCAGCCTCCCTGGTGAGCTTGTCTGTGTGCTCTAGAGGAAATAGTGACAGATAAATGTATTCTCTAGTCAGTGAGCAGTGTCCTTATTAAGCAACTTCAAGGTGCCCGACATTGTTCCAGGCCCTGGGGGACAACGTGGAACACACTAGTTCTCAAACGTGTGCTCCAGTGGAGAGTGGCAGATGTGACGATGTCCATGCATCAGGAGCAACAATACATCTCGGAAGAGCTCTTGCTGAACCCTTCTGCTCAGCCTTCTGCATCTCCTGTTTCCATGACAACATCTGCATCTCCTGCAAGATCCGTGATACATCTTCCAAGGAGCCCGTGGTCCTTGGCTCAGCTTAAACGGAGAAAAGTGCTGTCCTCAGAAGGTGACCGTGATGGTTTGTATATACTCGACCCAGAGAGTGGCACTATTAGAAAGTGTGGCCCTGTTGGAGTAGGTGTGTCACTGTGGGTGTGGACTTTAGTACCCTTGTCCTAGCTGTCTGGAAGTCAGTATTTTGCTAGCTGCCTTCAGAAGAAGATGTAGAACTCTCAGATCCTCCTGTACCATGCCTGCCTAGATGCTGCCATGCTCCCACCTTGATGATAATGGACTGAACTTCTGAACCTATAAGCCAGCCCCAATTAAATGTTGTTATTATAAGAGTTGCCTTGGTCATGGTGTCTGTTCACAGCAGTAAAACCCTAAGACAGTGGTGATATCTCACCAAATTTCTAAGGGAGCTCAGTTCTCTACACCTCATGAGGGAAGAAGAGGCAACCTGGTGATGTTGGCCATTTCCAGAGCCTGACTCCCAGAAAAGGAGCTCCCTCATCACCTGATGTTGGGAGGAGCTTTGTGGTCCCCAGCTCTGGGACACACACGAGGTGTCCTACACAGAGGCAGGTGACCACTACCTGGGGATAAGAGTGACACTCCTCACAGGCCTGTGGCACTCCACAGTTTAAAAGCAGTCATCCCGGACTTCATTTCCTCGGTACAGGATAGACACAAAAGAAAAAAGAGTCCCAGGAAAGAGAAATAACCTGCCTGTGGCCAGACAGTAAGAGAAAGACAGACAGAGCTTGGAATGAAAAGCTGGGTCCATAGCTTCCCTAGTCTTTGCCCTGGTTTAGAGAAAGGTAAGGGCACCGGGCCAGCTGAGGTCAGAGGTGGGTGACCCATCATCAGATGGCTTCCACCAAAGACCAAAGGTGGAATGATGTCAAACTATGCTCACAGCTGCCTGGACTCTGTACACGTCTGCAAGGGAAAGGATTTATCTGTCAGAAAGCTTTGTGCCAGAGTGCCAGGATACTGAGTAAGCCCTGTAGAGATACAGGGGTCAGGCTGACCCAGCTCTGTCTTCCCAGTGTGCTCTCCTGGAGACAGCTTGGCTTGTCTGTTATACACAACTATAGTCAGAGGATTTCCTCGTTCATACTAGTATCCCCTTGCTTTCGCTCCATTATCTTAGCTAGGTCTGGCTGGGCATTCCAGAACCACATCTTCTTAAGGAAATCGCAGATCTCCTCTTTAGCTCTCAGGCTCCATGAGACCATCAAAGGGCATTTTTCTGACACACCTATAAAATGTCTTTTGGTCTTCCCTCTGAACCCTTTGTCTGACCCTTTGTTCTGCTGCCCAGACATTAACTGTGAAGGCACAGAAAAAGCCGGCTGCCTCTCTGCCCATGCCAAGCAACCGCAGTCAGAATTAGCCTAGTTGTGCTGCAACAAGGAGCAGCTCTCAAACCTACAAAGGCTGGCACAGCCAAGGTGCCCTCATCGCCTATGCCACATGCCCCGTACAGGTCACAGAGCCCCTTCCATCAGAAACATTCAGAGATGCAGAGATGGAAACTTTCCCATCATGCTCATGACCATAAGCATTATGGCAGGCTTAGAGATGTGTAGGCGACCCATCTACAGAGGCCAAGAATAGGTTTTGGAATCTCTATTCCAATTATACACTTCATTTGGGCAAGTTCTCTCTCTCTCTCTCTCTCTCTCTCTCTCTCTCTCTCTCTCTCTCTCTCTCTCTCAATGCAAGAAGGCAGGGAATCATACCCAGGGTCTAGCATACAGCAGGTATGTATTTGCTGTCTTTGTTAGCTTCTCATCTGTAAAATGAGGCTGGTGAGGAAGTACCCAACTTGCTACTTTGCTGGGAATTGTGCTGGCAGGATGAAGATTGTAGTAATGGTTTGTATATGCTCAGCCCAGGGAGTGGCACAATTAGAAAGTGTGGCCCTGTTGGAGTAGGTGTGTCACTGCAGGTACGGGCTTTAAGACCCTCACCCTAGCTGCCTGGAAGTCAGTATTCTCCTAGCAGCCTTCAGATGAAGATGCAGAACTCTCAGCTCCTCCTGTTCTTTGCCTACCTGGATGTTGCCATGTTCCCACTTTGATGATAATGGACTGAACCTCTGAACCTGTAAGCCAGTCCCATTTAAGTGTTGTCCTTATAAGAGTTGCCTTGGTCATGGTGTCTGCTCACAGCAGTAAAACCCTAGCTAAGACAGAGGTTAAGTTATCAGAGTCTGGCTCATAGAGCTTTCAGTCAGCTCTCATGATCAGAGCTGGTGTGACCATCTCTCTGCAGAAGAGCCCCGGCTCTCCCCTGTATCCCCCCATGTTATCCCATTTCAGGCCTGTCAGCTCTTTTCCTAACAGTCCCTGCCCTGTGTTTGTTTGTTTGCCTTTTCATTTGCTCTCGCTGAACAGAGACTGGGGACTGAACGCAGAGGCAGAGAAAGATGTGTTTTTCCAACCCCCTCCCAGAGGTATGTGGCCCAAGTTCATTACCAAGTTCTGTGGCATCAAGAGAAGGAAAATGGAATTTGGAAACGAATCGTTGCTTGGGATGAAGCATAGTGGTAAACACAGAAAAGAAACAGCCTTTGTTGGAGCTGGAAGAAGCTCTGAGAGCAACACCCCTCAACTCTTTAGTTTAAGGATGGACAGAGACGGAAAGAAACGTGTACCATGCCACATAGCGTTCAGTGTAGGAGCTGGGAGGAGAGCCCACCTTCTTTACTATAAAGCTTGGGAGTTTCCATGTACTACCTAAGAGGACAACACGCATCGCCATCAAGATAGCGGGAGAGGGGACCGTCTTAGAATTATGGCACGTCCTCTCTTCGCGGGGCTGTACTCCAGCAGAGTTACAAAGCTAGGAGCCTTATAAACATTACCTTATTAAGGCTTCTTGGAAACCCAAGGTCACAGCTCCTCTGGGTCATGGGACACCCGCTGAGTGTCCAGTGAGCAGACAGAGGACAATGTTACATTTTTTCACTTGGTCTAGCAAACCTGGTTTCTAATTATAGGATTTGTTTAACAGTCCTGAGTGGTTTATGAAAGAAGGCATGGAGTCAGCACCAGTCCTCAAGACGGACTGAAGAGTATCAGATGGAAAGAGCGGGTGGGCGGGGTATCAGAGGGAAGGGAGCCCCACCCCCACCCCTGCAAGCCCAGTCTGTGTGCAAATCGGGCAGGAAGGGTGGTCTGGTCAATTTCTCTGATCCCACCAGCCAGGTTGCTCTCTCTCTCAGTTGGAAACGCCTCCTCCCAGCTCCTCTCTGATAGCATTAACCCCTGGTGCCTGGGGGAGGAATGTGGCTCTGTCCTACAGTGAGCAGGTAAAAAAAATAATCAGGTACCGCCCTGCTGTGATACCACCTCATCCATCACCATGGTCCAGCTCTTCATCCACAGAGGGTGGGAGTGGATGCTCACAGGGAGGGAGGGAGGGAGGGAGGGAGGGAGGGAGGGAGGTTATTATGAAGATGTACACCATTCTGCTTCTCTGCAGCCAAGCTGGGGCACGGAGAGCTTGCCTAAATCCTCCTCCACATGCCAAGAGTCTGAGCACCCAGTCCATCATCTCCTGATTGTCAAGATCCCCCTCGTTCAGGACCACATTGCTCAGTCTACACCCCTCACCACTTGGAGACCCTGCAAGTCCTTGCCTTGTCTCCAGTCTCCCAGACCTCACAGCACCCCCACACGGTGAGTCAGCATATACACAAACACCCCAGAACCTCTCACACAGAAATGTTCTACATGTGCCTAAAGGGAAGGCAGCATTCCCAAAGTGAGTGTTGTTCCACGTTTAGAAAAAAATGTAGGGGATTTGTGTTTTTTATTCTATTCTAGGTCCACCTTTTAATTTGTGTTAAAAAGTAACTTAATAATATAATAGCACTTTACAAGACATATAAAGAATGGGGTGTGGGGCTGGAGAGATGGCTCAGTGGTTAGGAGCACTGACTGCTCTTCCAGAAGTCCAGAGTTCAAATCCCAGCAACCACATGGTGGCTCACAACCATCTGTAATGAGATCTGACACCGTCTTCTAGTGTGTCTGAAGACAGCTACAGTGTACTTATATACAAAAAAAAAGAAAAAGAAAAGAAAAAGAAAAAAAGAATGGGGTGTGAATAATGAGTGGTTAAAAGCACTTGCTGTTTTTGCAGCGGACCTGAGTTCAGTCCTTAGCACCCATGTCTGATGGCTCTCAGCTGCCTGGAACTCCAGAAGTTACAATGCCTTCTGGTTTCTCCAGGCACCCATATATACATTGCATATGCTCACTTAGAAACATACCCATAGAAAAATCTTTTTAAAGTATGAATAAGGACCAGAGAGACAGCTCTGTAAGGATATTTTGTCACCAAGCGTGACAACCTGAGTTCAATCTCCTGGGCCCAAATAAAGGTGGGAGGAGAAAACCTCCCTCCCACTAGGCAAACACTCTGCCACTGAACCATGTTCCCAGACAGTATTTTGTTTTGTTTGATTGTTTGTTTGTTTGCTTGTTTGCAATGTCTCCCAGCAGGCCTGAAATTCACGATTCTTTTGTTCATTCTCTCCAGCGCGCACACACACACACACACACACACACACACACACACACACAGGACAAGAAAGAGGCTAGGGGTTCTTTTAAAGCCTTTCTTGCCCTGTTCTGAATCCTTATAAACTGTTTCCCAGAAGTTTCCCAGCCTTCCCTGTAGGATCTGAGCTCTTGGCATTCCCTTCAGTGACAAGAGGTGATTAATTAGTAACCGGTGTCTTCTGGTCTGCCTATTCCCGAGACGGTGACGGACCCTTAAATCAAGCACTCTTTATCTTTGAAGCACCCTGCTTGTTCTTATGATGGTCAGATGGGGGTTAGTATCTCAGCCTCAATAAAGGCATGGACGAATGCCTGAGTACATTAATCCTACTGCCTTCTGAAATCCCCCATGCTTCACAAGACCTCTCGTGTCACATAGCACTGTGTGACACATGGTACAGTGCAGTTGCTCCTGACTGCGGCTCCCAGTGACCTTGCTCCTCCCCCAACCCTGCCCTCTTTCATTTCCCAGAATGCATTCTCAGCGAACAAGACAGCCAGCTGTCCCTGGATTCAGATACATCGAAGCTGAAACTACCCAAAGGCTTCAGTCACAAGGGCCCCCCAATGATATCCCTCTTGTTCCTGGAAGAAATGAGTTCCCATTCTTCTTCAAAAGGGAATATTAGTAAATCCTACCCAGTAGAAATGATCCGACTTTCCTGTCTTCACTCTCACTCAGACTTCCTGGAGGAAGGCCGCTGTTACAGCTGCTGGAAGCACCAGCACACGGTCATGTATGTAGCAACATCTCCTTGCTCATGTCCAGGGTTGACTTGTAGACCTTTAAATGAGTAGGATAAAGTCCTAATCCTCAACACCTCAGACTTTGGCCCTGAGATCTGACCAGACTCCTGCTACCTTAAATTCCTCACCATGACAGACTATGCTTTGAACTATGAGATAAGATAAAGTCTTTCTCCCTTGAGTTGGTTTTGGCAGAGTATTTAATCCCAGCAACAGGAAAGAGAACTAAGACACTGACTTTATTTTGGAAATAGGGCTTTTCAGGTATGATTAGAATGAGGTCGCATCAGCATCTAGAGAGACGACTGTCCCATTAGAGACAGACACGGAAGTGAGGATACATGAACACGGAGGTGGAAATGGTAATAATTCGTCTACAAGTCAAAGACCTCCAAAGATGGCTTACTCCTCAGATGCTAAGCAAGGTTACGGACCACCCTTTTTTCTCGTAGCCTTAGAAGGATGCCACCTTATCAACCCTCTGACTTCAGACATCCTACAGATTCATGCACTCACAGATATGTATATACCATCATCACCCCATGCACTTGGAAACTAAAAGTCAGGATTGTTGTCGGTGTCATATTCAAAGGCTAGGGAATCAGGGAGCTGCTAGTTTCTTTCCTGGAGACCACAGGACAAGACTGGGATCCCCAAGGTCTAAGAGCAGGAGATGGATCTCAGCTGAGAAAGAGGGGTGGGGGTGGACTCACCTGTCCTGCTTTCCATTTCATCAGATTAGAAGGTAAACAGCCACTCTAGCAAAGGTAGGTTTCCTTTACTCAGTTCCTGATAGAAATAATACCCCATGACATACTAGAAAAAGAGTTTGACAGGCCACCCCAGCATGGCTTAGTCTAGCCGCCTTGAGTTAGAAGACTATCCATGGCACATCTTTCTGATGGCAAGAGTGGCAATGACATGGCAAGACAGCTCTGTCATGTTAGCCAACTTGAACATTCTTTCAGCACATTCTTTCCAGTAATGCATTTTGGTACACACTCAATCAAATGAAAACTCACCGGTTTAACTGAAGTGTTCTTAATATTTATGATCTCTGTGTGTGCACACGCACATATTCCATATGTGTGTGAATTCCTATCTGTGTGCTACTTGCATACAGTGCCCTCAGGGCCAGGAAAGGGCATAAGATCTCCTGAGACTGAACTTATAGATGGTTGTGATTCATCATGTGGGTGCTGGGAACCAAACCCATATCATCTGGAAGAGATCTTAACCACTGAGCTACCTCTCCAGGCCCTGTGATGTGTTCTATTGGACTATTTGGGGTGTAGTTAATGTGTCAGGGTTGTTCCTGGAAGTTCAAATGTCTTTCAAGGCCCTGCCTGATGTTGGTAATAGCAATAAGTTGTACATGCAGCCCCTCTGTCCTCTCCAGCGTGTAAACACACACACACACACACACACACACACACACACACACACACACACACACCATCCTGCCAGGGTTTGGCGGGGTAGTCTGCAGATCATCTAAGCAGTATCAGCCCCTTTGGTCCTGCGAGTTCTTTCACTGTGGTGGAAAAACATGAAAGGACCAACCTAGGCTGATCTCAGCGAGTTACTGCCTGAGTCGTGGGGTCAAATCCGGGACTGCCAAAGGGGCCAGAGGGTTGGAAGCCAGTGTTCCCACTATACCAGGAAAGGGTCCCACGCCAACTAATCAGAGCCTTAGAATGCAATCCATTGCCATTTCCTGTCAGCCTGGCATGCCTGGCTGTCCCAGCACTGGGGAAGAACTATGCTGCACATTGTTTCCTCCACCTCCACAGCCAGTCTTCCTTGGCGAGCAGCACAAAGGGTCTGTTACATCCTTCTCCAGGACAATGGGCAGCTTCCCCTCCCCTGCCATTCCCAGAGATGCTCCCTCAGGCACTGCATAGTCCGAGTCTGTCTTGGCTTGTCTGTGAAGAAGACTACGAAAAAGACAAAACGAATTCAACCTGGCTCCTCAAATATGCACCCACCTTATCCATTCACAGATGTGTTTTATTCCAGTGAGATTCCGTGTGTCTTCAGTACTGGGCTTGTTAGAATGCCTCATTAATATGTGGAGGGAAGGCTCTCTAGCATGATCTTTGAGAGTTAATGCATCCTCTACTCTTCCAATTGAGCTGTTGGTGGGAGTATGATTTTGACAGGATAGTTTGATCGCAAAGCAAGTAATTATAAGAATTTTGAACCAAGTGGTGGTGACCTACACCTTTAATCCCAGCACTCAGGAGGCAGAGGCAAGTGGATCTCTGTGAGTTCTTAGCAGCCTGGTCTACAGAGTAAATTCTGGGACAGCCAGGGCTACACAATGAAAACCTGTTTCAAGAAAGCCAAAAGGGGAAGGGGGAGAGGAAGGGGGGGGGAAATAGGGGGAGGGGAGATGAAGAGGAGGGGAGGAAGAAGGGAGGAGGAGGGAGAAAATGAGGAGGAGGGGAAGGAGGAGAGGGGAGGAAGAAGAGGAGGACAAAGACAAAGTAGAAGAAGAAAATAGAATTCTAAATTAACTACTTTCCTCAAAAAAGCAACTTGGTGGGACAGTGCAAAGGCTCAACAGATTAAGACATGTAATGATAACCTGAATTTGACCTATGAAAGAAGAGAACAGACTCTGAAAAGTTGTCCTGACCTCCACGTGTGCACTATGGTACCACACACACACACACACACACACACAATTTAAGCAGTTTAATGAGAAAGAGGTTTCTTTTGGCTCACAGTTGGAAGTACAGTTCATCAGAGAGAGGAAGCCTTGAGAACAGCAGTACAAGGCTGGTCACACTGTAGTGCAGTCGGGAAGCAGCATGTAACATTTTGGGGGGATTGGGGATTTTTTGCTGTTGTTGTTGTTTTGGGGGGTTTGTTTGGTTTGTTTGTTTGTATTTGTTTAGATGGGGCATCACCCTATATGCCTGACTGGTCTGGAACTTGCTATGGAGACCAGATAGGCCTCAAACTCATGGAGATCTGCAGAGGTTCAGA
The DNA here is from genome assembly GCA_902729485.2 of Mus minutoides. Taxonomy (NCBI): domain Eukaryota; kingdom Metazoa; phylum Chordata; class Mammalia; order Rodentia; family Muridae; genus Mus; species Mus minutoides. The sequence goes on from LR750269.1 coordinate 263,995, forward strand.
CTCAGCTCGCTTTCTCTTTNGCCTCTCACATTCAAACTCCGCTGGAGAAGGCATGTAACATTTTGGGGGGATTGGGGATTTTTTGCTGTTGTTGTTGTTTTGGGGGGTTTGTTTGGTTTGTTTGTTTGTATTTGTTTAGATGGGGCATCACCCTATATGCCTGACTGGTCTGGAACTTGCTATGGAGACCAGATAGGCCTCAAACTCATGGAGATCTGCCTGCCTCTGCTTCCTAATGTGTTTTTTTGTCTGGCTTGTTTGTTTTTTTGGTTTGTTGTGATGGGTTGTGGATGTAGTGTTTTAGTTTTGGTTTGGGTTTTGAGAAAGAGTCTCACTTGAGCTGGCCTGGATTTATGGCCTAAGCAGGTCATGGTGGTTTGAATGAGAAATGGTCCCAGGGGGCTCCAGTATTTGAACATTTGGTGCTCAGTTGGTAGTGCTGTTCAGGGAGGTGGTAGAGCCTTGCTTGGGGAAGTGCTTGACTGGGGGTAGGCTTTGAGAGCTCATAGCTTTGTCCTGCCTTCAGTTTGAGCCCCTAACAGAAAAGTAATTAACACACAACAGAAGAGTAATTAACACACAGTTCTTGAGCTCTTAGTGGTTCTCTTGCTACAGCCTCCTGAGAGCTGATGTAGGTATGTGCCACCATGATGTTTTGAAGGCTACCTTTTTTATCTTTTTTATTTTCTTTTTTTTTGTTTGTTTGAGACAAGGTATCCCAGAAGTCACTATCTAAGCCTGGGGGGTCTCCCACTCACAGAGATCTGCCTGCCTCTGCCTCCCAGCAGATTAAAGGCATGTACCACCACCACCCAGCTTGGAGCTTAACTTTCAACTTAGGAGTTATAGACCCTGTCTAAATATAATTTTTCTCACCTCTGACTTGTATCCTTGAGTTGAATTGGTAGGAAGTCAGACTAAAAGCAAGGGAAAGGCTGAAGGCTGAAAAATGAGGGTCTCGGAAAACTGGAAGGGATTTCGCAGGTCCGTATCCACCCTCTACTTGCATTCTCTAGTGGCAGAGAATTTCCTGCTTTACCGAGGCAATCCATCAGCCGCTATCATCCTTCATGTCTTCACTGATTGTTTCAAGGTCTTTTCAGGGCTGGGGAGTGTGTGTAGCTCGGTTGCAAGAGGTAGGTTGGGTCTGACACTGTGTAAATGTGTGGTGGCACACACCTGTAACCTCAGCACCTGGGAGCTAGAGGAAGCATCAGGAACTGAAGGCCAGCATTGTCTACACAGCAGCAGCAGCAGCAGCAGCAGCAGAAGAAGAAGAAGAAGAAGAAGAAGAAGAAGAAGAAGAAGAAGAAGAAGAAGAAGAAAAAGAAGAAGAAGAAGAAGAAAAAAAAGAAGAAGAAGAAGAAAAGAAGAAGAAGAAGAAGAAAAAAGAAGAAGAAGAAGAAGAAAAGAAGAAGAAGAAGAAGAAAAGAAGAAGAAGAAGAAGAAGAAGAAGAAAAGAAGAAGAAGAAGAAGAAGAAGAAGAAGAAGAAGAAGAAGAAGAAGAAGAAGAAGAAGAAGAAGAAGAAGAAGAAGAAGAAGTCTCTCCTGTGTCTCCACCTGTACAAACTAGAGCCCCTCTTTGGTCCCCTTGCAAAGTTAGAGGCAGCCCTATCTTCCCAGGTCTCTTTAAGTCCGAGTCATGACAGCAGATTTTTTTTTTTTTTTTTGAGGAGGAGGAGGAGGATTTGGGAGAGACAAAGTCCTGGTCTATTGGCCAGTATGGCCTTCAATTCCTAGATGAAAGCTGTCCTCCTGGCTCAGCCTCCCAAGGAGCTGGGATAGCAGGTGTATACCACCATACCTGTACTGGCTGGTTTTGTGTGTCAACTTGACACAGCTGGAGTTATCACAGAGAAAGAAACTTCAGTTGAGGAAATGCCTCCATGAGATCCAACTGTAAAGCATTTTCTCAATTAGTGATCAAGGGTGGGAGGGCCCATTGTGGGTGGTGCCATCCCTGGGATGGTAGTTCTGGGTTCTATAAGAAAGCAACCCTGTACTTAACATCCCTTCATGGCCTCTGCATCAGCTCCTGCTTCCTGACCTGCTCGAGTTCCAGTCCTGATTTCCTTTGGTGATGAACAGCTATGTGGAAGTGTAAGCTGAATAAACCCTTCCCTCTCCACCTTGCTCCTTGGTCATGATGTTCTATGCAGGGATAGAAACCCTGACTGGCTAGGGGACTTTCTGGTAATTGTGCTGCTAGCTCACAGGCAGAGCCAGCTAAGGGACACTGCAGAGCTGGTGGGTGGGGGCAATGACATGTCCCGAAGCTCACACTGCCACCTCTTCTTTTCAGTTATAAGACACAGTGCATGACTGACGTGGCATGCTCTCCAGAGGGGGATTTCCTTTGTGGTGCCGTTGGGTTGGCTTTGCCTTGCCTCTGGGCCCTGTAGGCAGCCCATTATTGTACTCAGCAGGAACCCCACGGGGGGGGGGGCTGGAGAGATGAAGCTTCACTCTGGGAACCCTTGTCAGATGGCTACCTCCCATGCAGAGCCTGGGGAAGGGGACGTCATGAGCCTTCTCCACCCAGCACCTGTCACTTGCATTCCAGTGAAAGCAGATGGGTAGTTATCGCCCAGCCCACAAAAGGAAGCAGGGACAGCAACAGCAACTGCTGTGTGACAAGCCCTTGGGAACTGAGTGCTTCATCAGCTTCGTTCTAAGGAGGAGAGAAGGCCATTATTAGCCTCTCAGGCATCAGGAGGTAGAGGCTGAGCCCAGGATGACTCCAGCCCTCTCCCCTTCTCTTGCTCACACACCCCCCACCCCCAGGGATGTACTACCACCCTGCCAATTCTCAACGGCCCATGCAGCGAGGGAGTGGCTAGTATCTTATTGTCACAAAGATGAAAATTCAGAGTGCTGCAGATAACTTTGTGCCCTCACCCGAAGCTGAATATCATAAAGGCAGAAAAGAGACACAGGCAGGCCTGTCCACATCCAGGGATCTCTTCCTCGAGGACCAGTTGGTAGGTGAGGAGTGTTTTATTCTCCTAGTTGATTGGAAGCCAATTAAGATCAATAATGTGGTCCAGGCTTGGTGGCATGTACCCTTAATACCAGCACTCAGGAGGCAGAGTCAGACAGGATCTCTCTGAGTTCAAGACCAGCCTGGTCTACATAGTGAGTAACAGGACAGCCAAAGCTATGTAGACTGGCTGTGCTTCCTCTCTGCCCCCCGCCCCCAAATCAACAATCTGATGCAATCTGATGTCTCGCTCTACACCCTAAGACCCCTTGGTTGGACCCACATAGGATGGCATGAGTCTGTTATTAGCAGGAAATGAACAATAGGAACAGATCATAGAGTATGGCCCCAGGAAAGAGAAAGCTGGGCCGCCCTGGATCTTGCCCAGCCTGGGGGTTGGGGTGCCTATATCAGACTGAATAGTCAGTGGAAAGCCACCTAGTGTGGACATGGAAGGGAAACCCTGAGCCTCTGCAAGGCCCTCCGCAAGGCCCTCGGCAGAGGCATGGCTGGCCACTGGGAGGAGCTCTCTGCAGGCCTCAGAGCTGAGCTTCCCACTGGCCAAGGCCTCTCATGCAGCCCCTCCATAGGCATTTCTGACCAACCCGGTGGGAAGCCTGGAGGCTCAGAGCTGGTCCAGGAAGTCACCAACTCCTAGGAGAGGCTGTGGTAAACCAGGTAGACAAGTGTGATCGTGTGAGGTGAGTCCTAGGCGGATGCCGGAGGGCATGTGGTAAGGTGCTCTGTGATAGCTCACAGATCTCTCAGAGATGGGGTCTTTGAGGAAATCGGGAAGCAGGCCTTGGGCCGGGCCTGTAAACTCCACACTGAGACCCGAGAGTCCTAGATCACCTAGCCCATACAGTGAGACACTGAAGAATAAAGAGGCTGTGATTATTCCTTAGCCTAAGAGAGATCCCAGCAGGGCATGCCTGACTGCAAAAGCCTGCCCTATCTGGGCAGCCTCACTGTTTGGGCCCTGGACAGGAGCAGCCGCTCAAGGTATTAGATTTCTGGAGAAGAGATTTGCCTTCCCTAGGGCCTGCCATGTGTCACCCGTTCCCATCACCCTTTGAGTCCCAGAAGCTTCAACTCAACCAGTGTCTTCCTCTTAGGGGATTCTCAAAACATCTCTGGGCCCCTTGTCCCGTCCTGGGACTCGGAGCAGCGGGAGAAAAAGGAAATTCTCACACACACACACAGCTCTCTCCCAGGAGTTTGCCGAGTTCCCAGGCTGACAACTGGCAGCCCTCAGAAGTCCATCCCCCTCTCCCTTCCTCCTCTCCTCCCTACCTCCTCCCCGCCCCCCCCCTGCCCTTCTCCAGTTTAATAACTTCCACATGGGCTCTGGGGGCTGGAGCCAAGCCCTCAGCATTGTCTGAAACCTCCAAATTTAGAAGAAATATGAAAATTGTCAACCACTCCTTCCTTAGGGGGTAAAAGCAACATTCGGCACCAGGGGCAGGTCAAGGCGAGGCAGTCACGTGGCGGGCTCTCTGGCCAATGGGGGACCCAGGGAGGACTTAGCACCCGCCTTGCCCCAACACCAGGCTCGCTTCTTCAGCTCATATAAGGTAAAAGGCAGCGAGGCCTCGGTGGCCAGAGAGCCACAGGCAAGGGGCTGAGCAGAGGGGGGTTCCGGTGCCAGTTGCTTAAAAATGCCCCTGTAGCACCAAGAGGTGCCAGACCCAAGTGAACTTAGTTGAGAAGCAGTAACACCCACAACCACACCCCAAATAGACTGGGCCTCCACCTCCGAAGATTCATCCCTGGACCAGACACCAATCAAGGTAAGGACCAGCCACAGACATGGGTCCCTGCGCTGGTCTCTGGGGCTTTCTTAACAAGGGCTTTTGTCCCTGCTAACTGCTCTGTGCCTTCTGCCTCTCTGGATCTGAGTTTCCCCATCTGTGCCAGGGCTGCATCTGGCGATCTTTAAGCACTGGACCCAGCCCTGAGCAGCGCTGGGCCTATGGGCCTATGGACCTATTGGCTGCTCCTGCTGAATGAGGATTAGTGGCAAGCCAAGCTCCCACTGTACCACAACTGGGCAGTCTGCCCTGTCTCTACCTTATATCAGGTACTCACTCCTCAGCGCCAAGGACCTGGGGAAAACTGTTTCCAAACAATGGGTCCATAAACCAAGGCTGGGGAAGCAGTCGTGTAAGCTCAAGCAACCCCCCACGCCCCCCGCAGGGAGTAGGAGAGACGGGGTTAAACGGGGTACTGGCTGTGTGTAGAAGGGAGGGGGAGGGGCTGAGCTCCGATCCCAGATCTGTGCTCAGTTGTTGGATTATGTGGCTCTGGGCAGGTTCTTATCCCTTGCTGAGCCAGCTTGCCTGTCTAGATGTGAAATAGTCAGGAGACATAGAGTGTGGTTTCTGAACCATTTGGGGGAAGTCCCCTCAGGAGACTCCTGGACTACATCCATCTTTGACCATAGACTCTGAGTCCAAGCACTTGGTCAAAGCCCTGGGAGCTGTCGAGGCTGAGCTGAGCATCGAGTGAGAACGCTCCCAGGGCATTTAGCTGAAGCCCAGGATCTGGTTTCCCCAGGGTGCTGTGCTGCCTCTGTGGGCACAGGGATGATGTCTGATGCAATAAGCCATGTGTGCAGGACCCCAGGGCAGGAAGGGGGTGAAGAAATCACAGAGAGCTTCCAGGGCCTTGGAAGGAAGGCCTGTGCTGGACACTGTGTGGGGCCAGGCAGTGCTCAAATTGGAACACAGGCAGCACCCAATACCTTGGGCTCAGAATGGATCACAGACCTCCAGGTTCAGACTGTGCAACATCTACTCCTTCTTGCACCTGGTCACCCAAGGCCATATGGTTCCGAAGGAAGCACCGAGCTCCCCCTGGGAGGGTCCGACTCTGGCTTGTTTACATATTAGAAGCGGTTGATCTGGTCATATCCCATCATCTGCCATCTCAGCTTAGGCTTCTTCCTCTGTGGAATAGGTGCAGCCTAAGTTCCCACAAAGGGGCATAAGCCTCACCTATGTTTCTGGAGAGGAAATGAGAAATGAGACAGAGGCAAGAGATACCCAGAGCGCCCTAGAGAGAGAAAGATAGGACAAATCCCAGTCAGAGGAAAACGGCAGAGAGCGACGAGCTTAAGACAATTCCCTTTGAACCCACCCTCTGCTTGGATCTAGGAATCAACCCTGCAATCAGGACAGAGTTGAGGAACTGCAAACCCCAGGTGGAAGCATAGCTCTAGCTGACAACAGAGAAGGGACAGAATGTATGTCTGCCTAGCCAGGGGATTCTTCAGGTGTTGTGAATAAAAACAATAGCTCGCTTTCATTTGTTGTGCACTTAGGAGATCCAGGAACCTGAGAATTTTACGTTTATTGAAGCCTTGCAGGACTGTGGGAGCTCTGTGCAATTATTCCCATTTTACGGAGAGGTCAGACACTGTATATGTGTGCTGGCTGTCCCAGGCTGTTGTCTCCAGCAAGACCCTCTAACTTCTCGCTGTGTTACGGCCCACTGTGGTCTTCCTAGGAAGTATCCAATGAATATATATTCACAGATAGAATATATATGGGGCCACCCCGCCAGAGCTAGACACTGGCTACATGGTTTCTATTATTTCCATTATTCTCAGAAAGAGTCGACTGATTCCAACATCCCTGGTTAGAGAGGAGGAAACCACAGCCCACCCAATGTCTCACCACTAGACACTAGGCAGGAGGCATCAAGCCAGCTTCACCTTCATGCTCTTAGCTGCCTTCCCAACCCCCTGAGTGGTAAGAGGGTGCCAGAGATGAGGGGGAGACTCTAGTCCTGGGATTTGTTTTGGGTCTTGATGGAAGGGCCCCAGCTCTAAGGCTACTGCTAAATCTCAGCCACGCCACTGTCCCAGAACAGAGGAGACTCACTGGTCCCTGCCAGCCACACTATAGTTTTGTGGCCGACCTCAGTCTTTTCTCCTACCTGGCTAGTGCTAGAGAAAAGCTAATCCATACAGCTCTGCTGAAGAGAATGTTCCAGACCCTGAGCTGCCACAGACAGACCAGCTTTGAACGACTCCTCAGGTGAGGTGACTCCCTAGAATAGCCTTGATGGTGGTCTTGTCAATTCCAAGTCCTGGGTGGCTCAAAGAACCGTGAGAAACCTGGGCATAGTAATACATGCCTATAATCCCAGAATTCAGGAGTTAGAGGCAGGGGGGTCTCAGTGAGTTCCAGGCAACTAGGTCAGCCAGGGCTGTATCCTGCAAGAAGAACAAAAGAAGAAAAGGAGATGTTGTGAGAAGTGTTGCCCTCTGTTTTCTGTTCAGCTTTAAACACACCTCCTGAACACAGAGGCCAGAGTTTCTCAGTTTGTACCTGGAGTGGGGTTGCTGGGTCCTGGGTGTGGCTGGAATACAACACTAGAAGTCATCAGGCTACTTCCACTGAGTGGACCTCTCCTTGACCGCACTAGAAATGATGGGATTTCCTGAAATATATACATTACATACTTTATTTTGTATACACCAAATAATGTAAGGAAGAGGGCTGAGGATGTAGCTCAGTATTCGTGCATTTGTCTGGCCTATATGAGGCCCTTGGTTCACTCCCCGCACCACAAAGAAAGGAAGAGAAGGACTGGGAGGTGGGGATAAAGGAAGGAAGGAAGGAAGAAAGGAAGGAAGGAAGGAAGGAAGGAAGGAAGGAAGGAAGGAAGGAGAAGGAGGGAGGGAGGAAGGAAGGAAGGAAGGAAGGAAGGAAGGAAGGAAGGAAAGAAGGAAGGAAGGAGAAGGAGGGAGGGAGGAAGGAAGGAAGGAGGAGGGAGGAGGAAGGGAGGGAGGAAGGAAGGAAGGAAGCTAGCTGCTGATTTTTGTCACACAGGCACTTAGGAAGACCGTGGAGAAGGCTGAGTAGCAGTCGTCCTGATGCATCCTGGGTACAGCACCTAAGGGTGAGCTGTAGAGCTTGGGTGTACAGAGACAGGGGCAGCCTTGGATAACAGCCTGTTTTAGACAGGCTCCACAGGAATCACATTGCAATGGCTCTAGGGCCAGCCATTTTCCTGCTCGCAAAAGGCTCTGTGAGTGGCGGTCTCCCAGCACCACAAACCATTGCTCAGGTTTGAGCCATGCCTGATGCACGGCGGGCCTTGTCCACCTTCCTGGCTCAGCTCCCTCAACTACTTTTTCAGTCTGTTGCAGATACAGAGTTTTGCGGAGGATGGAGGATGGAGGTGTCCCCCATGTCCAAGATGAAGGAACGAGGCAGTTATAATCAAAGTGCTATAAAAAACAGCGTGAAGTCACAGGGAGCTGGGATCTCAGGACAGGTCAGCTACAGGCTGCTTGGTTCTGATTCTTGCTTTTTTTTTTTTTTCCCATTTTTGCCTGGAAGCAACTGGGGTTCCTTGAGCCTCCATGGCTCCATCTGCAATGTTGGGAGATTAAGGTACTTAACGAGGATGGTTTATTGAGCCGTTTGGATTAGAGGAGTGGAAACCCTTGAATCCCATGGAGTAATGACTGACACACAGGGATTATGCAAGGAAAAAGTAGCTGCTACAACCCCACAGCGCTTCTTGGGGGGTTGGGGGGATGCCCTGATGAATTCTAGCTTCTTGGATACTAAGGGATAATATGTTTTTGTTCCTTCATAAGTAACAATTCTCAACACAGTACACGAGTCTGTAATGGCAGCTCTTGGAGGTGGAGGATGGAGGATCAGGAATTCATAGCCTTACTTAGCTACTCAGTGAGCTCAAGGCCAGCCTGGGCTACACGGGACCCTGTCTCAGAAAACAGTTGTCACACTGGGGACGTCTTAGCTCATGGTACCATGGTAGAGTGCTTGCTAGGCTCCAGGTCATGTGTTCCGTTTCCATCATGTCCATCTCTCACATAACCCAAATTGCTATCTATGTATCAAGGCCTCCCTGCCTAGTACCCCGAGGTAAGTACCTTCATCCTTTGCATAGGCCAGGTGCTCAGAGAGATAGATCTGAGCATTTGCTCACAGCCACACAGGCCAATAGGCAAAATTGGGACTCAACTCCAAATCTGGCTTAGCTGCTATTTTCTAGAACCAGTCAAGGCTATGAATCTGAATCGGTTCCAGCATTCGCCTTCTTTATGGGACACATGATATTTTGGGAGGAAGCTATGTGCCTTCTAGATTAAGAATAACTATGCTGACAGAATAAACAGAGCCCCCCCCCCTCACCCCTACCGCCTCCACTCTCATCCACAGCCCAGCTGAGGGCAGAAAATGAAGAACCTGGCCAGGCCACTCTAGTGCACACCTGCTGGGTGGTCCATGTCCTCTTGGAGACCTCATCAGCTCTTTCCCCACACAGCCTTTTGGAGTCTTGCAGAGGGAACAGTGAGCAGGGGCAAGACTAGGACCTCCTCAAGAGCCATGTCCATCTATATCCCTATGGACTCCGGCTGTATCACAGTGAGGGCGATCTATAGAACCCTGCCCCTCCTGACCAACTCTCTCTTCCCTTCTTCCTCTGCTTCTCCTAGCCAACCAGGAATGGGGACGAGTTAAAACAGGCTGCTGGCCTAGATAGCATAAGTAGTGGCCATGATAACAATCACCACTTGCCTGCCTTCATTGAGCCAGCAGCTCTCAGGCATTCAGCCACCAACCTTGAAAAGCCTAAGGGATCCATCCCTCTGAAGTGAAGTGATCATGGGCCAGAAACGCCAGAGGCATCTGCGCACTAGAGGGGTCTGCTCAAAGAGGGAGGAGGTGATTTGGAGGTAGTGAGCTTCTGATCCCAAGAAGTAGTGATGTCACAGAACGATGACAGCAGTGGAGACCCCGTGAGGCCTTTCCCACCAGCAGCCAGCAGCTTCACATGCCCATGCAGGCTGCCGTGGGACAGCCATGGATGCCAGATTCTAGCCAGAGATGACGTCAATTCTGCCCTGGCTTTGCACAAGGGCTTCTTGGACACCCCCCCCCCCCGCCGCCCAATTTCCTTTTATCCTACAGTGATCTTTTCGTCTTCCCATGAGACTCCAGGCCTGACCAAAGAGACCTGGAGCCTATTTATGAGAACAAGGTCCCTGGGGACCATATTCCTCCAATAGCCTCCCCACTGTGCAGGAGTGAGACCCGGGTGGGGGTTTGGGAGGGGGGCAAAGTCTCTGGGAGCCTGTTCACACGCTCCAGAGAGTCTGCGTGGAGATTCCAGCAGGGTCACAGGAAAGCAGCTGACTTAACGACCAAAATGTCTCAGTTTTTCCCTCCTCTGCTCCCGTCTTTTCCCCAGCTGTGGCTGTGGCAAGAAGCTGGTGAGGGAAGCAAACAGCTTCCCTGGGCTGAGTCACAAAAGCCAGTCTAGGGAGCTAGGACACAGGAGCAGCTCTTGGCATTCCATTGCCTTCTAGAGCCTAGGGAGGTGGGCAGTCCAGGGAAGATTCCCAGGGAAAACCAAGCCTGGGGGAGTCCTAGAACAAGAGTTAAACATCAGTCAGGCCAATGGGAGGGTACGGATGCTCACTAATAGAGCTTCCGGAACCCAGGTTCAGGCTAGGCAGAGGTGGGTCCTGGCTTCCCTGAATAAAGGCATGGGGTGTGGGGAAGAGGTTTTGGAGGGTCTGGAGTGATAACCCCCTGCCTCAGGCTGGCTCTTAGCAGAACACACCTTCTGATGTCCTCTCCTTGGTATCCTTGTGGCATTTTGGTAAGCTGTTCCTGGTATATGTATATGCATGAGAAATCTTTCTCCTCGTGTCAGTGATAAAGAAGCTGCGGAAAGACTTCCCCGTGGTCACACAGTCCAAGTAGATGCATCTTCTAGAGCTCCTTTGCCTTCTAGCCAATGTTGGAGACTGTAACTTACTATCGGTTCCTGCTGATCTGTCTTCTAAGTCCCTTCATATGGCCAGAGATGGCTCCCAAGCTAAAGGAACCACAAAAGGGAGGGGGCCTCCTGCATGAGAGATACCCAAGATTGGGTCGGGGAAGTCCTTGGTTCTTTTGGATTCTGCCTAGATCTCCATATGACCTTGAGCAAGAGGTACCTTCTGGCGTCCATGTGTTCAGCAGGGTCTGGACCCGGAGCCAGAAAAGCAGAGGATTCCCTCTAAGATCTCCTGCCTCACCCATCTGAGATTTACCCCAGAGGTTTGGCACAGGAAGTGGGTGGGCTGCAGGAAGAAAACAACAGCCCACAGATTCTTCTATGCCCAAGCTCTGCTTTCCAGCCAAGAAATTCCCAGAGAGAGAAAAAGCGTGGACGCAAGCTTGGCGTGGTGACTCACGCCTGCAGTCCGGTACTCGGAAATCCGAGGAGGGTTGCTGTGAGCTCAAAGCTCGCCTGGGCCTGGGCTACACAGTGAAGTGCAAGGTGAGCCTGAGCCAGGCAATATGAAACTGTGTGTGTGTGTGTGTGTGTGTGTGTATGTGTGCGTGTGAGAGGGGGTTGGTGGAGGGGCAGAGGCAGAGAGGCAGAAAGTGTGTATGAGTGTGTATGTTCTGGGAAGATCTTTAAAATTATCCCAGTCAGCCAGACATAATGGCTTACACCTTTAGTCTCAGCATTTGGAAGACAGAGAGGCAAGTGGATTTCTGTGAATCTGACGCTACTTTAGTTTACATAGTGAGCTCTGTAACAACTTTAGCTATACAGTGAAATGTTATCTCAAAAACGACCAATAATAATAAAATAAATAATAACTAAAAATTATCCCAGTGAAGAAAGCTAAGACCAAAAAGGGTCAGCAGAGTATTCAAGGTCATCAAAGTACGTCAAAACCTGAGGAGGAGCAGGGTCTGTCACTCCCAGGTCAGTGCTCTTACCACTGTCTACAGTGCTTTCCGGAACAATGGGCACAAAAGTCAACCCGGTATGAACATGGGTCAGTGTTCCTCAGTGTCTCAAACTCCTGCACACGAAATCTAATCTCCTTCCCTACCTAGAAACAGGGAACACTGTGATCAAAAGATACCCAGGACCCAATATCAGCATCCAGCAGCCCAGCATGGCTTTTCCCAGTGGCCCCTTTGCCCCTACCTTGGCTCTTTCTTTACATACAGTAGGGGACTCAGACCAGGAAATCTCACCAAGTTGCAGCCCACCAGCCCTACCCCACCCTAGACCCCATGGTTGGGCTTCATCCAGAGTAGTAGGCTCCAGCCCAGCCTGCCTCTGAGAATCTGGATTTTTTCTTACCATAAAAGGGCAAGTGTGCCTTTCTCAACCCTGCTGCCAGCCCTGCTGGGAGAACGGCTGAGTTATTTTTAGATGTAGGGTTTACTCCTAACCCGAGATGGAGCTGCCCCTTTGCACCACAGCCCCCTCCCCAGCTGCTGCTGGCTCCTTCCTTTACCCTCCTTTGTGGTCATCAGTATCTACCCCACCACCACAGACCACACACAGACCACACACACACACCACACACACACACACCACATACACACACATACCACTCAGACCACACACCACACATTACACATACCACACACCACACACACATACACACTACACACACCACACATACATAGATCATACATTATACACAAACACATACACCACCCATACCACACACTACACATAACATACACCATAAACACACCACACATACATAGATCACACACATACATACACCACATACATACTGCTCACATGCTCACACCACACACACATAACACACACATACCACACACACACACACAATTTTCTCCTCTCTGTGCCCTTCCCTTCTTCCCAGATCCTTTCTCAGCCAGCTTCCCCCTCCTTGCCCCTCCCTCAGATCTTTTTCTTGTTTCTGAAGAAAGTGACACATCTGTACCCCACCCCCTCCTGTCACAGTATTTACAACATACATTCCAAACATCCCGCCATCTGGCTTCTAGGAAGAGCCAAAAGCTATTTGAAGAAGGAAGTCATGATTATTCCATCTTCAAAGCCAGGGAACTTAAGGCTCTCTTCTCTGCTCCCCCTTCCTCCCAGAGGCCCCCTGTGTCGACCAATGACATCCTTCAGTCGATAGATGAAGTCAGGACCTTAGCTGGATGTCAGTTGGATCCCTGACTTCAAGCACTTCCTTTGTATCCCTTGCATCGCCTCTCGGTGCTTCAGAGTTGAGGAGGGTGCGAGACCAGGATGCCCCAAGATTTCAGATCCCAGTGCAGCTCACTGAGACTAGCTTTGAGCGGAGCAATGAGGAAAAGGGGGTGAGGACAGAGGTGAGTTGGGAGAGTCCTGACACCATGAAATCCCCTCTCTGCCACCATGTCCTGCATGCTCCTGACACCCAGAAAGCCAAAGACCGGTGTACATAAGTTGCAGAGATTCTATCTGTAGGAGCTTTATCCCTGCCTGCTGATCTTCATGCCCTAAACAGTCCATAAGAAACCAGTGCCTGGGGATGGTGAGATGGCTCAGTGGGTAAGAGCACCCGACTGCTCTTCCGAAGGTGATAAGTTCAAATCCCAGCATCCACATGGTGGCTCACAACCATCCGTAACGAGATCTGGCGCCCTCTTCTGGAGTGTCTGAAGACAACTACAGTGTACTTACATATAATAAATAAAATAAATCTTTAAAAAAAAAAAAAAAGAAAAGAAAAGAAACCAGTGCCTGATACTCCTGCAAAGCCCTACAACCCGGAGACTCCTACTCTTTACAAAGCAGGCAAGACGGGCTGGAAGGTGGCTCTGTTGGTAATATGCTTACCTTGCAAGCACGAGCCAAGGACCTAGTTTCAGATCTCCAGCACCCGTATAGAAACCATGTCCTCTGACAGCACTTATAATCCCAGTGCTAAGGAGGAGAAGACAGATGCATCCTTGACCTTGCTGGACAATCAATGTAGCAGAATCAGCAAGCTTCAGAGAGAGACCCTGTTTCAAAAAATAAGGTAGAGAGGTTAGAGAGATGGCCCGGTAGTTAAGAACACTGGCTGTTCTTGCCAAGGACCATAGTTCAATCCCTAATAACTACAGCAGCTTACAACCATCTGTAACTCTAGTCCTCAGGGATCCAATACCCTCTTATGACCTCTAAAGCACTTGCATACATGGAGACATATTTAAATTAAATAAAAAAGTGCTACTGAACAATACATGACACCTAATGGTCATCGCTGGTCTTCACACTACTGGTACATGTACAATTGCAGGCATACATGCACTTGCACACACACACACACACACACACACACACACACACACACACAGAGGAACACAAACATAGACACAAACCCAAAAAATACAGACAGAACAGAAGCAAAATGTTTATAATGGCAATGGGGTTTGGGGTTGTTTGTTTAAACAAATATCCTACAAACAAGAGAGGGACGCCATAGGAAAGGGAGAGAGAGCGACGCCCACGACAAGACAAGCATAGCTTCCAGTGCCTGGTGGTTTCTGTTCCTACTGAAAAGGCTTTCTCTGTTCTCAAGCTCCTTTCCTCCAAGACAAGCAGGGCAATCTGGGCTTCAGGGGAGAGAGGACAGTGTGTGCTGGACTGCGTGGGGCCAAATGGATCTCCTAGACTAATGAGCTATGTGACGGTGACCTTAAGGGAGTGCTGTGAGTGCTGAGAACCTCTGTTTCTTCACTTGTCAAATGTCACTGAGAAAGATCCTAATGAGACTTGGACAAACATTCTTAGCAGGGGCATGGGGAGGGTTGCATCCAGAGCTCCCAGCTCTTCTCCTCCACCTTGCTTGGAGAAGCCAAGGGAAGCTGTGCAGAAAGCCATGCCTCTTCTCAGATGCTGCCCTCCCTGGAAAGCTAGGGATCTGGGTGTTCAGGACCTTCCTCTCTCCCCAGGATCTGAGCCACTGGAGGCAAGGCTTGGGGCTCCAGAAGAGCCAGGGTCCCCTTTCTCTTCCTTCCCTCCCCACCCCACCCACTTGCTGGTTTCCACCTCAAGCTACATTCCCAGGGTTTGCTCAAGAGTCCCAGAACATTATTCCCTGGGGAGGAAATAGGGAGCGTGTGAGGTTGGTGAACTTTACAGGGTGACAAGGGTCTGAGGGCGCTCTGGGAACAGAAGCCAAGGGAAGCTGTGCAGGAACATGAGGAGGGGCCAGGCAGCAGTGGCTCCTGCAGTCAGTATCCACATTTCTAGATGTCCCCTCCTGGCCCTGTGCTTACTGTGCTAATGATGGAAAACTGCAGCCATGTATTCATGGCTTATCACGTGTCCAGAGCTGCCTCTGTTTCTTCTCTGCTGCCTCTGACTATCAGAAGCCAAGTCATCCTAAAGGTCCTCGGACACAGCTGGGAAGTGCCAGGGATGAGATTCAAAAGCAGGGCCCGGCTCTCCTTGATTCTGTCCAAGCATACGGTGGCAATCTGATCCTGGAGTCAAGAGCTGTGGAACCTGTGTGTGGGAGGGAGCTGCCAGAGGGAGCTAAGGTAGAAAAATCTCTCCCTGAGGAACATCTATGGCTTATTCCTGGCTCTGGCAATGATCTTGACCATGTGAACTTTGCTTTATATCTATCCAAGCTCAGGGGCGAGCCAGCTAAGTCTGGCTTCTGGTCTGCCTTGGATACTGGTCATTAGCTTGAGCAAACCACAAAGCCTTGTTCTCACACACACACACACACACACACACACACACACACACACACACACACTTCAACAGTAGATGCACCATTCTGGGGTCTCTTACAGGCCAAAAGCCTTGAGCTACCGCAGGGGGTTACAGTCTTGGTCACCAAGTTAACCCCTCGTTGTGGTCTCCTCAACATAGTCCACTCATGACATGAGGTGGGACCACTGGCCTCTGGGCAATGCCCTTTCAGAACAGAGCTCTCAGACAAGTCCTGCAGTGTCCAAGGTGATCCCCTCTGCTCCAGAGCTGCCCTGGCGTCCTCCTTTGAAAACCAGGGGACAGAGCAGGGATCGTGGCCACCTGGGGCCCAAAGAACAATTCCAGGGGGGCTGAGAAACCTCAGCAAGTCAGCTCAAGGCTTGTGGGCTAGGAGTGGCCCGGGCCCTTTCTCGGTCTCTGTGAGAGCATTATCAGGCCCTTGGAGTTCAGCACCCCGGTCACAGAGTGATCCAGCATATTTCTGACTGAGCCATATCTTTTGTTCTTTTCAGGCAGGAGTGATGGCTAGTAGGATTCCTCCTACACTGGAGAAGAGCCCCAGAGAGGAACCTTCCTGAGAAGCTGAGAAGGGACAGCGATGGCCGCCCTGCTCTCAGAACTGTAAGTGCTCCTTTCCACCGCCCTGATAGATACTCCAACTCGGGTAGCTCTACGAATAACTAGGGACCCTCAGACAAGTTCCCCATACCAGTGCTTAGAATGACCAGGAAACCAAGGCCAGGAGTCTCAAAGAGCAGAACCTAGCCAAAGGGTGGCCTTCCAGGAATGCTGGAGACTGGGGTAGCAGTGGGGTAATAAAGCAAAGAAGAGGAGACCCAACAGGCATGACAACCTCTCCCACCCCACTTCCACTTCACCCCACCTTCCTTAGCGATGGAAGAACTTTGGAGGAGCAGTAGGGGGGTTCCCGGGACTCTGGGCAAGCATTGTGCTATTGGTAACAGCAACTCCCAACAGTGAAGGTGCTCCTTCAGCCCTGCTGGGGTCTGAGCATGTGGCATCCTGCATTTGGTAGCATCCAGGAAAAGGCAGTGGTGGAGCCTCCATAAGACAGGTAGGGAAACTGAGGCCCAGAGGGAAGGATCACTCTCAGAACTGTGAGGTCAGGCTGTGTAGAGACGGATCTGGCATGGATCTATCAGGGATGGAATAAACAGAGGAAGGACTGGAGGTGAGGGCTGGGAAGTGGGGAGGTAGGGCTGCAGAAAAGAACCAAGATCCTGTGGATAGGAGACGGGGCTTGTATAACACAGCCCACCTGTTCAGCCCCGTGTAACCTCCACATGTGTGTGAACAGTGCACCCCCAACACAGCACACACCCGGTCTCCTCTTGGGAGCCAATGAGCTGCAGAGACTGGTGTAAACAAATTGGATTAGGAGGCTGCAGGCACCTCCCCGGTGACCCTCCAGCCAGCCGACATTAAGCAGGCCTGTAGAGTGGCCAGCTGCACTCTCTCTGGCATGGGGACTGTCAGCCCTGAGCCCCCTAATTCCTCCCCCATCCAGCCCCAGGAAGGAGCCTTGCAGAAGATGCCAGGATGATGGATGGGGTGAGGGAGGTTCCAGGGCTGGCCTGAGAGCACACAGGATGTTAGTACTTGTGCAAGGCGCATTTCTGAGCTGTTCCCAGCAGCCCACCCCCTCCACCCGCTTGGGCCTCCCTCCACAGCCTCTCCCACAGTCGGGTCAGTCGCTGCTGCTGGCCTGGGACTTTGGGCCTAGCCTGAGGTTTCCGATCAGAATCTAGGGCCTGGGCCCTGAGTCCCACAGCTGGACAGAGGGGGAACGTCTGTCTCATTTAGAAGCATCAGCATAGGGAGACACCAGAGGCCACTTTGGAAGGGGAAAGCCATCTTAAAGATGTTCTGTGCTTTCCCACCTGTTGCTTCAGCTGATCCTTAAAACACGCTGCAAAGCTGCAATTGTGACCAGGTGCTTCTCCAAGTCCCTTCTATGAGTCCCTAATCTGCAGCAGGCCTGGTGTCATATGCTGAAGACACCAGTAAATAGCCTATTGTCCTGTCCTAGGCTTAATTGTTCCTCTTAGGCTGTGTTGTAGAGAACACTGGGCTTCCCTGGCTTCCCAGGGGCAAACCTCCAACGCAATCAACTTGCTACAGAGCACACGCGATAGCCAAATCCACCCCTTTATGCTGCATCTAGGCAGTCAACTCAGAACCCCCAGGCCAGATACCAGGCCCCGATACCAGACAGCCTGAATTAAATCCTCATTTCCTGTTCAGTTGCGTAGTTGTCCTTAGCCTCTCTGGGCCTGTTTTCTCTTCTGCAAACTGGAGGAGCGAATTGCTCTCATCTCATAACTGACTGAGGATTGATTCTTTTTCCGTATTCTCATTTATTATCCCTTCCACCGGCTACACCAATCAAAAGCCAAGATAAGCCCGCTCGGTGTGTATAGGTGATTCCCAGCATGCGTGCCAGATCTTGCCTGCCTTCTCAGCAGCGGCCCAGGTGACCAGTGGTGGCCCTTAGTCCTCTGAGTGGTGCCTGAGGTGGGAATGACAGGCAGGGTTCCTAGCTCAGAGCAGCCTTGCCATATAAGGGCAGGAGCCACAGAGCGTCCTGCCTAGGCCTGGCGAGACTATCCAGACAACCACTGTTTATTTTCTCCTTCAGCGTCCCCTCCTCTCGCCCCTCCCGGGAGCTTCCCAACGGACGGACAGAAGGGAGAGATCCCCTTGCCTGGAGACATTTTCTGAAGACATGGGAAAAGGAGAAGGCTACGCCCTGGCAGCAGGCCTTCAAGCTGCTGACAACCAGTACCAAGAAGAGCACCAGGTAAGATCTGGAATCTACCTGGTTCAGCCACCGCTCTAACAGAACGGAGAACCAAGCCCAGGAGATGAAGGGACCCAGTGAGAAATATCCCTGCTCTCTGGGGATAGAGCTTGGCTCTCCAAGCCTCTCTCATCTAACACCGGCAGCTCAGGGCGAAGGAGCCTTTCTTGGGGTGAATGAAAGGCTTCTTTGAATACCTCATCCCAGGGAGGCTACATTTGAGAGAGCCAGGGGTCCGGACAAGCTCTGCCTACCAGCCCAGTACATGTATGTTCATGGGCCCAGAGAAAAAAAGGCATACCTTCCCGTCCCACTGTTCCTTCCCACCATCCCAGTCCCCACCCCATCCCACCCCATCCCACCCCACCCCACCCCTTCCAGGAGGCCTTTCAAGCTACTCAAGGGGGTGGGGGAAGGAACCTCGCTGACCACGAGCTCTTGGCAGTTTTTCCAAAGGCTCTCTGGAGTTCCGATGAGTCTGCCCCCATGCCCTCCTCATGTGCTTTCCTTCTCCCTCAGCCTTCTGTGTCCCACCAGGGCAAGAACAGTATTAAGGCTGCAGTGCAGGGACATACCCCCTAAGCAAATAGAGATGGTTCTGGGTCTGCTGAGTGAGCTGTCCTACAGAGCGTTCCCAGAGAACTTAGAAACTGAGATGTCGGGCATGGAGTTGAGGGTGAGGGGGCCAGGCCCAGCATGATACCTTACACTCCAACCCTGGGGAAAATTCTATTTCCTTGGAGTCTTGGAGACCTATGGGGATATGTGCATTTAAATGTTCACCAGCTTAACCACTCTAGAATCACAGGGACAGTCTTTATCCAGGGATGGGACAAGAAGAGGCAAAGACCTTTCCTGGCTGAACGCCTCCCTCTCCATACTGTCTGGCCATTTATGTCTCCTTAAGGCAGATGGATCACCTTCTGTCTAGTTCTTGTGTCCCACTGAGAAGATGTAAAATCTTTGTCATGTTCTCCTTTATCCCAAGGTGGGATGGCAGCAGCTCTCATTTCCCCTTTCTGAGTTGCTGTCTGTGAATCTAGAATGCCCTCTCCCCATTCCTGGTCCTCCATTCAAGGTGATCATTCCCAGCCACACAAGCTGACCAGAAGGTAGAACAGACTCTGCTATCCTGCCTGATCCCTGGACGTCCTGTTTTTTAACTTTCATCTGCAATTTTATTGTAAAGAGTAAGGGGAATCCTTTTCTGTACCTAACTTGGAATACTTGTTATAAATGGAAAGCTAACACCATCCAGAGTTTTAAACAATAATGATGATGAAGGTGTAGCATCAGTGCCACACTGTCACCTGCTCCTGTGGCTTGTCGGGCACCGGACTGAAGCCCCTTCCTGAAATAAGCAGGCCTCAGGAAGAAGTCAGAGGCAGAACAGCCAGGCTTTCCCTGACACACACAGGACTCCAGGTTAACAGGCATTGTGGCTTATGCGTGCAATCTCAGAATTCCTGAAGTAGAGGCAGGAGGATCAGCAGTTCTATACACTGAATGAGTTTGGGGCTAGCCTGGTCTACATGTGTCTCTGTTTCTAAAATGAAGGAAGGACAAAAAGGAAAATAAAGGGGTGGGGGAGGGCAGACAAAGAGGCAGGGGATGACCCAAATGGTGTGTCACCAAATGACTCCCAAAGATCACCACTCCCTCTGCTTCCCCAGAAAGCAAAAGCAAAAGCAGTGGAGGCAAAAGGGCTTTGGGCACAGTGGACCCTGGGGAAGGTTCCTAGCAGCCCAGCTATGCTGTGTCCACCACTCCTAGCTACTTACTGAAATGTCCCTTGGTCAAATTCAATGCCACCTCTCCCAGGGTCCATGGGCACTGTAGGGAATGTCATGGAGAAGACGAGACATCCTGACTCCAAGAGAGTCCCGTGTTCAGCTCTCCTGGTAAGAGGGCTGTGGAAAGTTTCTGAGGAGTCCAGACAGAGGGAAGTTGGTTATTGGCTGGGGATGCCTGAGGGCAGAAGTTTCCTGGCCTTTGCAACAAGTCAAAGAAGCTTTTCCCAAAGTCCCTGCACCCCACTCCCAACTTGGGGGTGCTAGATTCCTGTTGGGAGGCCTAGGAGCAGAGGGGTTTCTAAAAATGGAGGTGCACATTTTTTTTCTGTTCTCTCTCAGCCCTGAGGAAAGGCTACCTACCCTCTTCAGAAAACCCTGAAGGTACGTATCATCCAGCACCAAGGCCACTGCAGTCACCATGAAGCAAAGGTCATCTGGGGACCCTGGGGTCTTAGCAAGAGCAAGGTAAGTAGGTGGTTTGGGGGTGGGGGCTGGGATGCTCTGTTCACCTGGAAGTTCCCACACAAGCCGTGGCCACAGAAGATGGTCACCACGCTATCATCTGCTGTCTGTGGTCATGTGCAAAGTCATCGGCAGGGTTCTAGGGACCCCAAGTTATGACATATGGACCCTGGATTCAGGGAACTGGATAGGTAAGCTGGGGTGACCCAGAGATAAACCGCTCCAAGGCCACAGAGGTTGAGGTGGGTTGCAAGCCACTCAAGCAGTGTTCAACGCAGCCTTGATCTGGGGTTGAGGAAAGCTAGCAGGCTCCCTTTCCTTATGAAGGAAAGTGGCCACAGTTGAAACCGGTACCTCAAGAGCTAGGGAGAAACAGAGTGCAAAGGATGGCCGAGCCCATGAAGGAGATGTCCTGAAAACTAAAGAAGTAAGGGATGGTTTCTCACTAGCAGTCATTTGTCCTGCGTGCATAGAGACGGATGGGGGGCGGGGCACAAACACGGGAAGCCACAGGTTGAGCAGGCAGGCCCTGGGTTCCATTTTTAGCACTGAAAAAAAAAAAATTAACTGCATGCTTGAAATGGATGGGTCTATCACAAGAAAGCTACCTTTAAAAGACAAAAGGACAAGAAAGTGGAAATTTCAGTCCCAGAGGGCTCCAGGGCAAGTCAAGACCCGGATAGGAGGCAGACCACTGCGCATGCTCACACTCCTTCTGCCCAGGAAGAAAGCCGCGCGGCCTGAGTGCGAGCGCCTGTCTCCCAGCCTGAGGTGCAGTGCTGCATCTCTGGTCAGTTGGGAGTCTGAGATGAAGCACTGTAGCTCAGGAAGGGAGAAGATGTTCTGCAGCCATCACCGGGACATGGTAAGTGTTGGCATGGGGTAGCGGGCCCGATGGATTGTCCCTAGATTCCGCTCCAGCGGCTTGTGGTGATGTTCCTGGGCTCAAGCTGTACCAGGGCTGATCATTCGTGTGCCATCTGCAACAGTAAGCTCTGGTCCATTCAGGGGCCGCCAGCACCAACACCCTGCCTCTATTTCCTTAGCCTAGAGAAGACCCTGCTAACAAAGACGCTACATCTACCCATGGGGGGGGGTGTATTCCAACACACCCTCAGAACCCTTCTCAACACTACATAGTGAATAGCCACTGTATATAGTTCTGTGTTGAAACCCCTTCATCTCTGTAAATCAGACACTCCGAACAACCCTTAGCCCTAGTAGAGGCTCAGGGTCCTGGCAACCCAACAATACGACACTATCATGTTGCAACCACAAAATGCCAGACATTAGGCCTGAGGTCACAGTCTTCACTCTTTGAGCTCTGCCCTGGCTCTGTGCTGCTGCCTGAGCCAGTCTGGCATCTCACAAATGTCTGCCCTTGTCCCAGAGGCTTCAGAGAGGCAAGGGGCAACAGAGGAGAGTCACTGGGGTATACCCCTTTGTATTTAACTCCCAAGCCTGGTCGGGAGGAAAGTGACCCACTTCATAGAGGAGAGTAGGAGAAAAGAACAAACCCCACCCTGGTCTTGGTTACTCTCAGCTGTAGCAACAGAGGCAGAACCACACACTCCTGCAGACCAGAAGAGGGCATCAGATCCCTTTATAGATGATTCTGAGCCACCAGGTGGCTGCTGGAACTTGAACTCAGGACCTCTGGAAGAGCAGCCAGTGCTCTTAATGGCTGAGCCATCTCACCAGACCCTAACCATACATACATATTTCTAAGCGTCCCGTGGCCTCGCTTCCTTCATGCTGGATCCTCACCCACCCAATGGGTCCTATTTGATGCCACTTTACAGTCGAGCAAGGTTAAGAGTCTAAGTGACCTGCTGGAGGACCGCAAACGAGAAGGTCACTAGAGCCTGGGAACAGACTTCATAATCACTGACCAGAGTCCCTGTGGACCATGGCAGGGGGGAGGGAGGCAGGGAGGACTGGTCCCAAATGCTCCCTGACCTCAGGGAAGGTACTTTCCAAGCCACTCAAAGCTCTGGTTGCTCTTCCCAGAGCAGGAAGCTGCGTCCCGGGAAGGAGGATGCATACAGCGCCCCACGGTGGCTGCAGAGAAAACTGCTGGTCCCTAGGGGCGTGGCATGTGCTGAAGGCATCTCTCCCACCTTGTCCTCACGGTCCAGTTTTCCCAGGAATCCCTTGGATGCTAAGATGGGGATTCCTGGAAATACTGTTCTTGAGGTCATGGCTTAGCAGCTGGATCTGCCTCCTTCCTGCCCTGGCATTTCCTTCCGGGAAGGAGGGAGGAGGAGGAGGCAGTGCGTCGGAGGTAAGCGGTCTTGGGAGATCTCTTCTGACCTTTGTATAGCTTCCCCCCCCGCCCCCCGCTCTGTCCATATTTCCTAACACCCCCGGGAGGGAGGCTGGATGTGGGAACCTCAGAACTGCCTCACTCTTGAGAAACTCATCTCAAGACACAGTGGTTGAAAACCAGACTATGAGACGGCTCCCCTCCACTCTGACCCTCCACATTCCTTCCCTGTAGACCTTGTGGTGAGGAGGAGCCACAGGCCCACATCCACACTATTAAGAAAGTCATACGTACATTTATTTTTAAAGTTTATTAAATCAGTTAGGTAAACTAAAAGCCATTCATCTCCGTTGGATTTGGAGGGCAGCCACAGGGAAAGTTTTCAAGGTAGAAAATATAAGATTTGGAGCGCCCCTAGTGGTGGCTCTTCCCACTGCAGGAGCACTTGTGATCCCTGCGCACAACCACAAGCGTGCTTAATCCTTATTCATCTCTTGCCAGAGATGGTCCAAACAAGAGTCAGGTCGCCTAGAAAGCAAAAGGTAGAGCCAGGGTTGATTTCAAGCGTGGAATTGAATGTCTGAGACAAAAGAAAAAGTAGAGGCAGGTACTACGCCCTTACAGCTCCCTGCCCCCCCCCCCTTTTCCTTAGTAAATCTTTGCTCACTGTGCTAAAAACAAACAAACAAACAAATTTAAAAAATAAAAAATAAACCACACGCCTTTAATCTCAGCTTCAGGACGCAGAGGCAGGGATAGAAATCCAGCTATAAAATGGAACTTTGGTTGGAAGGATGATTTGCAGCTTATCAGCAAAGACGCTTGCCACCAACCAATCTGAGGACTTGAGTAGAATTCCCAGAACCCACGTGGTGGGAAGAGAAAACTGACTCCGAAATGTGTCCTCTGACCTCCACATGCATACGTGCACACACATACAATAAAAAGAAATAAAAGCAAAGGGGAAACCAGAACTTAGGTCCTGGGGAGATGGCTCAGTAAAGTGCTGAGTTCCGATGTCCAGCACCGACCGGTGTAGAAAGCCAGCCGTGGGGTCACACTTAGCATCCTAGTGCTGGTAGAGAGAAAGACAAGAGAACCCCTGGAGATCTGTAGCCAGCCAGCCAGCCCTGCCAGCGTTGGTGAGCTTCCGGTTTACCGAAGAGACAGTGTCTCAGAATCATAGGGTAGACAGTGACAGAAGACACTAGCCACATGCACACACACACTTGTGCACACACTCATGTCCCTGCGAACTATCCTAAACTGTCCCTAGTCCTTTGGGCTGAGTCAGTGGAAGAGGTAACTGTCAAATAGTTCCACAGCCCTCGTTTCTGATGTGGCCTCGAGTCTCCAGAGACCAGGCAGTCCCCAGGGGCTATGCTCCTAGCAAGCCTCCAGAAGACATTTCTGAAGAGAGACCCCCCCTCTCTTGCTCACATTCAGAGGCTGTTGCTGACCCACTCAGGACGGCAGACTTGCTGATGATAGCAACACCACCCTCCACCCTCTGGCTCTTGGCACTTCCAGCATCATGTCAGTTCTCACATGACCCAATGAGGTAGCAGACAGGCAGCCCGAGGCTGAAAGAGCTTAAGACACTGACCTTAGGCCACACTCAGGAACTGTGATGGTATCCAGCCAATGCTAACAATTTCCACCATCCTCCTGTGCTCTGCCCACCAGTCCTGCCTGCCTCAGGCTGTCCCCATCCCAGTGGCTTTCCCATGGGGGGAAGAATATCCAGCCTTCCTCTCTATCTTCTGTGATATTAATAAAGTACTGGACCTTTGATTTGTGTCTTTGTTCTTCCAGGTAGTATAAAGGGAAGAAAGATCTTCCCAGTATTCACTGCTATAACCCCCAAGTGCCTCCACCTGGCAGACACTTCCAGAGACCAGTACAGGGACAGCAGTCAGGAGCCATCTGAGCTGCCCTTCACATTCCTGGTGTCTCAGGATGCTTCCAGGCCATGATGTCAGGGTAGAAATTTGTGGAAGATGGGGATCATTAAAAGGGCCACAGAGGACTTGGGGGAATCTAACACACAGTAACCCCTCTCCATCGGTTCCAGAGAACACAGTCTGAAATCATATGTTCACGTATCACACGTGTGCAATTTTGAGTCACCTCAGGCCCTGAGCCAAGCTTTGCAATGACACAGCTTCAGTTGTACCTCAGGCCACAGAACCAACACATGAGGATATTCTTTTTTTGAGTTAGGGTCTCACCATGAAGCCTGGCATGATCCCCCCAAACTACTGTATGTAGACAAAACAAGCCATCTTACATGGTCATTGAACTTGCTTTGCTTCAGCCTCTGTCCTTCCAGAGGACCTGGGTTCAGTTCCCAGAACCCATGTTGAGAGTTTCACAACTTCTTGTAACTGCAGACATGTGGCTCCAGGAGATCCTACACCCTCTGCTGGCTTCCACGGGCAGCTGCACACAAATATGCACATAAATAAAATATGACTAACCAAAAAAAGGGGGGGGGGGGCGCTGGGCATGGTGGCACACGCCTTTAATCCCAGCACTTGGGAGGCAGAGGCAGGCAGATTTCTGAGTTCAAGGCCAGCCTGGTCTACAAAGTGAGTTCCAGGACAGCTAGGGCTATACAGAGAAACCCTGTCTCGAAAAAACAATAAATAAATAAATAAATAAATAAATAAATAAATAAATAAATTTATATGACTAAACCAGGGTCTGGGGTTATAGGTATGCACCACCACACTAGGTGCCTGGACACTTAAAACAGTCACATGGCCAGTCTGTGGTGGCATACACCCTTAATGTCAGCACTCTGGAGGCAGAGGCAGGAGGATTTCTGGGAGTCTGAGGCCAACCTTGTCTACATAGTGAGTTCCAGGACAGCCAAGGCTACACACACAGAAACCCTGTCTTGCAAAAACCCAACCCAATTGGAAACAAACAGTCACATGCCTCACATGATCTCTTAAACTACTATATTTAGATAAAACAAGCCCTCTTGCCGGTGCCAAGGGTCCCCACATTGCTCCTCAGTGCCCCAGAACAAGCCCCGAAGAGGGGTCTGAGACTCTGGAATCATTCCAGTCACTTGAGAGCCTAACAGGGAGCAGGAGAGATGGCCCAAGCATGCCTCTACAACCGTTGTGCTTTTCAGCTCTGAAACAGTAGCCAACAGGACGCCACAGTCTTCTCAGCTGAAACAGTAGCCAACAGGGCACTACCGTCTTATCTTTGTCGTTCCTTCTAGAGCTCCCATTTGAAGTCCTCGTGGAACTCATCACCAGCTGGCTGCCAGCAGGTCACAGTCACATACTATGACTTGAGAGGGTCTCCAGGTAGAGGGGTGCACAAGAAGGACAATAAGCAGGACCCCAGAGGTGTTCCGTTTTATTAGGTTTTTCTCGGAAGCAGGTGGTGGAGAGACAGGGTTTCTCTCCATAGCCCCTGGCTGTCCCGGGTGGCCTCAAACTCACAAAGATCTGCCAGCCTCTGCCTTCCAAGGGCTGGGGTTAAAGGTGTGCTCCGCACTTGTTTAGGGCTCTTTATTCACCTTGGCACCTCTCAGAATCTTCTGTGTGCAAACTGTTCCCGGGAAGAAGCAGCCAAGGAAATCCTACTGTAAAGAGATCCCAGCTTGCGCTCATCAGGACTCTGCATTCGGCCAGCGTACCTGTGGCCACGCCTCGTACCTAAAGCTGGAACAATTTCACAGACATCCCTAAGTGCCAAGACACAGGCTTCTGTCCTGGGAAGTAAGGATACAGGGAGAACACTGTCCCAAACCCAAGCTCTTCCCATATGGAGACCCTAGAGAGCCTTTACTTACAAAAAGGAGGAAGGGCGGGCGGTTGCTCCTGGAAACTTGGTTAAGGGCTGGTGGCTCAGGTTGGGACATAGGGCGCCCTCTTGTGGCCCATCCTGGGAATAAAGGTTCTCTAGGACATGGCATAACGTCATTGGCCAATTGTTTATTGCTTTTGCAGAAGATTTTGCATTTTAAAATGTTCCACTATGTTCATAGCAGCCTTATTCATAATAGCCAGAAGCTGGAAAGAACCCAGATGTCCCTCAACAGAGGAATGGATACAAAAAATTTGGTACATTTACACAATGGAGTACTACTCAGCTATTAGAAACAATGAATATATGAAATTCCTAGGCAAATGGATGGATCTGGAGGGTGTCATCCTGAGTNGTGGGAGGGGGTGGGTAGGGGAGCAGGGCGGGGATGCGGGAGGGTAAGGGGAAATTTCTGGATAACATTTGAAATGTAAATGAAGAAAATATCTAATAAAGAGAAAAAAATGTACTTTCCACCAGGCCTGGTGGTGCACACCCTTCACCAACAGCAGGGAGGCAGAAGCAGGTGGATCTCTGTGTGATCCAGCCAGTCCGATCTATAGAATGAGTTCCAGGACAAGTAGGGTTATGTAGAGAGACCCTGTCTTTTTTCGAGACAGCCTTTCCTGAAACTCACTCTGTAGACCAGCCTGGCCTCGAGAGATCCTGGTCTACAAAGTGAGTTCCAGAACAGTCAAGACTACACAGAGAAACCCTGTCTCGAAAACAACAACAACAACAACAAACAAAAACAAAAACAAAAACAAAACAAAACAAAAAAAAAACGGCAGGGCGGTGGTGGCGCATGCCTTTAATCCCAGCACTTGGGAGGCAGAGGCAGGCGGATTTCTGAGTTTGAGGCCAGCCTGGTCTACAAAGTGGGTTCCAGGACTGCCAGGGCTATACAGAGAAACCCTGTCTCGAAAAAACAAAACAAAACAAAACCAAAAAACAAACAAACGAGCCGGGCATGATGGCACATGCCTTTAATCCCAGCACTCTGGAGGCAGAGGCAGGCGGATTTCTGAGTTCAAGGCCAGCCTGGTCTACAGAGTGAGTTCTAGGAAAGCCAGGGCTATACAGAGAAACCCTGTCTCGAAAAACCAAAAAAGGGGCTGGTGAGATGGCTCAGCCGGTAAGAGCACCCGACTGCTCTTCGGAAGGTGATAAGTTCAAATCCCAGCATCCACATGGTGGCTCACAACCATCCGTAACAAGATCTGCCGCCCTCTTCTGGAGTGTCTGAAGACAGCTACAGTGTACTTACATATAATAAATAAAATAAATCTTTAAAAAAAAAAAAAAAAAAAAAAGAAACGATCACAGATTCTGGAAATCAAATGAGGCTTCTTCCCACCTAAGTCTCCCTATACAAAATGGCCGAAGTAAACGGAAGACATTTTTCTAGCTGCGGAGAGGCAAGCAGTCTGTAACAGCCATGATGGCAGATGGAGGGAGGGAGGAGGCGGGCTCGAGAGAGCCCCAAGGCTCAGGGGACTCAAGCCCCATCAGAGATGGGCAAGATGGGCCACTTCTTGCCTTCCCCGGTGACTGGCTTCAAAGAATGGCAGATTTTGATGCCTTCACTTTGGCTAAGGAAGTTGAAGACTAAAGGGGTTGAGAGAGGTGATAAGAGGAGACACATGGAGACTGTGGAGAGGTTTTACAGCAGAGAGCTCCAGGCTTAGCATGCCTAAGATCCTGGGTTTGATTCCCAGCATTGTGCGCCACACACACACACACCCACCCCCATATTCGGGCGGACTGGCCAGCCTCACTCAGAACCCATCACCTCCGAAGCCCACAAGCTCAGCAGCCGGGGATGCAGAGGAGGCTGGCTGCAAGAACTTCCACCCCGCCTGGGAAATCTTAATTCCTCCCATCCCACGCTTGTGCAACCGATTTTGTGACTCAAGATGAAAACTTCCCATCTTCGGGGTGAGTTCCAGAATCCCGGTGACTAATCTCTCCCACATTATCCAAGGAGGATAATTTGCCTAGAATGGAGTGGGGGCTTCTCTCGTGTGTCTCTAGCAACAGCTCATCCTTGATGAGCCAGACAGGGTGCTGAGCTCAGCATCCTTAATTGCCTCAGCCATATCTTGGATATCTGCTGTCATGATTTCCACCCCCCTACCCCCACTCCCCCACCCCCAGAGGAAGGAGGAAAATGCTCAATGAGGCTAAACTGCCTACAGTTGGCCAGCCTCTAATCATGGGGAAGGTGGGACTTGTACCAGGGTAGCCTTGGCCTTTGAGTCTGGGGTCCTAAACAGTCCCTCAGGCCCATTTGTGGATACAAACTTCAACTCTCTGTTCAAGCAGCATCCCACAGAGGTTTGAATAGCCACCGCCCCAACTGGGTGTCAGCCGTCTACAGTTCTGCAAGGGTTTACACTGTTCTCAAGGAACCGGCTTCTCTCTTTAGTGAAGAGACACAATTTCATTAAAAACAAAGCCGGGCAAGGGTGTGGTGGCACACGCCTTTGGAAGGCAGAGAGAGGCAGAGGCAGGCAGATTTCTGTTGAGTTCAAGGCTAGCCTGGTCTACACAGTTGAGTTCTGGGACAGACAGGGATACATAGTGAGCCCCTGTCTTTAAAAAAAAAAAAAAAAAAAAAGGACAAAGAAAAACTGGAGAACATATGCCAAAATGTCAGCAGCAGCGGCATGAACAGGAGGAGCTGTCTGCCCTCTCTGTACAAAGAGTATGTGCTGCTTTTGTAAGCACAAAAGAAGTAATTAAGACGAGGAGGAGGAGAAGGAGAAGCATGAGTCAGCAGACCTTCTGGGATACGAAGGCAGCTCCCCCAGAGGCTACAGCTCCCCTCCCTGACACTGGCTCCCAAACCAGAAAAACCTGAGGCTGGGCCAGGTCCCGTTCTCTCTCTCTCTCCTCCCAGCCTCTGAGCCAAGCTCCTGACCATCTCACAAGGTCCTCTCACCCTCCGTACTTCACAGGAAGCCTTCTCGTGATGCTCCTGTTCCATCCATTCTCCCCAGGACTCTGAGGAGCAGACATTTCAACCACCACCGCCTGCCACAGGGACACGGAAGCCAGGGAAGGGCCTGCAATCGCTTTGGGGTCAGACCCTCCACCTCTGCAGCTCCTTCCTCGTCCAAGCACAGTTTAGGAACCTGAGGTTTGGGAAGCACGATGGGTCTGTAGATGCTTGTCTAGCCAAATGAAAGAGCAAGGGTGTGCCTTTTCTCTCTCTCATCCCT
The DNA here is from genome assembly GCA_902729485.2 of Mus minutoides. NCBI lineage: Eukaryota > Metazoa > Chordata > Mammalia > Rodentia > Muridae > Mus > Mus minutoides. The sequence continues at coordinate 293,891 of LR750269.1, forward strand.
CGGCTGCCCCGACCCCAGACATCTGCTGCAGACCCACCCTGATTTCTGGGGCCCTTAGCTAAACTTGGAGTAGGGACACAGAAGAAAGATCTTTGGCTCGGATAAGGATGGTGGGGGAAAGAGAGGTAGCATGGGAGTGGGGGTTGGGAGGTGGGGGGGGCGGAGAAAGCATCACATAAACAAGAGTGTGCAGGGCTGCTGTCCAGGACAGCCACGGCGGGTAAGAAAAGAGCTAGGTGGGAACTGTGGGTATGACAGATCAGTCACTCAATGCCTTTGGCTCTCAGTTCACTTCCCTAGAAAATGGGCCTCACAGGAGTCTCACCCACCTTCTGCATAGTCTCGGGACCGGGTGAGGACTTTCCCACTGCCTTTAGCAAATACCTGGATAGAATGCACACTGAGTCAACGAGTCCTGTTGCTCTTGACAGGAGCCTATTGGTCTGATCAAGACAGCTCCTTTTGTGTGAGCATTTACCATATGCTATTTGCCAGGATCCTGCCATGCACTGTGGATATAAAGTAGATGACACTCCCATCACATAGCCCCTCTAGAGACACCAGCAGATAACCCTGGGGCCCCACAGATGAGAGACGGACACTGTATTAGAGCAGACCTAAGCAGACAGAAGGAACAGGTCATGTGTGTTAAGGATCAGAGGCAGGAGTGATATTCAGGTGATTTCTACAAGAGTAACGGAGGCGAGGGAGAGGCTCTTGTGTGGTGAGGAGTAGGGTTGGTGTGTGGGGAGCTGGAAGGACCGGAGAGCTGAGAGAGAGAAAGCAAAGGGTGCAGACATGGCTGGAGGAATTATCTGAACCTTAGTGTGTTTATCTATCTGGAGGTTGGCGATTCCCAGATGCTTAGGTATCTAAGTCCCCGTCATCTTCCACCAGGCGTGGGCCAGCTAAGCACAATCCTGCGGGTGGAGTCTGGAAACGCGCAGAAGCAGGTTGGTTTCCCCTTGTCTGTCTGCCAGCCCGGTCTTGTTGCCCTGAGGTGGGGACAGCTACATCGACCAAGTGTCAGACCTATGAAGCCCAACCCATGTGCTGCGTGGGACGGAAGAAAAAGTGGAGGAAGACACACCGGCCAGGGCGGCAGTCTGGCTTCTCTCCACGGCCGCAAGAAGAAAGTGCCCAGCAGATGGCAGCAGAGAGCGCATGACCGGCCTCCAAGGGATGCGTCACAGGAGTCCGTGACCTTGGTTGTTGTAAACTGAGGCCTGGGGATTTTCAGGCCGTCATTGTCAGGAAAAGGTTTCACAAGGGCGGCTGCCACGTCAGCATATTCTCTCTCTCTCTCTCTCTCTCTCTCTCTCTCTCTCTCTCTCTCTCTCTCTCTCTCTCTCTCTCTCTCTCTCTCTCTCTCTCTCCTGGGCCCCAGGGAAGCTCCACTCCCACCCTTTCTTTCCAGGCTCCCTGGCCGTGGCAGTACACATTTCTTCCTTTGGGGCAGGGCCGCCCTTATTGCCGGAGCCACTTAAGTTTGCAGCTGTCAGCACTCGCCGAGGGTGGCAGCTGTTGTCAGCATGTGCAGGGGAGGAGGGGTTGGAAGACAGAAGGTGGAAGAGGCCCCAAGGGGAAGGGACCCCACCTGTCAGGGCACAGTCACCCTGATCCAGGACTTAAGAGCTGTAGAGGCTCACACAAATCACTCCAGACACACACTCAGAGACACAATCGCATGTAGTTGTGCAACGTCCACACAGCAGTGTGCACGGTTGCACACCCACTTCCATACAGCATGAGGACGCCCTCCTGCAACTCTCCAGACTTCGGTGTTCTTCCTGCTCTAGCACAGGACTCTGTATCTTGATGGGCGATTTATTGGGACTCTCTCTTTCTGCAAGTGCAGAAGATGGAAACTCCATTCATTCTAGATGACTCAAACAGATAAGAAAACTGTTGACTAGTCACTAGAAAATCCAGGGACGTTCCAGCTTCAAGAATGGCTAGGTCCAAAGGCCCGAGTGACGTTGTCATTGAGGGTGTAGTAACCTGGTCTGCTGGCTCCACACACACCAGTCCTGTGGACTGAACCTAGGCCCTCACACATGCTAGACAACACCACTCTACCACTGAGTGATATCCCAGCCTTTCCTCATTCTCCCCACAGTAACAAAAATAGCCCCAGCAATTCCGGACTAGCATTAGCGTATTAGCTTGTGCTCCCAGTAGAAGAGATTCCCTTGTCCCTACTCCCCAGTGACTTCAGCCAAACCCCCCCCCCCCCAGTTTCCCAAGTCTCATAGTGGTTGTGATCTGGCTTGTGCTCTGATCCTGGATTCTGTCACTCTGACTCAGACACACCCGACCTGGGCACTGTGCCCACCACAAGGAGAGGAAAGGCTAGAGTCACTCTACCAGGACCTCATGTACTGAATCCAGGATGGAGGAGGGGCAGTTCCTCAGAAGAAAAACAGGTATGCTGCCAAGAGGGCCACTGCTGTTCCCAAGGTGTTGGTAGGCAAAGAAAACCATTAAAGCCAATTCCAGAATGAATCGAGGGTAACTCTACGGAATTCTGTGACAAGAGTGTCACCTTCACGTTCACATAGGTAGGGAGATTGCCTGCCTCAAAAGAAGGTCTATCTGTGGCTGAGAAAGGCAGGTGTGCTCAGCTCACAGTGCCTGGGAGGCCTCAGGCACTGGGGTGGCACTCAGCATGGAGAATGGAGAGGCTGTCCCTTTCAAATCTGGGGCCTCTCCCTGAAGTCCTACCCTGTCTTCTCTCAGCTGTCTCATGCATACATTCCAGTCAGGGACTGACTGGTCAAGGGCTAGCCTCAGACCTACACTATAGTAACAGAGCCTTACACACACATGGGCTTTCCCAGAAGAAAGCTATTGGAGATACTGTCTACTGAAGACTTTCAGTATCTGTCTCCCTTTCCACAAAGATGGTCTTTGTTATGTGCCTTAGGTAAAAATACCCAAAACACAGGGCTACACAGAGAAACCCTGTCTTGAAAAAAACAAAAACAAAAACAAAAAAACCCAAAACAGCCAGGGGTACACTCCTTTAATCCCAGCACTGGGGAGGCAGAAGCAGGCAGATCTCTGAGTTCGAGGCTAGCTGAGGGTCTACAGAGTGAGTTCCAGGACAGCCAGGGCTACACAGAGAAACTCTGGAAAGAAAGAAAGAAAGAAAGAAAGAAAGAAAGAAAGAAAGAAAGAAAGAAAGAAAGAAAGAAAGAAAGAACAACAACCAAACACTTCCCATCTCATCTCCTTCTGCCACAGCACAGCTGTCTGAGTGATTCTAGCCAATGAAATGAGAGCATACCCATCCCAGTCAGGTCCCCCCCCCCCACTCTTTCTTTGGTCTTTCCATTCTTTGTCCTTCATCTTTCTAGTGCCTTTGTTTTGATCTTGCTCACACACTGAATGTGCATGTAATGGTGACCATTTTGGACCAGGAGGGTCACACAGAGAGGGAAGGAGCATGGTCTCTCTGCTCAGGCACAGCAGAGCTACCGTGTCCGCCTCGGGTCACCCAGTTTTAGGTTTTGTTGGTGTTTGTCTTTTGGAGACAGGGTTTCTCTGCGTAACATCTCTGGTTGTCCTGGAACTCACTCTATAGACCAGGCTGGCCTGGAACACAAGAGAACTTCTTACCTCTGCCTCCCTGAGTTCTGGTCACCATACCCAGCCAGTTTTAGATTTTCTTTTTCTTTTTTTTTTTTTTTTTTTAAAACGGGAGAAAAAAAAGGTAAATGTTCCATTTCGGGAGCCATTACGGTTTTGAGCCTCTGCTTCCTGGAGTCAAATCTGATGGCACTGATTTCGTATTATCTCTCCAGCTTACCACCACCACCCTACCCCCTCCCTCTCCCCAGTGCACACAGCCCCAAACTGTCTGGTAAAGGGTAAAAGTCCAGTTCACACATCCGGGAGTGAGATTTCATCTCCGGGATTATGTCTGTTATAAAAGAAAGACATTTCCTCCTGGTCATTCATCTGCCTGTGCACAAGCCAACTTCAAGTTTGCAGATGACACCTTGGGCTTCTCTTCCCGGGGCCCTCGCTCCAATGCTCCAATGTTTGTCTATATCCCATTCTCTTCGCCATGCCCTAAAGCCATAAGGAAGAAAATGCCCACGGTTCACAGGTCCAGGCTCCTGCAGGTTTGTAAGGGCCTAAGAGCCTGATACCTCTGAGAGCCCCAGTGGTGTCAAGGTCCAGACCTACACAGAAATAAAAGAGTACCCAGAAACACAAACATAACTGGCAAGAGGGGCGCCTACAGCAATATGCTCAGTTTGAGGGAAGAGGAGGATAGCCCTCTGGCCAGGTTGGGAAGAAACCAGGCCCTTGCTTACTTTCCTCCCAGCAGAGTAGGGAGTAAAAACATTCCTGGACGCTGCAGACATTCCTGCCTCCGGCAACCCCACCATCTCTCTCTCCCCAGCCTCCGCCCTGGCCAGTGGCCAAGGCAGCTGGTCTACAGGGAGGAGTGCGGGCAACTGCAGGAGAAAGAAGGGGGTGGGGCGGGAGGAGAAGGGAGGGGTCCTGGCTCACTGAAGGCCACAGGGGGACTTTTGTGACCCTCTTGTCCTAGTGTACGGAGAGATGGCAGCATGCCCTCTCAGGAGTCCTGAGCTGGATGCTGCAAAGTTCCAAAGATGGGCTAGCTCCTAGCCAGTCTGACTGAGCCTTTCTACAGATCAATGTCAGGAGTGTGACTCTACCAGCCAGGGGGGTGCCGAGGAGGGTAGTGAGAATCCCAACAGAACAGAAAGGGCAGAGAGTGAACAACGCCGGCGGGGAAACCAAGGCCCAGGGGACAGAGACTTGTCTGTCTCAGGCGCCTTAGCAGCCCCCCAGCTAAGCTATGGTACCCAGGTCCTGTGAGCAATACTTCCCAGGTCCCTGCTTCATCCCAAGCCCCTCCTGCTCAGCTCTAGCCCTCTTCTTCCTTCAGCTCTGTCTTTCCCTGTTCTTGCCCACTCTCCTGTCCCAGTCTCCCCTGTAAGTGTTCTTACCCATATAAATTCCTCCCTGTACTCTTTTTTTTTTTTTTTTTTTTTTTTTGAGACAGGGTTTCTCTGTGTAGCCCTGGCTGTCCTGGAACTCACTCTGTAGACCAGGCTGGCCTCGAACTCAGAAATCCACCTTCCTCTGTCTCCTGAGTGGTGGGATTAAAGGCGTACGCCACCACTCCCGGCTTCTTCCTTGTACTCTTACAGATCTGTTTACTTCATCACCTTCCCTACGAGATACAGTGAGCACAGAGATACACAGAACTTAGAGCCCTCGGACTGTGGTGTAGAGACACGAAGTGTACAGGAGGCTGTGTATAGGTTACAGGCAAATGGCCCATCATTTGATCCCTGAGTATAGTCCCCAACCCAGGCTCATGTCTATAATCTCAACGCATACCTATAAATCCTCAAGGTCATCTTTGGCTATATATTAGAGGACAGCCTGAGCTACATGAGATCTTGTCAAAGAGGATGGGAAAGGAAGAGGAGAACAACAACGTGACTATCTGGGGATTGTGAGCTTAGAGATCTTGGAATCCATTGCCCTGGTTGGAGCATCCCTCCCCGACGCAGAACAGCTCAGCCAGGGCTGGGGCCAGGCTGCTGTCCTAAGATGTCAGCTGCTGCACTGCAAAAACCTGCCTGACAGCTGGGATGATTCACAGGGAGGGGCCAATGGAAGGTTCGGGTGTGGCCCTGTGTAACCAGCACCCGGAGAAAGTTCGAGATTTGACTTTGAGACCCAGCCCTGTTCTGCCTGCCTCTGGCCTCTGTAAACTGGAAAATGTCACCAGGGTTAGAACCAAAGGGTAATTTTGTTTGTTTGCTGTGGTTGGTTGGTTGGTTGGTTGGTTGGTTGGTTGGTTGGTTGGTTTTTGAGACTAGGTCTTTCTTTTCATAGTGGTGGCTCACACCTTTAATCTTCAAAATCCACCAGGCAGAGAAGCAGGTGGATTCGAGGCCAGCCTAGTTCCACAACAGCCAGTACTACACTGAGAACCCTGTCTTAAGACAAACAAATAAAGAGAGAGAGAGATTCAGAGAGTCTTGTGTACCCCAACATAGTCCTCTCTAGCCTCTAGAGTTCTGGGATTACAGGCCTGCACCACCATTCTTGAGAGTGACTGTTAACCCATGTTCATCTCCAGCTGACTGATGGTGGGTGCTCTCTGCAGAGCTGTCTGTGCTCGGGAGAAGGAAGGAAAGGAGCTGGTAGTAGACTGGTCAATTATTTGATAGTCCAGTCCTATCATGGTTCTTAGCGTGTCTGCTCGCCTTGATGAATTTGCTCTGGTGATCAGAGTGAGCAGCTCTCAGCTGGGACAGAGCCAGCCAGTGGGGCTGAGCCTTCCTCGGATAGTACACTGTAGTACACACAGAGAGACCCAGCCTCTGGCTGGAGGGTAGGGGGATGAAGGGGTATGGGTGTAAATGTCCCTTTCAGTAAATCGGGCCCCTGAATGTGCAGGCCTAGCATTCTTCGTAGAGAGTTGGATTTTTTGTTTGGTTTGGATTGGGTTTTGTTTTTTGGCAGCTTGTCCAGCCATTGGTTCTCTGAAATTGCTCCTGCTGCTGCCTGCAGCTCTGGCCAGACCTGCAGGGAACAGGCCTGGGCAGAGTACTAGTCTGTTTCTTCCTGCCTGTGCTGCTGAGAACAGCAGGGAGTGGAGAAACCGGGAGGGCTGAGGGACAGAAGTCCAGTCCCTGAGCCGATAAGCAGCGGCCTAGGACATTGCTCCTGAAGAGGAATTTCCTGTTGAGACTTCCTCTTTCCTGGGGAGCGCCACAGTGTCTGGCTGGCGTCTGATGCGCGAGTGCATGCATACACACACACACACACACACACACACACACACACACACACACACACACACTTTTGTTGGTCAGAAAGCTGCGTTGCTGCCCTGTCTACTGAGGGGCTTTGAGCCTCTCCTTCCTTACCTGCTCTCTCACGTTTCAAAGGTAGAAATCAACAGCACCTGTTCATGTTCACTAGAAGCTGTAAATGTTTTTAAAAGGTTTATTTTTATTTATGTGTATGAAGATGTCTCCAGAGGCCAAAAGAGGGTGTCAGGTCCCTTGGAGCAGAGCTGTAGGGAATTGGGAGCCCAGTTGTGTGCTGGGAACTGAACTCAGGTCATCTGGAAGTGTTTTTAATTGCCGAGCCCTCTCTCTCTCTCTCTCTCTCTCTCTCTCTCTCTCTCTCTCTCTCTCTCTCTCTCTCTGTATATATATATATATATATATATATATATATATATTTTTTTTTTTTTTTTTTTTTTTTTTTTTTTTTTTTTTTGGTTTTTTTGAGACAGGGTTTCTCTGCATAGCCTTGGCTGTCCTGGAACTCACTCTGTAGACCAGGCTGGCCTCGAACTCAGAAATCCGCTATTTTTTTCTTTCTTAAGATAGACTTTCCTAGCTAGTGATGATGGTGGTGTACACCTTTAACCCCAGCATTTCAGAGGCAGAGGCAGGTGAATCTCTTCAGTTCAAGGCCAATCTGGTCTACAAAGTGAGTTCCAGGATAGGCAGAGCTACACAGAAAAACCATGTTTCAAATAAGCAAAACAAAAACAAACAAAAAGTCAGGATTTCCTAGTATCCTAGGCTGACTTTCACCTTGCTACGTAGCCCAGAGCCTTGTACATCTCCCTCCAGAGTGCTGGGATTATAAACCTATACCACCGTGCCTGGTTTATATTGTGCTGGGGATTGAATTTGAGGTTTTCTGTATACCTGGCTAGAACTCTTACCACCTGAGTTACATTCACAGCTCATAAGAGCTTATTTGGACCAAAGATATAAATAAATATTTAAGTGGGTTTTTTTTGGGGGGGGGCAGGGGTGTGTAGTTCTGGTTTCCCTATATAGCTCTTGCTGTTTTGGAACTCACTATGTAGACCAGGTTGGCTTCAAACTCTTAGAGATCTGTCTGCCTCTGCCTCCCAAGTGCAGGGAGTACAGGTGTGTGCCATTACACTCAGGAAATTAGATATTTAGTTATCAACTGTTTTTTGCTGTTATTGTTGTTGCTGAGGGAAGGCTGTTTTTGGTTTTTAGAGACAAGGTCTCTGGCACTTTTGGCTTGGAACTCCAGAGAGAGAGAGAGAGAGAGAAGAGAGAGAAAGAGAGAGAGGGGGAGGGAGAGAGGGGGGGAGAGAGGAGAGAGAGAAGAGAGAGAGAAAATGAATTTATTTTTATTATTTGTTAAGACTTCTGTTTTGGCCGGGCGTGGTGACGCACACCTTTAATCCCAGCACTCGGGAGGCAGAGGCAGGCGGATTTCTGAGTTCGAGGCCAGCCTGGTCTACAAAGTGAGTTCCAGGACAGCCAAGGCTATACAGAGAAACCCTGTCTTGGAAAAAAAAAAGAAAAGACTTCTGTTTTGCTTTTTTGTTTGTTGAGTTAGGGTCTATCTACGTAGTTCCTGTCTGTTCTCTTTCTAGACCAGACAGATCTCAAATTCACAGAGACCAGCCTGTTTCTGCCTTGAGTGTAGGATTAAAGGTATATGTGCTGCCTCGTCTAGCCTTTATTGTTATTATGTTTAACGATGAGTAGGTATGTGTGTCTGCATGGGAGCATGTACAACAGTGGCTCTCACCCTTCCCACTGCTGTGACCCTTTAATACAGTTCCTCAAGTTAGAGTGACCCCTCCAACCATAAAATTACTTTTACTATTTCATAACTATAATTTGCTATTGTTATGAGTCATAATGTAAACATGTGATATGCAGAATATCTGATATAGAACCCCTATGAAAGGGTCCTTCACCCACAAAGGGACTGTGACCCATAGCTTGAGAACCACTGATATACAGGAATGTTAGGAGAGACCAGAGGTGTCAGACGGCCTGGTGCTGGAGTTACAGATGGTTGTGAGGCACCTGTCATGGGTGCTGGAAACTGAACTCAGGTCCTCTTCAAGAGCAGCAAAAGCCAAGCTAGAGAGATGGCTAGGTAGTTAAAAGTAGTGGCTGATCATACAGATGACCTAGATCCAATTCTTAGCACCCCCGTGGTTCCTCACAACTGTCCGTAAATCTTGTCCCTTTTCTGACCCCCTCGGGCAACAGGTGTCTATATATCTCATATAGCAAAACAATCGCATAGAATAAAATAATACATTAAAAGGAAAAAAAAGAAGCCAGGCGTGGTGGCGCACTCCTTTAATCCCAGCACTTGGGAGGCAGAGGCAGGAGAATTTCTGAGTTCGAGGCCAAGAGTACTTGCTGCTGCTCTTGCAGAGGACATGGGTTTAATTCCCAGTACCCACATGCAGCTTATAACTGTCTGTAACTCCAATTGCAGGCGATCTGCCACCCAGGGATTCAGGCATGTATGTGGTGCAAACACATATATGCGGGCAAACATTCATATACATAAAAAGTTAACCATAACAAATAACAAAGAGTTATGTGTCACTTGAGTAGTGTCATGTTTTTACAGGAAAGAAAAAGAATCATCTAACAGCAAGAATCCTTTTTTTTTTTTCTTTTAAGTTTTTCAAGACAGGGTTTCTCTGTGTAGCCCTGGCTGTCCTGGAACTCACTCTGTAGACCAGGCTGGCCTTGAACTCAGAAATCCACCTGCCTCTGCCTCCCAAGTCCAAGTGCTGGAGTCTCTCTAGCCTCCGAGATGTTTTGGGGGGTTTTGGGGGGTCCCTTTTTAGTGTGTTTGTGTGTGTGATGAGTGGTAACTGATTTTATGTGTTGACCAAGCCAGCTCAGTCAGTCAACAGGGTCTCAAGGGAGGGAGCGAGGATTGAAAAGAAAAGGACAATTGGACAACACTGTATCATGACCCCAGCCAGAGCTGAGGCTGAAGTGGGTTTATTCTTCTCCAGCCTGCTTTTATACCATTCTAAAAATAAGGTCAGTTCTAAGGCATAAAGAGAGTAGTTAATAAACAAAGCATAGACAAAGGTCCCATGATTACTGTATTCAGCATCTTAACAAGACCCGTCGAGATACAAGGAACACACTCCTCAGCTGTATACACCCTGAGCCTACTTCGGAGTCAGAATCGGAGTCTTAGTCCTAGGCCAAAGTCAAGTTCTTGCCTGAGCTTACTTCCATGTCCTAGCCAATGTCAAATTCCTAGAAGGCAGCAGCAAAAGCTCTCCCCAAGGCGTGTCCCATGTATGTGGGCCCACAAGGCGTGTCCCATGTATGTGGGCCCACAAGGTGTGTCCCATGTATGTGGGCCCACAAGGCGTGTCCCATGTATGTGGGCCCACAAGGCGTGTCCCATGTATGTGGGCCCACAAGGCGTGTCCCATGTATGTGGGCACATGTCCTTGTGGAAGCCTGAAGTTGATATCAGGAATCTTCCTTGGTAGCTCTGCCCCTTTTAATTTATCTGTTTTAAAGTCGCTTATAAGACAGGTACACCTTAAATCCCAGCACTCAGACAACAGAGGAAGGGGAATCTCTGTGAGATCAAGGCCAGCTTGGTCTACAAAGTGAGTTCCAGGACAGCCAGTGCTATGTAGAGATACCCTGTCTCAAAAACAAAAAGTACGAGTGTGGGTACACGTGTGACAGAGGGACAACTTGTCAGCATCTGTTGTGTCCTCTCCCGTGTCCTCTCCCGTGTAGGTCCTGGGGGTTGGACTCAGAATTGGCGATAAGTGACCTCACCAAGTGAGCCATCTCCCCAAGGCCTGCAGGTGGTTTGTGAGGGCAGTTCCAAGAGAAGAGGAAGTACAAGGATGTCGTCCATAGGTGACTGGCACACACTGCAGCTTCTGGGGTCACACCCCTACACCTGCTGATGCACAGGGTCCTCCTGACCAACCTGGGCTCTGGCTCTACCACCTACGGAATTAGACCCAGAAGGGCGGTTTCACAAAGGCTGCTGAGAACAGTGAAGGTTGGATGTGGGCAGGGCTCAGTCATCTCAGGGTTGTGTATCCTTCCCCAGCAGCTGGTCATGTGCCTGGCTATTTGCAGCTGAGAGACAGGAGAAAGAACTCCGGGAACCAGAAAGTAGCTGCTTCCTGGATTTGGGTCTGGATTTGGATCAGGTGACCTGACTTTTACTTAGAGGCCTGGCTTCTGTCTTCACGGTTCTTACTGCAGGGAAAGCAAGCAACAGCTGGGACAGCTGGGATGTCCCCAGGTTCTCTCTAGGTCAAGTGGCCACCCCAAGGCCCAGGTCTGTCATTTGTCTCATCAACAAGGACAAGAGTACAGGAGAATGGTACACTCTGCCCGTAGCTCTGACTCTTTTTGTTTGTTTGTTTTAGATTTATTTATTTTTTTTATATATGTGAGTACACTATCGCTGTCTTCAGACACACCAGAAGAGGGTGTCAGATCTCATTACAGATGGTTGTGAGTCACCAAGTGGTTGCTAGGACTTGAACTCAGGACCTCTGGAAGAACAGTCAGGGCTCTTAACCTCTGAGCCATCTCCCCAGCCCCGTAGCTCTGAGTCTTAGCACGCCATAGCCTAGGAAATGTACAGGTCATGAGTTATTTTTATTTGTTTGTTTCTTGAGGCACAGTTTCTCCGTGGAACAGCCCTGGATGTCCTGGAACTTGATTTGTAGACCATCCCAGCCTTGAACTCACAAGAGATCCATCTGCCTCTGCCTCTGTAGTGCTGGGACTAAAGGGATGGGTCACCATACCCAGCCAGGTGGCGAATTCTCACCGTGCCATAGTTGTCACCTGAATCCACTTCGCTCTGCCAGTTCTGAGACACCCACGTGGGCCTGACTGAGCCCTCATTAAGCCTTGAGAGTAAAGCTAGCCCCCTTCTCCATTGGCCAGAAAAAGATACGGTGTAGGAACGCAGCATTGATGGACCCAGCATGCATTTCTTCCTGCCTTCCCACCCTTGGCCCACAGAGGCTCTGGGAGTTGATCACACCAACTTCAGTCTTGTCTCCTCTCTCCCTCCTAGCTGCTGACATCTTCTCCAACATCCAGCACGTCCTCTCTACCAACTACCCTACCCTGCCTTGACCTCATGTTTCCCCCAAAAGAAGTTTTAGATTGTTCAGCTTTGTCTTCCAGCCAGGCTCCCTCACGATCTTGGGAACTTGCCGACAGATTGGGTCCCCATCCACATCCAATCAACTGTACCCAAGAGGCAGCACCACAGGGTCCCACCCTGGCTGTCCCTGAGGAGGGTATGTCAGGACAGTTACACTAAGGCTGATGGCCTGAAGGTTAAGCCTTCCTGTCTCCATGCCTCTCCCCACCCCCGCATGCGTTAAGCTTATGACCAACCGTCCAGCTACAGGCAGCCAGATGAGGTGTAGGCTGTCACTCCCTCTTGCCCCACCCGGGGCAAATGAGATCAATCAATCATATCCCTCTCTCCCATTGGCCAAGCCCAGAAGCCAACTCATTCTTCACAGTTTGGTCCCCCGACACCATCCTAAGCAAGGTTGGTGGACAAAGCAAAAAAAAAAACTAAGTGAGAAGGAATGATCTTGAAGTTGCCGAGGGCACAGGCGAAGTCAGGAAATGAGTCAGCAGCCCTTACCTGAGCAGAGGGTGGATGTGGAACAGCGGGTCAGTTACCTATGATCCCCGGGGAATCTTGACATCAGACAGCTTGTGAGGAACACCTTCACCACGGGCAAGACCAGGGTGAGGTGCTGACTCACTAGCTGAGTTTGAAGTTCATCACCACCTCATGCAGGAGCTCCTAAGCCAACTGAGACTGGCTCTGAGCTTAGAGGAGGCACTAAGGAGGAAGGCTAACGGGCCAGCATGGCTGGCTTGGGCAACACCACGGATCCTGTGGGGGCCACTGTGCTTTGAGCAAAGCAAGGCTTCTCAGAGCTCTGGCTTACACAGACAGTCAGTAGAGGTCAGCTTGTGTGCGCATGCGTGCTCCTTCTGTTTCTTGACTTATTTAGGCACATGAATCACACGGGAGTAAAATCATTTTTCCACACATGGAAGAGAGAACCACAGTGAGGGCCAGGACCTTAACCCTGTCAGCCTTCCCATAGGTTCACAAGCTCAATGCTACCAGATCTTTCTTCCTTCCTTGACAGGGTCTTACTGTGTAGCCCCAGCGGGAACTCACTAGATTAGGCCAATCTTTAACTGGACATTTTTCAGGTTTGCCTTTCTTTCTTTCTTTCTTTCTTTCTTTCTTTCTTTCTTTCTTTCTTTCTTCCTTCCTTCCTTTCTTCCTTTCTTCCTTTCCTTTCTTCCTTTTCTTTCTGTTTGTCTTCTGTCTTTCTTTTTCTTTCCTTCCTTCTTTTCTTTCTTTCTTTCTTTCTTTCTTTCTTTCTTTCCTTCTTTCTTCCTCCTTCCTTCCTTTCCTTCCTCCTCCTTTTCTCCCTCCTCCTCTTTTTCCTTCTCCTTTTTATTTTATTTATTTAATTATTTGTTTGTTTGTTTGTTTCGAGACAGGGTTTCTCTGTATAGCCCTGGCTGTCCTGGAACTCACTTTGTAGACCAGGCTGGCCTTGAACTCAGAAATCTGCCTGCCTCTGCCTCCCAAGTGCTAGGATTAAAGGCGTGCACTGCCACACCCGGCTTTTTTTTTTTTTTTCTTTTGAGACAGGGTTTTACTATATAGCCCTGACTGTCCTGTAACTCTCTATATAGACCAGGTTGGCCTCAAACTCACAGAGATCCATCTGTCTCTGCCTCCCCAGTGCTGGGACTAAAGGCATGTGCCACCTGACTATTTTTCAGAAGAAAGAAATTCAGATTTTTTTTTTTTAAGTCTCATTCTAGCCCAGGCTGACTTGGAAACCATTCTTTAACCCAGGCTAGGCCATGAGGTCACTTTCCTACCTCAGCCTCTGAGCACAGTGACTATACACACGAGCCACTATTTCTGGCTGAAATTCAGATTTGTTCGTGACATGTTTCCAGCTTTGAATTTTGGCAACTAATTCAGAACACTGGGGACATTTATTTTATATATACATTATTTTTATTTTGTTTTAGACCAGTGGTTCTCAGCCTAAGATCATCTACGTATCAGATATCAGATATTTACATTATGACTCATAGCAGTAACAAAATGAAAGTTATGAAGTGGCAATAGAAATAATCTTATGGTTGGGTTGGGGGGGGGGTCACCACAACATGATGCTGAGACTCTAACCCAGGGCCTCATGCATGCCTTTGGGCTCCAAGAAAGGCCAGGCCTGAAGGCATCAGAGTTTCTCAAGAGAGTCAGGGACAGCCAGGAGAATGTGCAGGCTTCAAAGTGGCCCTACAGGCAAGGGCCTATCCACTGGCGGCTAGAAGCAAGGCTTGGGGAACAAGCCCCTGGCTACTGGAACAAGTCACAGTTGGCCCAAGCTCTCCTTCCTCAGCCTTACCAGATGGGTGTGGCTAGGTTCTGGAACACTGCTAGGCCAAGGCTGGAGTGAGGTATTGAGGCAAACAAATAAAACGGCACCCTTCTCAGCTCCCTCCGGCTTCGGCATAATTGCTTTTCTTCTTAAACACAGTATTTAAAAATGAGCTGAAACCCAGTTCCTCTCAGGGTCTGCGTGGGCAACAGTTTTCATAGGCAGAGTCTATGAAAGCATAAAATTCACTTCTGTGGCTGCCAGCCAGCTGTGTGGCCTTGGGGAATGTCTTACCTTTTTCCCTTCCTGCTGCCTTTCCCTTCATTTCCTTTGCACCAATTTCCAAATTAGCCAATCAGGAGTAGACTGTGATCTTGAATCAGCCAATAGGAAGAGCCAAGCCCCCCTTTCCCAGCCACACGTTGCCCTGCAGGGTTACCTTCACTCTGGGTGCTGCTGTCTCCAACACCAAGGATATTTTCCAATGTGAGGGGCTGACTCCAGGACCTAGCCTCGTGCTAGGCTGGACTTCTATCATTAACTATGTTACCCATCCTCTTCTTATTTGGAGACAGGGCTTGAACTTGGCAGTTCTCTTGCCTCAGCCCCTCAAATAACTAGGATTTTCCCACCAAGCCCAGATTTTTTTTTTTTTCTTGTTTGTTGTCTTTGTTTTGAAACAGGGTCTCTCTTTCTTTCTTTGTTGCCCTGGCTAGCCTGGAATTTGCTGTGTAGAGAAGGCTGGTCTCAAGCTTGTGGTGAGCCCCCTGCCTCTGACTCCTAAATTATAATTGGATTATAATTATGTGCCATCAAATCCAATGTGGATTCTCTTTCTGAACTCAAATGATAGGTAGTGTTTACTCACTTATTGAGATAGGGCCAGGCCAGCCTAGAACTCACCATGTAGCCCTGGCTGGCCTCAAACTTGAGATTCTCCTGCCCCAGGCATTTGAGTGCTAGGATTATAAGCATGTGTTCCCTTCCCTGCCTTAAACAATTTTGGAGTCATTCTGGGATTGGGGCTGGGTGAAAGCTTCCATACCCTTCATCAGTTTAATTCTTGCCTCTTTAGAGAGTGTCCTTACATTCTGTTGTGTGAGAAAGAGGGGAAGAAGGATGCTTAGCTCAAGTTCTGGGAAGGCAGTGGGGCGCAATTGAAGCTTTACCAGGTAGGAGGGATTAGAAGGGTTTGAATATAACTTTTACAAGGGGAACACTGATGGAATATTGGCCCTTGGTGGGCTAGCCAACCAGGAGTAGACTGTGATCTTGAATCAGCCAATGAGGAAGAGCCAAGCCCCAACCCCGGTCTAGCCAGGGCTCTGTAACAAGACTCTGTCTCAAAACATGTGCTAGGCTGGGCATGATGGCATACATATTTAATCCCAGCACTCTGGAGGCAGAAGCAGGCAGATCTCTGTGAGTTTGAGCCCAGCCAGGTCTATGTAATAGTATGTAACCTAATACTCTGTCTCAAATAAAAAAAACAGGAACAAAATGAACAAACAAGGGCTAGGCATGTAGCTTAGAGGTAGACCACTTGCCTAGCATGAGCAAGGCCTGGGTCTAATTCTCATTATGAAGACAGAAAATGGAAGCCACTGCACTAATCCATGCTTGCAGGCTTCAGGCCTCTGGGCAAGAGTCCAGTGTGTGTGTGTGTGTGTGTGTGTGTGTGTGTGTGTGTGTGTGTTGTTTTAGAGCCCTGCTTTGCCGGGCAGTAGTGGCGCATGCCTTTAATCCCAGCACTTGGGAGGCAGAGGCAAGCGGATTTCTGAGTTTGAGGCCAGCCTGGTCTACAGAGTGAGTTCCAGGACAGCCAGGGCTACACAGAGAAACCCTGCCTCGAAAAACCAAAAACAAAGAAAGAAATAAAGAAAAAATAAAATTAATAATAATAATAATAATAATAATAATAATAATAGAACCCTGCTTTGTGGAACACTGTTACAACAGATCCAGCACACAGCCAGGTGCCGCTGTTACTACCAACACTGTAGACCAGGAACCTGCATCTTGACTCTGCCCTGGCTGTAGAGGGAGCATTGGGAGCTGGTATAGCCGAAGCAGAGCTAGGGACATGTGGAAGGGGCCATGGATGGCTCTGTGGTCTCAAGCCAAGGACCAGAGACAACAGTGACTTTGCGAAATACCTCATCTAATGTATGACCGAGAAATTGCTAGGTACCCAGTCCGTGTTAAACACCGCCATTGTCATTGCTTTGATGTCTAAACGGGGAGATTATGGTCATCACTGGCGGGTGACCAAATTGCTTGCAGAACACCCTTGGCGGAAGCACTGTGTGTGTCTAGTGTCTTGGCGAGGCTGAATCATGATGTGAGATTGGAATCTGCTAATGTGTCAGGGTCCCTCGGAGTGGTAGCATTTCCACGGCTGGACGGCGGCTTTCTATGGAAGAAGAGATGGTCCTGCATGGATGTGTGCTGACTCAGACTCCCCATCAGGGAGCCCAGGCTGGATCTCAAATTGCTGATTGCCTTCTGTGCTTCCTCATTCAGCACTTTGGGGCGCTCAAGTGAGTCTCCCTGAAGGAGGGAGCGGATATGAGTGGAGGAAGGTACAGCTCTTTGATTATGGAGCTCGGGAAGCTCTCCCGCCTGATGTATGCTGCCTTGTATCTCTTCTGGGTTTGTTACTCCCTGTGGCCATTTCTAAAAGGATTTGCAAGTCACAGAAAGCCTGGGCATCCAGCTGGGCTATTAGAACGCTTGTCTATAGCATGCACAGAGCCCCACCCCCACTCCCCACGAGTTCAATCCATGAATTCAGCATAAACTCAGCCTGGAGGTGCACGCCTAGGATTCTAGCACAGGGAAGGAGTTCAAAGACATCCTCAGCTATGTAGTGGGGTTTGAAGCCAGAGTGAAGTGCAGGAGACCTACCTCAAAAAAAACCAAACAAACAAACAAAATAAAACAACCAAGGAGGAAGAGTGCAGAGGTTGACGGCCCCATACTTACAAGGCTAGCACGTAATGAGTTCCAGACCAGCCTGAACTACATAAGAAACCCTATCTGGAAAAAAGGGAGGAGGTAGGGGAAATTGTAGTTCCATAGAAGTGCTTTTGTAACATTCAGAAAGCAGGGAGTTCAATCCCCGGCCCAACCAAAAGGACACAAGCAGGGGTGCAGGGTGTGGAGAATATGGGACTGATGATATGACACAGGACCGGGGAGGGGTTAGGGGGGGGGACAAGAAGAGGGAGGTCTCAGTGGCTGAAGTGTGTGCTATGCAGGTGTGAGCGCCTGAGTTCAGACTTCCAGCACCCACATAAAGCCAGGTGTAATTGTGAGTCTATAATCCCAGATCCCGGGAGCAGAGACAGGTGGGTTATGGAGTGTCACAGCAGACCGCAGCCAGCAAAGGGTAGCCATATCCATACACCAACACGCTCACAGACACACCAAACAAACATTAGACAGCAAAAACAGGTCTAGAAATGTAGCTCCTCAGTTGGTACAGTGCCTGCCTACCACACACAAGGCTGAGTTTGACTTCCATAGCCGCATAAACTAGGCATGGTGGGGTCTGTGATTCCAGCAGTGACCCAGAAAGCAGAGGCAGGACAATCAGGAGTTCAAGGTCATCTTTGAATACATAGTAAATTTGAGGTGAGCACAGGCTATGGGGAACCTTGCCTCAAAAAAAAAAAAAAAAAAAAAATCAAAAGCAGCCCAAACACACAAAACCACACCACAGATTTGGCAGGCTTCGTGATCCAAGACTGTAATCGTGGCATTTGCATGGCTGAAGCAGGAGGACCATGTGTTGAAGGCCATCTTGGGCGAAAGAGCAAGTCCCAGCCTCCAAACTGAAGCGACTCCAGCCACAGAACCCCTGCTGATTTCTCTGTATCTACCGTTCATAATTCCCACAAATCTGCCTTTCCTCCGACTGACCTCATGCTCTTCAGCAGCCTGCGTGACTCCAGGACTCCCCCAATCCCTCCCAAACTGCAGACTTTTGACTGCTCTATCTGGCTGGATCTCTTTCCCTGTGTTCCACCAGACATTGCAGAGTTCTTACATCATCTTGAGGCAGAAGAAAAAGGCAGGGTAAACAGAGGGGAAGAAGGAAGGGAAAGGAGGCCCTTACCACAGAGTCTCTCCCTCCCATTATTTAGAGAATGCTGGATCCATTTCTGTTATCAAGCATGTATGGGTGTTTTACCCTGTAATGCATGTGTGTCTGTGCACCATGTATGTCTGATGCCTGAGCCCAGAAAAGTGTGCATCAGATCCATCAGGTCAGATCCCCTGGAACTGGAGTTACAGCTGGTGTGAGCTACCATGTAGGTGCTGGGAATCGAATCCAAAACCCTCTGAAAAAGCAGTCAGTGCTCTTTACCTCTGAGCTACCTCACCAGGATCCCAGAGTCTACCAAAGCCTCTTAGCAGCAGAGAGTTGATCACTCCAGTATGATGAGCCACAGCTACTTTTAAGGTTGGCCCTTTACTGGGACGATGTTCCTTCTGCATAAAGATATCTCCAAATAACCTGAGCACGGGAGGCCTTGCAGTGGTCTTAGTTCTTTCCCAGACATTTTCTACTTTTCCAACGAGCAAGCATAGACATCTGTCTACAGTAACCCTTGTCACCCAGAGACTTAACTTACTGGCTCTAAACTCTACCCAGGGCTCCTCAGGAGCCACCCCCACGATCTCATTCACTGAATACAGGTTCCTTAGCAACCGCTTGAGGTGGAATTTCAGAAGCTGCCAAAAATCTCACATAGGGCTACTGTAAAGACACACACTCCTTTGAGAAGCCTACATACACCTGGACATGCCTTATTCTTTCCCTGAGTACCCCTCCGTGCTTAAATATGCTACAAATCCTTTCTAAATATACACTGTTTCCTATTGGTTTGTCCTGAAGTTCCTTCCTGAAGTCTAGGATGGAGGGCTCTCAGACAGGAACTGCTCCCGTTGCTGTAGGTGACAGTGTGGGCTGTCTCCTACAGACTATTAAACACTGGATTTTTTAGGGGGGGGTGTCCTGGGAATGTTGATTCATCCTTTAGAGTCTGAAAAGCTAAATGATTTGTCTAACACCCTAACATGTGGGATTTATGCCTCAGCCTCCAAACCATGCAATGGGGGGAGTGTCACTCTTCTCTGGCCTGGTCACTATTGTTTAAGGGTAGGGATCATCTCTGTCCAGGACCTGCTCATTCTCCAGCTCCAGTAGACTGTAGCCTACTGTCTACCTCAGAACTGGACAGGCCAGGTTCTTCATGGCAGGATCCAGAACAGGCCTTTCTTGCTCAGGTGGCCCTGTGGTTCCTAAGGCTGGCTACTGCACAAGCAAGCGACTGCTGTGACTCACGGGCAGGCTGGGTAGCACCTGCCTGGCTACATAAAAGCGGTGGCAATCAGATAGCCAGGTATGAGCTGGCAAGGCAGCCGGTCCACCCACTCTCCCTGCCTAGGCAGACCTCAGCTGTGGCCCTTGTTTTCTTTCCCTCACACGGACAAAGCATTTCATGAGATAAAGCTTTAACTGGATGGGCCCGACAGTCAGTGCTAACTCCCTTCATGGAAACGCATGATTTAACCAGGTCTGATGGCACACACCTGTGATCCCAGCAATTGGGAGGGAAAGTCAGGAGGATCGTGAGTTCAAGGTGTAAACCTGTGTTACCTATCAAATCGAAGCCAGCATAGGCTGTAGGAGACCCTATCTCACAAAACAAGGGAGCTAGAGAGATGGTTCAGTGGTTAAGAGTATATGCTACTCTTGCAGATGGTCTGAATTTAGTTCCCAGAACCTACATCAAGTGACTTTCAAAAGGCACATAAGTTCAGTTCTGGGAAATATAACACCTCTGTATTGCGTGTATTTTTAAAAAGCCTCCATCTTTGCCAGGGTCTGACTGCACTCTGGCCCCTTCCAGCTTCCCTTTTTGTTCTACCCAGCCTAGCTTCAGGATATGACCAAGCTACCAGGCCACTCCTGAGACCCTTGAATCCTCAGATAAAAGATACACATGGCTAATTCCTTTATAATTTGCCTTCTTGGCACAATTGCAGGGTGTTACTATCTTCTGCCTGGAAAAGCATGCCCTTACCAATTTACTATTTCTATCTCTCCACCTTCCCTAAACTTAGTGGCTAGTTCCACCTAGACCCTGCCAAACATCCTTGGCCAACCGCCTGTAGCCCAGACAACAGGCCCTAGCTCTCCGCAAGATCTCACATGACTGCTGTGTTCTTTTTCCTCCAAAGCATGGCAGAAAGATCCTCTCTTTGTCCCTCGTCTCTCCCTTTTCCTCCTGGCACCCAGAAGTCCCACCTGTGCCTTACACTCAGCAATTGCCACCCCCATTGCCTTTTTTTTTTTTTTCTGACAAATCAAGAACCAATTGGGTAACAGAATGTTAGTATCAAAACCTCCCCTTACACTTCTGGCCTCCAGAGGCACTCGCACACATATCACATACATACACCTATAAGGTTGTTTTTTTTTTTAATGTCTTTCAAAAATAATGAGCAACAACAAAAAAACAACAACAAAACAATCAAAGCAGTGCCAGTGACAAGGCTCAGCCAGGGGGAGCACTTACAGCCAGGGGGAGCACTTACTGGGCAAGCTTGGCAACCCAGGTTTGATCCCCAAAATCCAGAAAGAAAAGACCTGACGCCATACAGTTGCCCTCTGCCGTCCACAAGCACTGTCACATGTGCATGTCTATCTACATACATCATGCACATGCCTACATCATGCACATGTGAGTGCACGAGCAGACACATACAAGTAATAAAGTAAAAATTTAAAAGGAAGACCATCAGTTTATCAGATGTGGGTGCTCATGCCTGCAATACTAGCGCTTGGGAAGCAAAGGCAGGAGGATCCGGAGTTTCAAGGCCAATGTCGGTTATTGGGTGAGATTGAGGGTAATTTAGGGTTACTGAGACCCTGTCTCGAAAACAGGCCTTCAAAAGATGCCACCAACCCTGAAGATCTGAGTAGAATTTTTAAAATTAATTAATTAATTAATTAATTTTTATTTATTTATATATTTTTTTTGTTTTTCAAGACAGGGTTTCTCTGTGTAGCCCTGGCTGTCCTGGAACTCACTTTGTAGACCAGGCTGGCCTCAAACTCAGAAATCCGCCTGCCTCTGCCTCCCAAGTGCTGGGATTAAAGGCGTGCGCCACTACGCCTGGCTCAATTAATTTATTTTTATTAGATATTTTCTTTATTTACATTTCAAATGATATCCCCTTTCATAGTTTCCTCTCCTAAAATCCCTTATCCCCTTCCCCCTCCCTCTGTTCCTCAACCTACCCACTCCTGCTTCCTGGGCCTAGCATTCCCCTAGGAAACAACAAAGAGCCACTATGGATTTGACAGGTTGGGGTGGTGAAACAGGAGAAGGGCTGAGAACCATTGTGGGCTATTTAACAAGACCCTGTGTCAAAACTGAAGCCATGCCATGAAAACCCTACTGATTTCACCATATCCCATGTGCTGGGATGACACTAGAACTATCTCAAGATAAAGAACGGAGCCAGCCTGGTTCTCCTCTCACTGATGACCGATTAGGCCATCCTCTGTTACATATGCGGCTAGCTGAGTAGAATTCTTAAGACCCACATGGTCAGAGACAGCTGAACACTGCAAGTTGTCCTCTGACTTATGTACCATGGCACATGCACACCTACACACACACACACACACACACACACACACACACACACACCTTTTAAAAATTGAATGGAGCCGGGCATGGTGGCGCACACCTTTAATCCCAGCACTCGGGAGGCAGAGGCAGGCAGATTTCTGAGTTCAAGGCCAGCCTGGTCTACAGAGTGAGTTCCAGGACAGCCAGGACTATACAGAGAAACCCTGTCTCGAAAAACAAAACAAACAAAAAATAAATAATAATAATAATAAGTAAAATAAAATAAAAATCGAATGGACCTGTGGTGCTTTGAATGAGAATGGTCCCTATAGGCACATATATTTGAATACTTGGTCTCCTGTTGATAGACCTGTTTGGGAAGGATTAGTGGGTGTGTCTCTGAGGGATGGCTCAGAGGTTTAGAAAGTCCATTCTCTGCCTCGTGCCTGAGGATCAGGACATAAGTTCTCAGTTACTGTTCTAGCTCCATAGCTGTTTTCCTGCTACCACACTCCCTATCTCAGCAGTCAGACTCTAGCCCTCTTAAACTGTAAGCTCCCATAAACTCTTCTGTAACTTGCCTTGGTCATGGTATCATATCTCAGCAATAGAAAAGAAACCAAGACAGATCTCTAGTGAAGGTGGGGATCCCACCAGGACCACAGAGTGCAACAGCAGAACTTAGCCAAGAAAGAGTAACCACATAGACACACACACACACACACGCACACTCACAGACACACAAAATAAATAAGTAAATGCAGCAAAAACAGGAATAGAGTGTAGCTCAATTGGAAAGTGCTTGCTTAGCATACACAAGACCTTGAATTTGACATTGTAAGCACCCTGAAACTAGGCACAGTGATGTATGTAATCCCAGCAGTGACCCACAAGATGGAGGCAGGGAGGATCAGGAGTCCAAGGTCATCTTTGGATACACAGTAAATTTGAAGCAAGCATGGGCTGTGAGAGACCCTGTCTCAAAACAGATAGGAAACAACAAAGAGCCACTATAGATTTGACAGGTTTGGGGAGCCAGGGCTGTAATCTTAGCGCTTGGGGTGGGGAAACAGAAGAAGGACTGAGAACCATTGTGGGCTATCTAACAAGACCCTGTGTCAAAACTGAAGCCATGCCACAAAAACCCTACTGATTTCACCATATCCCATGTGCTGAGATGACACTAGAACTATCTCAAGATAAAGAACGGAGCCAGCCTGGTTCACAACCTGTACCCACTGTCCAGTCTAGCCACCCATGCTCAGGGAGCCAGCTAAAAGTGGAAAGCAGAGAGATTGGAGAGATGGCTCATCAGCTAAGAGCACTTGCTGCTCTTGCAGAGGACCTAGGTTTGATTCCCAGTGACATGGCAGCCTCAATCAATTGTAACTCTGTTTCCAGGGGATCTGATGCCTTCTTCAGAACTCTGGGGACACCAGGCATGTATGTGGTATACATACATAAACATTGATACACATAAAATAAAAAAATTTTTTTTGAGGTTTTTATTTTGTTTTGTTTTGTTTTGTTTTTGTTTTTGCGAGACAGGGTTTCTCTGTATAGCCCTGGCTGTCCTGGAACTCACTTTGTAGACCAGGCTTGCCTCGAACTCAGAAATCCACCTGCCTCTGCTTCCCAAGTGCAGGGATTAAAGGCGTGTGCCACCATGCCTGGCTTTTTTTTTTTTTTTTTTTTTTTTTATAAATTTATTTATTATATGTAAGTACACTGTAGCTGTCTTCAGACAACCCAGAAGAGGGTGCCAGATCTCGTTACGGATGGTTGTGAGCCACCATGTGGTTGCTGGGATTTGAACTTATCACCTTCGGAAGAGCAGTCGGGTGCTCTTACCGGTTGAGCCATCTCACCAGCCCCTTTTTTTTTTTTTTTTTTTTTTTTTTGAGTTTTAAAGTGGAAAGCAGAAAAAGGAAGATTAATTCAATGTGACTACATTGGGAAGAGGGGCAAAGAGAGCCAGTGAATTCTATTAAGTCCATCTGCCAGGCTCCTGAAGTGAGATCAAAGTTCAGAGAATCAAGGAGATGTAGCTGGTTTCTGCTACTTTGTGGCTTCTTCTTTTTTCCATCCTTTATCTCCCCCCAGTTTCATCTCTCACCACTAGATAGGAGGAAAAGGGGGACAGAGGGAAGAAAGGAATTAGGAAAAATTCCTGAATCTAATCTTTGTCCCTTTGTTTCTTCTTTGAGCACAACTACTAACAAACTACAACCAAACTCTCTAAATGACCAACAACCACTGACACTAAACATGGTGGTGGTGGTGGAGGAACTACAACCAAACTCTCTAAATGACCAACAACCACTGACACTAGACATGGTGGTGGTGGTGGAGGAACTACAACCAAACTCTCTAAATGACTAACAACCACTGACACTAAACATGGTGGTGGTGGTGGAGGTGGGTGCTCTAGCATTTTTATACCCTCTAAGAAGTTCCCAGAATTCCTAACATTACACCACCACAGAAATGATCTGCAGCTGGTAAAACCACACCTCTGCTAGAGCATGAGGCAAATCATAGTCAGCTGCTGCGTACAGTGCAAAGCAGCCTCACGTTCATACACATAGGATTAAAGCAAAAGCACATTCTTTTTTTCTGTTTTGTTTTGTTTTTTGTTTTGTTTGTTTTGTTTTTTTTTGAGACAGGATTTCTCTGTGTAGCACAGGCTGTCCTGGAACTCACTTTGTAGACCAGGCTGGCCTCAAACTCGGAAATCCACCTGCCTCTGCCTCCTGAGTGCTGGGATTAAAGGCATGTGCCACCACCATTGGGCTGCAAAAGCACATTCTTATATAACATCCCTGTGCTTTTCTAAAGAAACAGAAATTCCAAACTTCTCACTACATTGATGTGCACATCTAAGCAGGGCAGGTCAAGGTGGGGTTCCTCATCACCAACACATCGTTGTCTGGGCTTTAGCCTCATCTGTAAGATGGTCCGACAAGTTGTTGGATCTGTGTAAAAACCCTTGTCTGGTTGGTGCCTTTCCCTTCTCCCAGTATGATTTCCTGGGGAAATTCCCCCTTTTTTTGGGAGTAGGGGGTGGGGGTTGGGGACCCATTGTTTCAATAGTCTGAGATTATCTCCATTTACCAGGCCAGTTACAATGTCATAATGAAAGCCAGGGGCTTGTGGGTATGGCTCAGTGGAAGCACATATGCTGACAGTCAGAGGCCTTGGGTTAAAACACACCATACACACACACACACACACACACTACACACACCCACACCCACACACACACACATACACACACGCACACTACACCCACTCACACACGTACACCACACACACACACACACACACACACGTACACACACACACACACACACACACACACACACACACACACACAGAGTCTAGTAACTGGGTTTCATTCTCATCGGCCTCAGCACTGTCTCTGAGGGATGGAGTTCCTTCAGAAAGAGGATGTGGCTTCTGGTTAGAACAAAGGCTAATGCACAAGAAAGTTACCCATGCAGTAGCTTTGATGTTGTGGCTTCACCTTTATTAGACATGGAAAGAAGCCAAGAAGAGAGCCCTAATGGAAACAGAGATGATTAATGTGGCCCAAAAGAGGCAGGAATCCAAGTAGATTCAGAGACAAAAGCCAAGCTAATGGTGTGAGGGAAAATGCTATGGGCAGAGTCAGGGGCCAGCACCAGCCTCTGGAAAATTTTCCAGAGTGGTTCAGTGGCTTAGTAGACTTTGCATTGTGTCAGCGCCAGTTGTAAATAGCTCAAACAGCTGACACCAAACGCTTCCAGCAAACAGGGCTTTGAAAAGCACATCAGTGGATTGACTGGCTAATTACAAGGGCCCATGGCCCAGTCTGTCTGCTGGAGGCAGCCAGCTAGGTTGCTAGGGTGAGGGGCAGAAAACAGTCCTGATTTTCAGCCCAAAGGAATTTCAGGAATCAGACACAGCAATTCAAACCTGAAGAAGGGAGGCAGAGCCATAGGGCTTTCAGCCCCTCACTTGGGACCTGAGTCCCTAGAGCAGACCAGCTCAAGAAGAAACACCAGTGAACAGACCGCAAATTTGCACCCTCCATCTTGTTCTAGCACAATGGTTCTCAACCTCCCTAATGCTGCAATCCTTTAATACAGCTCCTCATGTTGTGGTGGCCCTACTGCAAAATTATTTCATGGCTACTTCATAACCATAATTTTGCTACTGTTGTGAATCATAATGTAAATACCTGATATGGAACCCCCAAAGGGTTCATGACCCACAGGTTAAGAATCATTGTTCTAGAAGCTACTTTCAGAACGACCTTTGAGAAAAGAGGTAGTCAAGGCATAAGATGGAGAAATTGGTGGTTGACTACTGTTTTGTTTGTTTGTTTGTTTGTTTGCTTGTTGGTTGGTTTGGTTTGGTTTTGACTTGTTCTCACCAGGTAGCTCAGGCTGGCCTTGAATTTGCACTAGCCCTTTTAAAAGCCTCTGTTTCCTAATTGCTGAGCTTACAGGCATATATGCACTACGCCTGGTTTGTTTACTGGACTCGTATTCCAGGTTGGCCTTGAACCCACTGTGTAGCAGAGGATGACTTTGAACTTCTGATTCTTCTGCCACCACCTCCTGATTGCTAAGATCACGGGTGCTCAGTGCCATGCCTATTGTACGTGGTGCTGGGGACCGAGGAGGGCTCCATGTACACTAGCCTAGTGAGCTGCATCCCTCCATTAGATACTACTTTGTTTGTTTGTTTGTTTGTTTTGTTTGTTTGTTTGTTTTTATCTGTGTTATAACCCTGCCTGTTCTGGAACTCAGGCTAGCCTTGAAATCACAACAATTCACCTGCCTCTGCCTCTGGAGTACTGGGATCGAAGGTGTGTGCCACCACACCCAGCTACTATTTTTAGATAAAAGATCTTTCAGGTTTTATTTATTTATTTATTTATTTATTTATTTATTTAGCTCGTGATACACAGAATTCTAGTGACCAAGGAATTCAGACATTTACAGATGCTGTACAGAAAAAGAAAGGGGACAAGACCCTACAGCTATCAGCAGCAAGGCTGTGTGACAGCTGGAAGGTGTCCCTAGGGCCATTAACTATAACAGACACAGGAAATCCAACCCCTCCGGCCTACCGAGTGACTAAAAGGATAAAAACCTGACATTCCTGCCTTAGTTTTGTATTCCTTTTCTCTTAGAACTCAGGGTCTGGCTGCTACTGTTCATTTGTTTGTTCATTTTAGACAT
This sequence comes from Mus minutoides, assembly GCA_902729485.2. Taxonomy (NCBI): domain Eukaryota; kingdom Metazoa; phylum Chordata; class Mammalia; order Rodentia; family Muridae; genus Mus; species Mus minutoides. The sequence goes on from LR750269.1 coordinate 321,049, forward strand.
AGGTTTTTTTTTTTCAGTATAGATAGCCATGGCTGTCCCAGAACTCACTCTGAAGACCAGATTGGCCTTGAACTCAGAGATCTGCCTGCCTCTGCTCCCTGAGAACTGGGATTATTTAATTTATTATTTTGTGCCACTACACCGCTCAACCAGGCTGCTGCTTTAACTCACACATAGACATATTGGCCAGTCATGGACTGTTTAAGAAGGGACCCTCTGAGCTCCCTCTAGGCTCAAAGATACAAAATATAAGACACATGGGGCACCTGATTGCTCCAAATGTCCAGAGAAGGAGCAGATAATGTTCTAAGACTTCAGTCCCCCCGTAATCCAAGACCAGTCTAGCCTTGAAAACAGATCAACCCAAGATGAGCTCACTCCCTGCCCTCACAGCTTTGAAAGTTTTAAACTGGCATACACTAATTATAATGTGTATTTATTTTATATTATATAAATTATAATATAATGCAATCAGCCACCTCCATTACTCTTCCTTGTCCCTTTCACAGTTCTGCTGCTCCCTTCCTCTTTCCAACTAGCTTGCTCCTACTTTTATGCCTCCCTCCTCCCCCCAATCTAATGACATTAGCGTTGCTTCTAATGGACAACTCCCCAGTGTCTATACCCCTGCAGGGGGGGACCTCTTAGCATGCATTAACTGCTTATGATCTTCAGGGAAGGGCGGGGCTTTGTGAACGGCTCTTCATAATTTAAAATATACACAATATACACAGTCCTGTACTAAAGACTGACTATCTTACATGTCTACCAATGACATTTCCAGATTCTTCCTGCCTTAAAAGAATTTGTGTTTGTGTATCCTTGAGAGTGCCATGCCTGGCATACCTGTGGAGGTCAGAGGACAACTCTGTGTGGCCATCAACTCTCTCTCTCTCTCTCTCTCTACCATGTAGGTTCTTCTTTTTTTTTTTTTCTTCGAGACAGGGTTTCTCTGTATAGCCCTGGCTGTTCTGGAACTCACTTTGTAGACCAGGCTGGCCTCGAACTCAGAAATCCACCTGCCTCTGCCTCCCGAGTGCTGGGATTAAAGGCGTGCGCCACCACGCCCGGCTACCATGTAGGTTCAAAGATGGGACTCAGGCTGCCAAGCCCAGCGGCAACCTTCCCTACTCACTGAGCCACCTTACCGGCCCATGTGATTGTTTAAGTCACAAAATCTTACATTCTCTGACCTCTCTGGTCTACACCCCTGCCTCCCTGAAGAAGGATGAACACATCATTGGGCGACAGATACACTCATTTTGAGACCCTATGTCCTATAGATTTTACATGTCTCAACATCATTGGCTGAGCGCATGCTCTTTGCGAGCCTATCGCAGAATTACACATTGGCTCTAGTATGTGCTCCTTTGAACTCTGAGGATGGGCTCAAACATGGAAGAGTAGAGACCGCCCAGGAGCTCTCAGTCTGAACAGTTACAGAAATGTAATTCCAAATATAGTTAGGGGCAGGGGAGCACGGGGATGCTTCCCAGAGATGTGCACATTGGTAAAGTGCAAAGCGTTTCCAAGAGGGGCCAGATGCACGGTAAATCCTGTGAGAAGCAAGTGCATGTGACCTGGGAGGCACCAGCATACAAACTGGAGCTGGGGGCGACAGAGGCCAAGATGCAGGGCTGAGGGGACTCGTAAGCAGGGGTCAGAACCAGGGAGCCACAGAGGCAGCAGCACCTATAGGAGACTATCATGGGAACAGGGCATGGTGGCACACACCTGCAATCCTGGCAGGAGGTAGATCCAAGAGGATCAGACATTCAAGGTTATCTCCATCTATATAGTGAGTTTGAAAAACACTAAACATAAAAACATTAAAAACTAGGCCTTTAGGCCCAGGCTTGAGAATGCGACCTTTGTGACTCAATGCTATTGTTAGGGGCTCATAGAAACTGTCTTGAGAAATAACCTGCACAATTATCAGGTATTCCTTGTGACTCTTGTGACTTTGCACTTCCTTGTGACTCTTAACTGGTATTTTTGGTATTTTCCAACAACGCCTTTCCCACGCCCTTGAGTTGTGTTTTTTTTCCTTTAAATACCCCCTCTCCCAGCTACTCGGGGCACCATGGTCCTCTACCTCTGAGTGGTGTATGACTGTGGGCCCAAGAGTGCTCTTGAAATAAAAGTCCTCTTGCAATTTGCATCAAGACCATTTCTCCGTGAGTGATTTGGGGTGTTGCCTCTCCTGAGTCAGAAAGTGGGGGAGTCCTCACGTTGTGGGTCTTTCAAGTTCAAGAGCAGCCTGGACTCCAGGAGCTACGTGAGCCCATCTCAAGGAAACTTCAGAAATGATAAAGGCTAAATTAAGGGACGCAGTGTGGATGGATGTGGTGGATATGGAGATAATAGAAATCATAATTAAAGAGGCGGACACCCATTCACTTTGTAGACACGATAAGCGCACAAATGCATAGCTGTGGAAAAACATGGGTTTTGACCTTCAGGCACAAAACCCTCAAAATTAAGCTCTCCAGTGGCAAAAAACTGAGGCACACAGTGACCAGACTAACAAACCACCTGAAGCCAAGGGTGGGCTGGAGGACCAAGGAGGAAGCAGACGGAGATTTCAAGTCGCAGCCATGTCTTGTGGGAAGAGACACCAAGGCATTGAACAGCAGGTGTATAAGGCTGCCTACAGACTCAACCTGCCTTGGAGAAAGAAAAGGTTCAAGCTGCCAAAATTAGGTCTGCAGCACTGGTCTTCTGAATGTAAACTTCAAAAGCCAGACTCCCAGAATCTGGATGTCTTCAAGTTCAAGGTCAGTCCGTTCCAGGCCCAGCAGGGCCACACTGTGAAACCTTGTTTTAACAAAATAAAACAAACAAACACACAAACAAAAGCCATTTACAGTTAGGGAGATAGCTCAGCATAGTTCCTGACTCTAGAAAGAGGGTTTTGTTGATTAATGGTGGGGCCCGCTTCAGATTTTAAGATTATATACTGGCAAAAAGCTTTTCTCTTGTGATTAGCAGAGCTCACGTCCAGAGAGCCGGTGGCCCAATGCTGCCGAAAGCAGACTCTAAGTGGGTGTTCACTGGCTTGTCTGTTCTAGAATTCTGAGTACAAGAAAGAGCTACAGCAGGAATTCTCTCCTTCCTCATTCCTATGCCACCAACAGAGGACATGGCCGCTCACATCCCCTGCCTCCCCAAACAGCTGTTTGTCATTTATGGGAAAGCTGAAACACTAAACCCTCAGTAGACTTTTTTTTTCTGGTGGTGTTTGTACATCTCCTAGCAACGGAGGGAGTCACACAGCTTGTTTTCCTATGTGACAAGCCCTGAAAGAGAGGCAAGGAGCCAACACAAAAGCCGTGAGTTTACCAGGCCTGGGCTCTCTCCCTTCCTGGAAGGAAGGCCTAACTCAGATCTTGAGGATACAGATAGAAACTGCCTCTCGAATACTTCCAACTTTCTCTGCAAAGCCTGTGACATGGAACATTAGGACCAAACACCTAGGATGGTCACTGTCAAAACAGGCTGGTTGTCATGCCCCCTGAGCTGAGATAACTGGTGGCTGCTCTGTTTCTACTGGCTTTCCCTGCCTCATTCACTCAGGACGCTCAACACATGGCTCATGTTAAGGAGAAATCCACTTTGCCCTTGTCCACTGCAGTAATTCACAATAGGTAGTGCTGGTTAACCAAACAATAAAGTCTCCTCTTTGACCTCTCCCGTATTGTCCTGTTAAACCCATTGGGTTTAACTTTCTCCAGTAAGTTCATTATCCTCTGTCCTTGTGTCCCTGGAACTCTGTTCAGCTGGTCAGTTCTAGATCCAAGTTTTCAATGTGGAATTCACCTTGCTCTGCACGTTAGAACTGAAGCCACATCTCTGCCCCACACTGTTCCCTCAGGTGTCACAATTCATGAAACTGTCGCTTTCATACAAACGGTAGGTAATGGATAGACGGGGTAATTCTCAGTAGGTAAAGTTTCTGCTTTAAGTACGAGGACTTGAATCCTAATCCTTAGCATCCATACAAGTCAGGAGGTGTGCACATGAACGGGGGTTAGAAAAAGGTGGCTACCCAGAGCACACTGATTGGGCTAGCTCAGGTTGACTGAGTTAAATCTATAGATAGGTTGACTATTTATTGATGGGCTGGCAAGCTCCAGCACAGTAGGTAAAGGTGCATGCTGCCAAGCCTGAGCCTGAACACATATAGCGGAAGGAGAGAACCAGTCCACACAGATGTATTCCCATAGATGTGCATATATGTATGAAATGATAGCTACGTTGGCCACAGTGGCTTTTTTTTTTTTTTCAAGACAGGGTTTCTCTGTGTAGTCCTGGCTGTCCTGGAACTCACTTTGTAGACCAGGCTGGCCTCGAACTCAGAATTCCGCCTGCCTCTGCCTCCCAAGTGCTGGGATTAAAGACGTGCACCACCACGCCCGGCAACAGTGGATTTTATTAACATTTGAGCAAGTCCTTAACCTGACTTCATTCCATTCACAACCAGCAAAATGCAGAACATGTATATATATTAAAAAAAAGACCTAGGTCTTGTCATCTCAGACATACTAGGCCATGCATCAGGTCCTAATTTATCTTGTCTTTGTCTGTTTGTTTTTGAGACATGGTGTAGCCCTGGCTGTCCTGGAATTTGCTCTGTAGACCAAACCGGCCTTGAACCCAGAGATTAACCTGCCTCTGACTCCCCAGTGCTGGTATTAAAGGCATGCGCCACCACACCTGGTTTACTCTGCTTTCTACTTGGCATCTCTTTTTGCCAGGATTGTCAAACTTGACTGTGCATGGTGTGTGTGAAGTTGCTAGACCCTACCCATTCTATGGGTCTAGGTCAAAGCATGAGAATGTGCCTTTCCACAGGCAAATAGAGTTCAATCCCAGCCTGGGGATAAAAACTGAGACACTGTAGAAGAAGAGCCAGGCGTGGTGGCACACGCCTTTAGTCCCAGAGGCAGGTGAATTCCTGAGTTCAAGGCCAGCCTGGTCTACAGAGTTCCAGAACAGCCAAGGCTACACAGAGAAACCCTGTCTCGAAGAACCAAAAAAAAAAAAAAAAAAAAAAGATAAAGAAGGAGGAGGAGGAGAAGAAGAGAAAGAAGAGGAGGAGGAAGAAGAACTCTGTCTAGGGTTTTCTTCTACCTCTTTCATCTTCAATGGTCCTGGGATATGGATGTAGCTTAGTAGTAGTAGTGTTTGCATACTGAGATGATGAGACCCTGGTTTCAACCCCATCCCCCAGTAGCCTGGCATAAAGTGCATGCACATGTATAGGTATAGGATGTATATACATATACATATGCATTTGTATGAGTTCCACATTTTGTTTACTCTTTTCTTGGCATTTTGTTCTGTTTACTTATTCTATAACAATTTCAAACATAGTACTCAGAGACAAAACAACAACAACAACAACAAAAAGAAAAAAAGAAGGGGAAGGAGTCCAATTTTTAAAAGAAGGAAAGATTTAGCTGTGTATGTCTGGATCTACATATGTGCACATGCCCACAGAGGCAGGAGAACATGTGATGTCCTGGAACTGGAGTCACAGGTGGTACACACACACACACACACACACACACACACACACACACACATGATGTGGTTTCTAGGAACTGATTCCAAGACCCCAGGGAGGACAGCAAGTGCCCTTAACACTTTACGAGACGCTTCGGCAGTAGTTTACCGTATGGGATTTCCTTCCCTGTGGATACAATGCTTCTTCCTCACTGTAAGGGTTTGAAACAGTATAAAGATCAAAGCTGAGCATCATAACGCTTCCCATAGCATGGGGAGTTCTGGGTTTGCATTCCAATACTGCTACAGCAGCCTAGGCGGACAGCGGCACCCAGAAGACATTTAGATGTATTTACCCCAGCAGGACATTATATCAGCCTAAAAATAGGCACCTTGTTTCAGTCCAGCATGGTACTTTCCCAGTCATGACGAGTTTTTTCAGGTTTAAGCAAGAGTTTGCAGTACATGTATGACTTGATTAAGGGGCCAGAATGGCTCAAGCATGATCATGTTTTCCGGCTACTACTGACCACTCCTCTAAGCTGTACCTGTCATGTCCATCCTCCAGACACCTTCTCCTACTTCCAGGTACATGTCCCTGTGTCAGTCTCATTGCGCACCCACACCCTGATATTAACACAAATATTTATACACTATTAGAAACTGAAGAAAAACCAACCAACCAACATGGGAACATGACTAACTGAGGGTCTCTCCTACCATTTCATATGTGTATTTGAACTTTTTGTCAAAATGTACATACTGTGTGCACCCAAGAGCACTTCCTTCATGTGACACACAGCAACCTCCAGCATCACCTCCTCCCTTTGCTGAGGCTGTTATGCTGGCTAAGTTACTCAAGAGGCTGTTTTTGTGCATGTAAAAAAGCATCCTCCTCTGGCCTCCACCTGCTCCAGCACTGGTATGTTTCACCATATATTCACTGAATATAGTCCCATATGAAACATCATGTCTGAATTTCTAGGAAAGACTAACAATGCTGGGCTCTGAAACTCTTCCTTTTTTTTTTAATGGTTTTTTCGAGACAGGGTTTCTCTGTGTAGCCCTGGCTGTCCTGGAACTCACTCTGTAGACCAGGCTGGCCTCGAACTCAGAAATCCGCCTGCCTCTGCCTCCCAAGTGCTGGGAATAAAGAAGTCTGACTTTCTTGAGTCCATCAGCTTTGCTTCTAAAATATCCTTAGTAAAGTTTGGATGTTTGCTATCAAAATGGCAGTTTAGTTTCTTTAGCTTCATAGATTTGGCTGATCAAAGCTGAGCATCATAACGCTTCCCAACAAATAGTATGTTGCAGTTTTCAACTCCTGCTGTAATGTAGTTTCCCAACTCTTGCTGTAATAATTGAGGTAAAACTGAGAGGACTTAGTTAGTGAAAGGTAGGCTGACTCCATGACAGCTGCAAACTGGCCGTTTAGGCTGTTTAGGAGACTAGGCCTTAGTTTGTTTCTCAGAAATGAGGCCCCTGATCCAGGATCCAGGATGATAGAATCAGTCAGACCCTAGAGATAGAGCTAATCAATGTAAAAAGGCACATACCTCTCTCCCTGGAATTTTCCTGACAATAGAAGCTGATCCTGTGAGTCCAACCAGAGGTCTCCATTCCCAAACAGGGAGACCCCTGCAGGCAGGAAACACAGCTAAATAAACACTTTTTGCTTTAGCATACTATTTGAATCTGGCTATCATTCTTTGGTAATTCTTGGATCCAAACATTTGGGGGCTCGTCCGGGATTCTAGGGAGCCTCAACCCCCATCCTTCAAATCCATCAAATCATGGATGAGCTGAGTATTCTGGGGAAATTTCTTTCCCCACTGATTGGTAAGTTTGGAGTGCTCCATCTGTGTCTGTATCTCTGTTTTTCTGTTGTCAATCTGGAGGCTGAGGGGGACTGAGCAGACATGTATTCTGTCACTAGGGCTGGGACCAAGGAATATGCTCCTGAAAACCCATCTAGGAGAACTTGTTAGTTCTAATCTGATTTATGAATCTGCTATAGATCTGTGGGCCTCCTGTGTACAGGGAGAAAGACAGTATGCCTGTGAAAGACTATCTTTAACTACGAGGGTCTTTAATCCTCACATTCACAGAGAGGAAGATAATCTGAAACAGCCTTTCTGCTTTGCTTTCACTTTCCTGGAAACACTGTTCTATGTTTGTCTGTGATTTTGTCCTCATGTATAAGTTCTTTTTGGTTCCTAAGATCAGACCGGCAGAGAGCACTGCACTGGGCTTGGTCCTGAGTCATTTCAAGGACTTCTGCTGAGTTAGGTCTGGTTGTTCTTCCTGGAAAACTAACGATCTTTTACAGGAATGACCCTCCTCCAAGGTAGGATGGTCCGAGGAGGGAGTTTTCCATCTCCCTCATCCCCCAAACTCTATTGGTTGTCCTTGGGGCACTGGTCTGTCCATGTCTATTATATCTATAGTTTCATTTTGTTTAATTGTTGCTCTTATGTTTCATATTTGGCACTGGTCTGTCCATGTCTGACTATTATATCTATAGTTTCATTTTGTTTAATTGTTGCTCTATGTTTCATATTTAGTCTTCCTTCAATATATGAATTCAGAAAATAAAAGTTTGCAATGCAAGTCCTTAGGCATACCCAGCCTATTGTCATGGTTCCAGCCTTTCCTAGCTGAGCTGTGTACTCCCACATTTTCTGCTCTATTGCTCTGCCAGCTTGAATGGATAAACTTCCAAGCTGGCTGTCTGAGGGCACATTTAACCTGACTGAGATGTCTTCTTCAGATTCCCTGGGAATGCTTGTCTTAGTTTCGACTGGTTGTTTCATACTAAAAAAGATGGGCCAAACTTATCTGCTGTTTATCCTTAACTGAGTCTTAACACAGGGATTTCTAAACTGGCGCTGTTCTCAAAAGCCCTGCATCTGCAACTAGAAGCTGAACATTGCTGGACAAACCCCACCTCCTGAAATGAATTAAGATGGCACTAGGCAAGAGCCTGCTTGATCAAGTATAAGCTGCTCTTAAAGCTTCTCAGTTTCTCAGGTAAGAAAGCTGATGGCTAATCCTGCTACAGAACTTCTGTGCCCATGAGAACTGGATCCAACATGTAGCAAGGTGCTCCTTCCTTGAAAATATAGCTAAAAGAAGGAAAAAGGAGCCAGGCATGGTGGCGCATGCCTTTAATCCCAGCACTCAGGAGGCAGAGGCAGAGGCAAGTGGATTTCTGAGTTCTAGGCCAGCCTGGTCTACAAAGTGAGTTCCAGGACAGCCAAGGCTATACAGAGAAACACTGTCTTGAAAAACAAAAACAAAGGAAAAAGGTTTTGTCTGTCCGATTTAAATATTTAAATATATGTGGCATGTTTATTTGATTGGTCTTAAATATATATAAGCTTACTATATTTTGCATATCTTGGTTATAAAATATTAATTCATAATATATAATAGATAGTTAATAATCTACAATATCAGTAACAGAAAGATGGTTTAAAACAACTCAGGGTTAAAGCTATACTGGGCAACAACACATGGCATGAGTCAACTAAGATCTTTAAAGGTATGTGCCACCACGCATATTCAAAAAAAGATATTTTTGAATTGGAATAATTTGTCCTAGAAGCCAGACTTGAAAAGATAGGATGTAAAAATGTTTCTTTAATGAGGCATTAAAACTGTACCTTCCCAGGCGTGGTGGCACACGTCTTTAATCCCAGCACTCAGGAGGCAGAGGCAAGCATATTTCTGAGTTTGAGGCCAGCCTGGTCTACAGAGTGAGTTCCAGGACAGCCAGGGCTATACAGAGAAACCCTGTCTCCAAAAATAAAAAACAAAAACAAAAAAACTGCACCTAGCTGGGTGTGGTGGCGCACACCTTTGATCCCAGCACTCGGAAGGCAGAGGCAGGCATATTTCTGAGTTCGAGGCCAGCTTGGTCTACAGAGTGAGTTCCAGGACAGCCAGGGCTATACAGAGAAACCCTGTCTCGAAAAACAAAAAACAAAACAAAACAAAACAAAACAAAACAAAAAGACTGATTAGCATCCAGATTAAGTTCTCAGGGCACTCTTTTTGGTAGTTGTTGATTTTGCATTTACCCAGTAGTTAGAATTCATTAAGTGTCATTTTTATCTCCAATATGGCTAAACACAGTAGCTGCTCTCAACATGGGTGACTGGTCTGCTTAAGTACATTATGGCACCAACCCTGTTCCAGTACTGATGCTCAAGGTTCATGTGCAGGGTTGGCTCAAAGATGTCACCAGGCCGAGAACTCTTATCTGGGTGTATTTACATGTGGGCAGACTCACCTGGAGAGGGATAAAGAAAGTGGGGTCTCACCTTTTAAAACCACTAGAAATGTTTTCTGATGGTCTTAGGTGACTCCTGTGGACTCCTTTGGGGGTCAAAATCCACAGGCTGAGAATCGCCTTCACAGAGACCAGTCATGTGCCAAGGGGAGAATTCACAGCCCAGAGTTGTTCTCATGTGGCCCTTTCCTGCTCTGGCACCTGCAGTTATGATGCAGCTGGGGCCCCTGTCAGACAACATACATACTTGGGTTATTATGAGGGGTCATGCATAGCTTCTGGCCTTGAACATGTGGGTATGTGAGCGGCCAAGTTTGTGGGGACAAGAAAGCAAGGCCTCCAAGTCTACATGTTAAGTTTCCCAATGGGACAGGCCTCTAATCCCAGCACTTGGGAGGCAGAGCAGCCAGATCTGAGTTGGAGGCCAGCTTGGTCTACAGAGTGAGTTCCAGAACTGCCAGGGCTACACAGAGAAATTCTGTTTTGGAAAAGAAAATGTTAGTTTTCGTTTTATTCCAGAGCTTCTATAGTGGAGCCCCAGTGTAATTTCCAATCCCTCCACTAATTTCCCATTTGTTGGGTTGAGGTGAGGGAGGAGAGATTGAAGACAGGCCATTCCTGTTTCTCTTTCCTTGTCTTTTAATGTTCTAGAACACCTGTCACCTGGTCATGTGTTTGGTGTCTTGTGTGCATTAAGCACAGGTGCCCAAAAAAGGCATCAGAGCCTTCAAAGCTGAAGTTACACGCTGCGGTGAGCAGCCTGACAGGGGTGCAGAGATCCTCTTGGATCCTCTGCAAGAGCAGTACGTGCTCTTAGCTGCTGAGCCACCTCTCTAGCCCAACCTGGTCAGCTGGAATGATTGAGTTGCTCTTCCCAGTGACCTTGATCACCTCTTTTAAGACCCATTAAGGACACACTCCAAGGTCCTAGGGTCAGGACTTATACCCTAACAAAAGTAGAAAGACAAGTTCTCAATCACAAGCAGAACCCCTACGGCAGGCTTATAATTCTGCGCTGGGCAAGAGAGACAGAGTGGCCAGCTCTCTTTGCGACTGAGAAAGGAAATGACAGCTACAGAGGGAGTAAGTGGATCCTGAAAAGCTCGAAGCTGTCTCCAGGGTGGACCTGCCTGGAGTTGGATAAAGGAGTTATGTCTCAGTTCCTGTGACTATGGTAAATAGGTGACCCCCTTTCCAAGGGTCAAAATTCACAGTTTGAGAACCACTGCTCTAGGCAATTATTGGCTGCTGGGAGTCTTTGTTCCAATACTGCAGCCAACTAGTAAGCTGTCTAGACATTCTGGTAACTGGGTCATACACACAGAGGGACATTAAAGGCGAGTGACTGGGAATATGGGAATTAAATGAGGGTAATAGGTTTCCCACAATTATGTGTATTTGTATGAAATGTCAATGAAATCCACTATCATATAATATATGCTAATACAAAGCTTGCACTTTTGTAACCAAGACATTCTGCACCATGACAGGCTCTAAAAGTTCTGTATTCTAATGTAAAAGGGAAAAGAATCCTTTCAGTTTATACTCTAGTTTGTATCAGACCAACTAATATATACCTGGGAATACATTATTGCTCTAATTGTATAAATTTTTATATTCACAAGCAAAGATAACTCCATTTCATGTAAGAGTCCATAGTATTACATTCCTGACCACATGAACTGTAACCTAAATCTACCCAATACTAATTTGTCAATAGCTATGGGGGTGGGGGACAAGAAACAACCATATATCCTAGGGGCTGGAAAGCTCGCTCATCTGAAGTTGCCCAGTCACAAAGCAGGCTGACCTTTTATTTTCTTTCACTACCAACACCCAATGGATCAGATAACAAGGTGCAAAGTGTAATGAAACCTCCTTGGCTTAATGGGGCTACTAGTAAACACTGATTCCCGCCCACCCCCAGACAGGGTTTCTCTGTATAGCCCTGGCTATCCTGGAACTCACTTTGTAGACCAGCTGGCCTCGAACTCAGAAATCCACCTGCCTCTGCCTCCTGAGTGCTGGGATTAAAGGCTTGCGCCACTACACCCAGCATAGGAAACACTGATTTAAGCAGCACAGTTTCAGGGTTAGAAGTTGTGCATACCTTTAATCTCACAGGAGCTCTGTGAGCTTGAGGCTTGGGGCTAGGTTTGTAGCTCAAGGGCAGGTGAGACCAGCCCGGAAAATTCAAATCAAATAGGTATTAGGCGAAGCTAGGTGGTGGTGACACTCCTTTAATCCCAGCAGTCAGGAGACAGATGGAACTCAGAAGTTTGAGGCCACTCTGGTTTACTGTTAAGTTCCTGATCAACCAAGCCAAATTTGAGGAAAAAACCAAAACACCCCACATTTCTCCCAACATCATGTGAGACAGGATTTTATGGAAGGCTGAGGGTTTGGAAAAACTCAACAGTCCAGTGAACCATGGGTAGTCAGTCTTACTTATCTCATTGACTGCTGACTTACAAAGACTAATACTGGGCTAGAGAGATGGCTCAGTGGTTAAGAGCACTGACTGCTCTTCCAGAGGTCCTGAGTTCAATTCCTTACAACCACATGGTAGCTTACAATTATCTGTAATGGGATCCGATGCCCTCTTCTGGTGTGTCTGAAGATAGAAACAGTGTACTAACATAAATAAATCTTTATAAAAACAAAACAAAACAAAAAGCTGGGCAGTGGTGGAACACATCTTTAATCCCAGCACTTGGGAGGCAGGTGGATTTCTGAGTTCAAGACCAGCCTGGTCTACAAAGTGAGTTCCAGGACAGCCAGGCTGCTACACCCTGTCTCGAAAAACCAAAAAACAAAAAGCCAACCAACCAAAAAATCCACTAATACTTTGCAAGGTAAGTCTTTTTCCCTTTAATGCCTCCCCAGACCCTTGCTTGTCTGGAACTTCTAGCCTCTCCACTCAAGTCCCCTGAATTCTAGGATTGCAGGCATACATCAAAGGATCTGCCTTCAGCCTTCATCTGCCTCCAGGGTGGGATAAAGGCATATGCTGTTACTGCCCCCTTTAAATTTTTTGACTCCCAAATTACAACTTTATCCCATTTCTGTAAAAAGATTAAATCATTTACTTTTTAGTGAACCACCAGTGATGTTAACTGGCAGACCCTGCCATTCTGGAATATGCAAGTGGTCCCTTTCTGACAGAAGCAGTCATTTTGAAATCTCTGCCACCAAAGGATGGTCCAAAAAGTTCCCTCTTTTTCTGTTAGTGCTAAAGTAAGAAAAGACCTGTTCTTTCCATGTAGCCCTAGCTGAGCCACTTTCAGAGCTTTACCTCCTGGACTGCTGGATTCAAAAGCCACCTTCACTTTAGGCCTGCAACTATCAACCATTTTCCTTATTTCACTTTTCAGTATTCTGAAATGTAGATCAGGCTCCGGCTGTGGTGGCACACGCCTTTAATCCCAGCACTCGGGAGGCAGAGGCAGGCGGATTTCTGCGTTTGAGGCCAGCCTGGTCTACAAGGTGAGTTCCAGGACAGCCAGGGCTACACAGAGAAACCCTGTCTTGAGAAACCAAATAAATATTTTTGATACTAGTGATGTCTCTCAATGACTGGGACCCAAATGCCATAACAGCAATGCAGTGGTACTTTAAAGCAACACAGGCCAAGAATGTAGTAATGGTTCTTGGATCACCTCCACACACCCCCAGAACGGGCCAACACATCTGGTTTAAGTTTCTGATCTTTGCTACATCATTCAGATTATCCTCATATCTTGGACATAGCCTTATTCGTCACTTATATAGTGACTTATATATTGGCTTATATAGCCAATATGGCTCAGAAAGACTAAACACAACACAGCCAAGGCTAGTCAGGAGGCTCACTTTTAGTACACCCACACGGATGCTGTAAAATTAAAGATGTTTTGATGGCCGTTTTTGCAATCTTCATGGCTCATTCTGGTTGAGTTACAATAAACTACTCTTTATTATTCCCAGCAATCTCCAGGGAAACCAGCCTACTGGCTTAGACTACACCGTCTGCGTGGTTCATGATTGATCACAATTCAGCTTGTGTTACAGTACACTGGAATATTTACAGTATGATAGAGACTTAGAAAGGAAATCACAGCAAAGGTAAGCCTCGTATGTCCACTTGTGGGTCATAAGAGCATATCCACAACCACACGGGAGAGACAACCAGCCTCTCCCTTCATATATATTCTTTTTTTATTTTCTTATTTTACCTTCCCAAAACAGAGACATTCAACAGTAGTTAGAATGGCCATCTCCCAACAGTTAAAAAGCTGCATCACCCAACGGGTGAACAAAGAAAAGAGCGGAACCTAAAGTTCAGCTGAGCCAGCCACTGTGGAGCCTTTAGTGGTGAGGTCTTCCAATCTCAGAGTGATGTCTTCAACATATACCATCATTTTAGTGGAAAAACACAATTGATTTGGTGAAATGAGACTCATTTCCAGACAGGATTAGTAACTGCATTCACTGAATTTCACGCTCTTCTTTGTGAACTGTGAAGAAAATGAATGGTAGCTAGAAGATCAACGAATTCCAGCTCCAGCTGTAGATGGGACGACAATACACCAGGACAGAAACATTTCTAGATTCTGATTCACAAAGCTAACAGCAGTTTCAAACCTGCAACTTAATGACATACCAACACCACCACAACCTTTTCAAATGGCAAAAATACAAAAAAGTGTTACAAAAATATTTCAGAAAAAGTGCATAGTCTAAGTGCATAGTAAATAAAAGCACTGAAAAATATCTTGCTAGAGAGAGAGGGAGTTCAACTTGGAAAGCTATTGCCAAAGCTGAACAGTTTTATTTTACACAAACTATACTCAAAAATAGCTTTATGAGACTGATTTCCGGCTAAAAGTATCAAAGGGTTTATTAGTCAAGAAACAAATACCTTAACTGACAAGCGTGGTGAGGAAAGAAACATGAAGCTGCCACCCCACCATCAGATCCACCTCACAAGATTATTTCAGACTTTACAGTAATAACACGTCTTGGTGACAGAATGTGGTAATCGTGGAGTTAATTATTGCTGTTTAAAAAAAATGTCTTGAAGAAAAAAAAAGAGGGGGGGGGAGAAGAAAAGGGAAACTACTACAAATCAATTCTGACACAATCTTACCAAACATGGGTCAGTTTACAATTCAGGATTCTACACAATACCTAGTTACACAATGGGCTCCTGGCAGCATTTTCAGACAAATTCTTTTTAATTTATCTTGACATGCTGTAAATGAATAAATTACACCATTTAAAGAATTACTATAAGTTTTCCCTTCTCTTGGATCAGAGAAAAAAACTGAAGGGCGACCAAGAGAGACCCCATGGGGGAAGCGTGCACAGGTACTTAAGAGGTGGGGCTTGAGGATGACAATCACTAACTTCACACTGTATGTATGACAACCTTATAGCCATTTCACAGGGATTTGAAGAAAAATGTTTTGTAATATAGTTAAACCCTTTAACACTTTCACTGTCATCAGTTCATCTACTAGTCAGTGGCGGCAGAAGTCAATGCCAAAGTTCCCATAGCTGTAGCACGGGGCAGTGTGCCTATGAGCTATAAAACAAAAAGCCAAATAATGCCTTTCTCTTCAGATCAAGACAACCCCCCCCCAAAAAAAAAAACAAAACCAAACCTTTTGCAGCAAAGGAATATCAAATAACAAATGGCTTGAAGTAGTCTATCAAAAAAAATTAGGGAAAGCTGGGTATGGTGGCTCATTTTTTTCAGTCCCAGCACTTTAGTGAGGCAGAGTCAGGAGGATCTCTGAGAGTTCTAGGCCAGCCTGGTCTATAGAGTTCCAGGCCAGCTAGAGCTACCTCTGTCTCAAAATATAAAACAAAACAAAAAACTGGGGATGGATATATATATATATATATATATATATATATGTGTGTGTGTGCATACATGTTTATACATATGTACACACACACACACACACACATATATACACACACACTTCATAATGAGTCAGCCAAGGCATTTTGTTGTTTAAAAAAATTTCACTTCCTTACAGAAACAGTTTTTAGTTTTTAATGAACTTGTAAACAAAAAGCTCCCATTTCAAAATAAAAACAAAATCCCAGATCGTATAGATGTTTACAGTGATTACATTTATCTAAGCAACACACATACATGTTCAGTTGTAAGACGGTAACTAAATTTCCGTGACAAATATGCTTTTTTTTTTAATAGCAAGAACATTATAGAGTTAATGCAGAGTCCTAAAGAGAATCTAGTAGTTGCTATGTTTTTTTTCTTAAGTCTTCACTTTAGATGCTGTTATTTCTAGCACAGGTAAGCAGGCAGATTCTTTCAAATGCTCAAACACTGGAATCTTTGGTTGCTACCATATCAGCTGGCTTGCAAACAAGAAGCCAGCCATTTAAAGAATGTTTTAAGTTAACAACTTGCAAACCCCAGGGATGGAAAACCCTAAGAACACACAATTGTGAACATTTACAACTGTGGCCGAAGACTGTTCATGCCGTTCTTCTGAAATGAGATCTCAAAGCAGTATAGTTCAAAATAAAAGATTTTAACAAAAACAAAAAAAATTGGCATATGCACAATTTCTCCACCAATTCATGTGCCAACCATTTAGTTAACTTTTCCACTTGAAAAAAAAAATGCAATAGAAAACCGGACACCATGTTTCACTACCTCAGTTAATATTCACAAGTACAGCGGCTACAGCTCAGGATCAGCAGTGATACCCAGAGCCAGTTTATACCGAAATTAAGTTCTTTACACCAAGTAAATGGTTGTCCACAACCACTGGCTAGTGTACATATGAACTAAAATGTCTAGGTTTGGGGAGAAACAAACGCTGTTCCAATCGTCTGCTCTGCTGCTTCTCTTCCACAATTCATGCTTAGAAACCTATTAAAAATTGAAACAGAAAAAAGATGTTACAAGTTTTAAACATTTTTTTTTACAAGTACAACCCAAATTAGTTAGGTACAAGTAGGACAATAATCACTTGGAAGTGCTGTTGTTTTTATCTGGAAAATCACCAACCTAAACTTTTCACAAGGCAGTACATGCATCTCTGATTAAAGCCAATCCCCACCTTCATTCTGAATAACCCAGGAAGCAGTTTATAGTCAATCACAGCCTCAACACCTAACTCTAAGCTATATTAGAGTTGTTATATTCACAGCAGGATGCCCAGTTCTTCTTCTTTGGTACCAAGAACACAGTATATTTAAAAAACCCAACAAGCAACGAAAAACAGATAACATTACTGCAGCACTAGAATTAATGTTCTAACTAGAGTAAATGCATGAACTTCTGTGTACACCATCTGATAAGAGATTACATAATAGAAAACTTTAATGAATTCATTAAACATTAACTTTTTTATACCACTAAGAAATGATTTCTATATAAAACCCTCATGCTAAACTTACTACTTCTCTACTTCCATTGCTGCATTTAAAAGATCAAGTCCCGCCTTTAAACCTAGCACTCGGGAGGCAGAGACAGGCACATTTCTGAGTTCGAGGCCAGCCTGGTCTACAAAGTGAGTTCCAGGACAGCCAGGGCTAGAGAAACCCTGTCTCGACTCCCCCCACCCCCAATCAAGTCTCATGACTAACTCCCAAACTAGAAATGCTGTATGTACTTCCCGAATTTTCCTCATACACTGTTCTCTGTCCTCATAAGGGGAACCCAGGGCTGCTTTTAATGGCTGGTCTTTTTTTTTTTTTTTTTTTTTTTTTTTTAAAACTTAAGACAGAATAAACAGTCTACCTCTTAGTAACACGAACATCCCATAAAGGCCATTTGGTCTATTCCCTTCCAAACCCGAGGTGACCTAACTACATTTCAGACCATTTCTTGACTTTTTTTTAAAAAACAAAAACAAGCAAACCACTAGTATGACAAAACCCCACACTTCTGTCAGTAATATATTGCCTCCCTCTTTCCTCTTCAAGCACTGGTAAGATTTTTCCTTTGGGCTTCATGGAACATATCAAATTTTCCTACTACTTACTTTTTATTACAAATGTTTTCTAGAAAAAAAATTATAAAGACATTATTAAACATTTATAATCTTTTTTTTAAAAATAAATATATTTTCACCCATTAATAAGAACTTCTCATTTGGGAGGAAAACACACTATCCTAAGCTCTGAAGGTCAGAGATGTGTTTTATCCTGCTTCCCAGAGTAGCTCCTATGAAAGAACAGGCACATAACCAACCCTAATCCCTAAAATGGCATAAAGCAAACACTAAATAAAGATGATGAAATAGCACTGGTAAACTTAAAAAAACAAAACAATACCCAAAAATTTTCTGTGCTCTTTTATGTGTAAGATGCTAAAATCAAGTTTCTTTCCAGATGGCTCACCACCTTGTATTAATGCAAGGCCTTGCACTGAACCTAGAGTTCACAATTGGCCAGCTTGCTTTGTGGGATACTATCTCTACATTCCCAGTGCAAGGATTACACTTGGCCTACCTACATATCCACCCATTCTTAAGGGTCTGAATGCTGGTTTTCATTGTCTGCTAGTGCTTTATGTATTGTCTAGCTCCCCAGCCACACAGTAAGGCATACTTTAAAAGGCTAACACACCTGTGATCTAATTCTGATTTCACAGGCTAAGAAGCTATTAAAACCAAGGAACTATGGACTAGTTAAAAAAAAAAAAATGACCTTCACCCCATTAGGATATGGCTTTAACTATTAAAGTTTTTCATAAATATTGTAAACAAAGGCGATTTCCCAGCTACTATACCTAGGGTTTCCCCCCTTATATTAATTTGCTATAATCATGTAACTGTATTTTAGTAATTTGATTGTCACATTGAACATCCCTTCACGCAAGCAGATTTGTAGGGGAAAACCACTACAAACTATAAGCCAAAATACAAGACAACTTAGTTTCTTTAATAATAGGGAAGCTCTAGGTCAGAAGTCTATCTGTGTGGACCTGCTAGTTCAGTCTGTGGTCAACAATTGTTTAGAGTCTGGCTGAAGGTTAGTCTAACAATATTCCTGGTAGAATACAGCAGTCAAATCCAGATATGGTTCTTGAGATAGACAGGCCAACGGCAGATGTTCTTCTACCCAGGCATCCTTTCTCCAAAGAGCTGTCCTTTGATAGTACTCAAGAAGGAAAAACATCTTAGCAGGCCAACATTCAATCTTCAACTACTAACAAGCACTCTCTTCCAGTGTGCTTTAGTCTTTTGTTTGATTTTAAAATCTTGTAGTCTGGGTGGCACCTCTGGTTCCAGAGTACATCTTCACTGTAACCTCAGTTAGAAACGAGGCATCAGCATCTCTGTTCCTGTAGGAGGGGCAGAATGAAGACTATTACCAACATTGGAGGATTAGTGTGATGACCTAGGAATTAAGCTATATTAAGTTTCTTTTCAAGTCTTTGACTAGAAAAAGTGCTTACTCTTATGTAACATACTTTATCCCCTCAAAAAGAAATCTGTAAGAAATACAGCTTTACTCATGAATTAATTTCAAACACCCAATTAAAAGAGAGAGAGAGAGAGAGAGAGAGAGAGAGAGAGAGAGAGAGAGAACCAGAATCTATTTAAAATTGACACTCTGTTATGTTTTGAGACAATTCTACCTGTTTCCACATCTGTATTGATGGGACTATAAGAAAGGGCCGTCGTGTAATAAGGTTTATATATTTGTGGTGGATGTTTGAAATTTAGGCTCTTTCCACTGTGTTGTATGAATGAAACAGTCTGAAGTCATTTTCAATTCAATAATTACCATACAATGTCACTTATATTAACTAATTTTTCCTACAACGTTCTTATATGGTTTTCCAGTTATACAAAATTAAGCTAAGTGAATTTTGAATTAAGCTGCCAGCATGTACAAACCCACTATATCCACCAAACCACCACACAGCAATCCTAGCGACTCATCTGCAAACAACTCAAACCATGACACATTAAAGCATTCTTGAATTGTACCAACAGATTAGCAGTCTCAATTACTGTCTTCTCTATTCAGATTTCATTTTCTAACAGGTTTCTACAGTATGTAAGCTTAAAATACCTGTTATGAACGAATCCTTCCCAACTGGCAGATGGCTCAGCAACACTGTTATGGTCTTCTGACAGTCACCATCCACACAGAAGCTGATATGCTTAAGAGTTAACAGGCCCAACAAGCCTGAGAGAGATCTCTTGGACTTTCATCTTCATTTCTTCTTGGACTGTGTTACTCTCCAGCTTTACTGTCCACAATGAAAAAGGCTGACAAAAACCCCAGAATTCAGCAAGAAGATTCAGTTCCCTGGTCTTCTTTGAACTGTGTATTCAAGGTAGATCATTCTTTCCAGATATCTCAAGGTCTTCCCTTCCCTATTTTGGGTTAAGTTGCTGAATTATCAGCTGTGTTCCTGACAGTAGTTGATGAAGGCAGAAAGGGTTAAAGTACACGGAACTAGGAGGTGAAGGGAGCCCACTGCTGGGGAACACTGACACAGGTGGGTTAAGGTGAGGGAACGACACTTCAAATCTTAGAAGGCCATCACAATCTTTTATATTGTAATAAATGAGTTTAATACTTATGTCTGAGACAGTGAGCAGTTAAAAGACAGTAGGAAAGTAGAATCCCATGCAGATCTGTCTTCTAGTTCTTTTTGTGTGTGTGTGTTTTGAGACAGGGTTTCTCTGTGTAGCCCTGGTTGTCCTGGAACTCTCTGTAGACCAGGCTGGCCTCAAACTCAGAAATCTGCCTGCCTCTGCCTCCCGAGTGCTGGGATTAAAGGCGTGCGCCACCACGCCTGGCTCGGATCTGTCTTCTAAACGATCTAGCTAAATTTCTCTCCCATGCTCTCAGTAACCGAAGTGATCTTAAACTTTCTCTGTATGTATTGTGCTTCTGATATGAGATATCACTAGGGAGCCCAGGCTGCCCTCAGACTTGCTATTCTATTGTTTCAGACACTTTTGCATTGGGAAAAATAATCCGAGACACTAGGAAAAAAACCATTGTTTCTTGGCCTTGACTGGCAATGAAATGCGATAACTGAAAGGTCTAGAAGTAATCAGACCACCTATTACAAAACAAGTACATATTAACTAAACAAGCAAGATTTAAAAGTAGAAGAATCTTTGTACACCCTCAGTGTAGAATTTTCTCTACTTTCTATGAAAGAAACAAAAACCAAAATAAAACCAAAAACCTAAACCAAAAAACAACTTGTCGAGAAAACCAAAAACCAAGCCAAACACCCCCTCTACAAACTCAAAAGACTATAAAAAATTATCAGTAAATTTAAACGTTGAGAGATCTTTGCAGAAGACAGTCTCTAAGATAGAAAGCTATTTGCTGAAGATTATGAAATTGAACTCACTGACATGCAACTTAAGTGAGCATGCACCTGAGCATCTGAAGGACCTTCTACATGGTTTGTCTTAAAGACAGTCTTACTACGTAGCCCTGGCTGTTCTCAAATTAAGAGATCCAAACTTCTGTCTCCTGAGAGCTGAGATTAAAGATTTGTGCCACAACCCTCATCCATTTCCCATAATTTTTGAGCAGAGAGAAATAATATGGTATTACCATTATTGGAAGATTCCATGACATCAAACTCTATAGTAGCAGAAATAGCCTATAGTTCTATGTACACCCTATTACCTAAAAGTTTCAAGTCACTATTAACCTACATAATGTGAGAGGCAGAAGGTCTAAGACTAGATTTCTCATGCTTATTTCAAGCCACCCTTAGGGTAGAAGCATTTTTTAAACTTTACCCTTTGGAATCAGGTCTTCCACTGTGGACCTGGAACTCACTGACTGGTCTTACTCAGGCTAGCCAGCAAGGCCCACGGCTTTGCTTAAAGTACACTTCATTACAGCCTGCTGGCTGCTGTTTTGAGACAAGGTCTTGCTCATAGAGATGGACTTGCTAGGATTCAGGGCATGTGCTGCACACGATGCCCAGCCCACTCTGGCTCGCTCGCTCGCTCGCTCCTCACTTCCTCCCTCCCTCCCTTTCGTTTTTTTCCTCCCGAGACAGGTTTTCTCTGTGTAGCTTTTGCTATTGGAGCTTGCTGGCTTTTAAAATGCTGGTTCTAGGGATTAACTCAGTCCCCATTTCTTATACAAGGCAGACACTTATCACCTTCTCTCTCCTGTCCAAGAATGACATATTTTAGTGCAAGCAGTATTGCGTTTAAGGCAAAAAAAAAAAAAAATCTCTCTTGGTAACCCAGTGCACCTACCTACTGTTGAGAAGGAACTCTTTCTGTTGCCATTAACTCCTGAGATCTTGCCTCTGCCTCCCAGTATCTGAGACTATAATCAATTATGTCACTGAACCTGGCCTTATAAATGTACCTTTAATAAAAGCCAGGCGTGGTGGCGCACATCTTTAATCCCAGCACTTGGGAGGCAGAGGCAGGTGGATTTCTGAGTTTGAGGCCAGCCTGGTCTACAAAGTGAGTTCCAGGACAGCCAGGGCTATACAGAGAAACACTGCCCTGGAAATTAGTAAATAAATAAAGGTACGAATTATTTGATAAATCTCTTATTTCAGAACATTATAAGACCATGTACATGTAATAATGTGCACACCCACTGTGTCTAATGAATTATTTTTTAACTGTTTTAAGATTTCAAGTTTTTTATGAATAAGTTACAATACAAAAGAAGGCTTAAACTTAAGTTTAATCACTTTTCTTTTTCAAGGAAACATACTAACTCAGTGGATCCAACTTCTCGCCTTTAATACCTGGATAAAGCAGGACAAAAATTCTGCTTGTTTATTAAGAAACACATAGGAAATTGGAACAATAAAACTAGGTAAGAATTAAGATACTTCTTTCTGAAGGCTGCTGAATGCCTGAAGAAACTGTTCTAGGCCAGATGAGAGCTCACACTTAGCTTTTCTTCCAAGTCCCAATTTAGGTGCAGAGGCAGGAGCCTAAACACAATGCTCTGCTCTTTAGCTTAGACCTCATCATCTCAACCCGCCTACATGAAATCTGCAGCTCAGTCCTTCCCAAATACAGACTCATAAAAAGGAAGGCCCTCAACTTAAAGTTAATAACTGAATTCCTGGGATCAGGATGACATCAGTTCAGTTTATTTTTTCAAATGTTCCTCAGATACTAGAAGCTTTTCTTTCTTTAAAAAGACAAAGTCTTACTTAGCCCTGGCTATCCTGGAAGTCACTCTGTAGACCAGGCCAGCCTGGAACTAAGAGATTAAATACAACACTAAATAATACAACAAATACTAGTAATTGAAAACCATATTCAGACTAGAGCAGTCTTTCAGAAATCGAGTAATTAGACCCTTATCTGCCCACCACTTGCACAAAGCAGGCAGGTTTCAGTAGGTAAGCCCCTGAGAGGGAGTCAGTAACACAGAAGGAAGCAGGAGTTGAACTCTAAGGCACCAGGAATAAGGAATGATGCTGTGCTCTGACAGTTCTACTCCTTAGCACTCCAAGTGCCAGAGAGAGACAGAGATGGACTAGCCGTTTAATGGCATTTGCCTCAGTTATCTTCAACTGAGTCTAACTGCAGGCTTCAGGCTCCACACTGAACCCTAGTGCCAGAAGCTTCTTAGCATTTATTTTTTTTTTTATTTTTTTCGTTTTTTGAGACAGGGTTTCTCTGTGTAGCCCTGGCTGTCCTGGAACTCACTTTGTAGACCAGGCTGGCCTCGAACTCAGAAATCCACCTGCCTCTGCTAGGATTAAAGGTGTGCGACACCACGCACGGCTCTTAGCATTTAAATTAAGTGCTTCCTTTAGGAAAGATCATTCTGAAATTGGGATATCATAGTTCATTAGTGCAGAGAGAATTTGATTTTGGAAGCTATACTGAGCTTTGCAATTATCAAGTTGCTCTGCAACTGAGAAGATAGACATGCTGAAGGCAATGCCAAGACTCACCTCTGGAAATTAGATCATGTTCATTTTTCCCATTAAATGCCAAAGCATTAACATGCAAACAAAAATTTAGAATATCTTAACACTGTTAGTCTGAAAGTAAGTCAAAATACCACGGCTAACCAGATTTTTATTAAAAAAAAAAAAAAAAAAAAAAAAAAAAATCAACAAGTGTTAGGTCTAGGATTTTGGATTGATTGGCAATACCATATTCCCAACACCAAATGTTTATTTTGGAAAAGGGTTAATGAATGAGTAAAAAAGATGCAGTTGTTAAAATGACCCAAAATCCCAAGAGAAATGATATAATATACACACATATATGTATATACAAATACATATACATATATATGAACAAGGACATTTGGGTTTAAAGTTAGTAGTCAAATTTTCCAAGGACGTCTTTTTTTTTTTTTTTTTTAAATACAAAGCCAAATTTTGTGTTTTAAAACCACCTCCTTGATCTAACACTGTTAGAACTGAATGAATTATCCAATTTGCATTTAATTTCCCTGTAACGTCACTTGGTTCTTGGCTACTAACCTTTCATGTTACTCTTGGTTTTGTCAGTTTGCTTGCCTGTGGGGGTTTGGGCCTGCTGACCCTGCCCACTGGAAGAGGCTGCCTGCTGGGCTGCTTTCTGCTTTAACATTGTCCAATCAAATGTGTAGTCATATTGGTGGTTCAGGGTCCTGAAAAAGAAATGTTGTGTTAATCTTTAAATAATACTGTCCATCTAAATATCTGACACACTTTTCAAGACAGCTGAGGGCACTTCTTTTCCTATTATACAGATAGCCCCAGCTGGTCTGGAACTCTGCAAAGATCAAACTCCCTTCAAGCTCAAGAGACCTGCTTGCTTGTTTCTGGACTGTTGAGATTAAAGGCAAGCACTCCTGTGCCCAGCAACCCAGGGCATTTCTTTACATTGAGTTTTTCTTTTAAGCTTGGTAACTTTTAATATTTTTCCTTCCTGTAACTTTAAAAACTGCTCAGTAAATAACTACTTCTCACATGTCACAACTGAGGGGAAAAACTTAAGATGTATTAGATTAAAAAAAATAACTTTTCAAATAGAAATCGCCTTTTAAATTCTCTCCAAAGTAGTATAGAATAGTAGCATATCTTTAACCTCCACACTCAAGGTGAATCTCTAGGAATTTGAGGTCAGACAGTCCATAGTGAGACCAAAAAATAAAAAATAAAAAAGGGGCCAGCACTGCGGTACACACTTTTATTCCCAGCACTTGGAAGGCAGAGGTAGGTAGATCTGTGAGTTTGAGGCTACCTAGTCTCCAAACCAAGTTCCAAGACAGCCAGGACTGTTACACAGAGAAACCCAACCCCACTTCTCAAAAGGGGCATTCTAGGATGAAAAAACCAGTAAGTAAGCAGAGGCAGCCAAGTCAAGAACCTCCCAGGGGAGTATGCACAGAACTGGCAGCTGGTAAGGCAAACAGGATCCTGGAACATCACTCTTGAGACTAATGAACTACTTGTTGGTTCCTTCAAAGAATCTGAGTCTAAAGAATCAAAAGTCTAGTCTTAATTAGCTATATGATGCAGTGGACGACCCTGAACACCCAATGCTTCCACCTTTATCTCTTAAGTTATGGAGTTTCAGGTGTACCTCTGTCAGATTCTATATTTTAACACCCCACCCCCAACTGCCTCAAGACAAGCTTTCTTTGTGTGGCCCTGGCTGTCTTGGAAGTCAGAGATCCGCTTGCCTCTGTCTCCCGAGCAGTGAATGCTACCATGTTCAGCTTTTAATGCTTTTTATTTGGTACTGAATGGGGTTCTGTACCACTGAAACTATTAAAAAAAATTTTTTTAAAAATCACTTACTTTAAAATTTTTACTTTGAAATTAACATTTACTCCTTTCCCCTCTCCAACCACACCCACACACTCCTTTTCTTAAAAAATAAAACAAAAACCAAACACCAACCGTGATGTTTTTGATCAACTGTTGTTAGCCCCAACCCCGACCCAGGAGTATGTGTGGCATTTCTTGTTAGACTTTCACTACTGTCTTCTCTGGCACTCAAGATTCCCTAGTTTAAGCAGTCATGTTGGTGAGACTATGGGTGTAGCTTCTGATATCCCTAGGATATGCTAGGATATTTGATCTTCCCATCTATTCTACTTGGTTTTACTTACACACACACACACACACACACACACACACACACACACACACACACACACACCCCAATCTGGGTTATCTGCATGAGTAGTCTGCCCTCTTCACTGGTGAGCCATTTTTTTAGCCTCTGCAGCCACTTATATCTTAACAACTGACCTGAAAAGGATGCGGAATAGCTGCCTCAGATACATGTAATCCGGAGCTTCCTCAAAGCGCAGCCCACGACAGTAATTTAAGTACATGGCAAATTCTGCAGGAAACCCCTATCAATTCAACATTTACAATAGAGTGAAAAGCAAAACAATCAAGTTAGAGAAAAAAATTCAAATTTCAAACTATAAGCAAAAAGAAATATAAAAATAAGTTGTTTCCATTCTTTGTAGGAAGCTATGTCTCATTTTTCTCATCAATTTAAGCTAAACTTCACTATCTACTCACTCTAGAATATTTAAGACGCCACTGTCATTCTGGTTAGTCTTTTTTGTTTTTTGTTAACTTGGAAAAAGCTAGAGGCATTTGGGAAGGAGCCTGTGGGATATTTTCTTGATTGTTAACTGATGTTCGAGCATCCTTCTCACAGGGGCTGATGCCACCCTAGGGGAGCAAGCACGAAAGAAAGCAGGAGTCCGCCACTGGCTTCTGCTTCAGTCCTTCCTCCAGGTTTCTGTCTTAAATTCCTGCTGACTTCCCTCAGTGGTAAGAGCTGAAGCAAACCCCCTCTTCCTTGAGTTGCTTTTGGAATAGTGTCATCACAGCAGTAGAAACTCCAAGACAATTGCAAACGAAACAACCTTTCCCAAGAGTACTGTGCTCCCAAACAATTCAGAACTTGAGGGCAATAAAAAGACAATCAACTTCTGACACACTGGAAAAATAACTAGGGTGATTCCCCTACCTAAGATCAGATGCCTTTCTGTTAGGTCAGATTTGCTTTGTTGTTGTTGTTGTTTTAGCATGACCACTATTGCTTACTTTCTGTGTGTACATGTGCGTGTGATATGGCTCTTACACAGGGGACAGAGAACAACTTGTGGGAATTGGTTCTTTCCTTCTACCACTTGTCCCAGAGATCAAACTCAGGTAATCGAAGCCAGGCATGGTGTCGCTCACGCCTTCAATCCCAGCACTCAGGAGGCAGAGGCAGGTGGATTTCTGAGTTCGAGGCCAGCCTGGTCTACAAAGTGTGTTCCAGGACAGCCAGGGCTATACAGAGAAACCCTGTCTTCAAAAACCAAAAACCAAAACAAACAAACAACAAACTGAGGTGTTTTAATCACTGTGCCACCTTGCTGCCCTTTCTACAAATTAGTTTTATTTTTAAAAGATTTATACATACATATGTACGTGTATATATGTATGTTTGTATGAATGGGTGTATACATACTGTGCTTGCCTCATGTATACTTGGTGCCCAGAAGCTTGACTGGTAACCACCCAATGTACACACTGGGAAATGAACTGCATCCTTGGAAAGAGTAGCAACTACTATTTTTGTCCTTTGTTTGTTTGTTTGTTTGTTTTTGTTTTTTTTTGGAGATGAGATCTCTCTCCATAGTCTGGACAGTCCTACTTTATTTAACCTGACTCTGACTATAGAATGCTGGCATTAAAGGCACAAGTGCAACAACATACCTAACACCTCTTCAACCAACTGAGCCATCTCTCCAGCCCACATCATTTATTTTATTTAGTTTTACTACTTTAGCTCTGGATGCATAGAACTTGCTGTGTGTATACAGACCAAGACTGTCTCTGCCTTTCGAGTGCTGAAATTAAAGGTGTACACCACATTTGGCTCACACTAACTTTCTTTACACACTCATCATGCACACGTACCTTACATAACACCTCAACAGGAGTGGACATCTTCTTTTCACTAATCTTTTCATATTTTTGTTTCTTTGTTGCAGCCTATAAGAAAAGGAAGAATGCAAAGATAAATTGATTTAATACTTAGAAGAAGTACAGCAACTAAACTCATTGCACAGAGACATATACTAGAGATTCAGTATGTGAGAACTAAGTAGAGAAATGCATGGAATCAAGTTCATATTGAATAATGTGATACATGAAAGAACTGGAATCAAGTTCATATTGAATAATGTGATGCATGAAAGAACTGGCCATTTTACTGTTTCCCTTTAAAGGTTCAAAATAGCTATTAAATCCTACACTACTGATTTACTTACATACACTCAACATCAAAACCCCACCTTGATAAGGCTAGTGGTCACCAATGACTACCAGCACAAGGAAAACAAACAATTGCTTTTAACTATTTTCCTACTAAAATGGTTAAATTTAGGTTAAAGGCTTTGGCTGTACCTCAGATTTGGAAAACACATTCCTGTTATTTTCTTCTCTCCCCTTACAAAGGTCTCTTCCCTCTAAGATGGAGGAGCTCCTTATGTTGCCTAGGTGGCTTTTAGTCTACTAGGCCTAAGCCAACTCCCAATTTCTGGGGTCACCTGCCTCATTATTTTTTTCAATCACCCTCAGTAATTAGAGTCTACTGTACCTTCAGTCCTTGCCATGGCAGACTGGTTCTATTAAAATACATCAAAACATATCCTAAAGATTCCATGTCATCTCGGCGACTAGAAAAGAGAACATTATTTTATAAACCAGATTATGGGAAAACAAGAAAGCCAAGCACTGCACACAAAAGAAAATAAATGCTCACAAATAAAGATTAAGATCTATTTGGTGTCTTACAAAATTGGGCAATTAAAGTAATAATGTTCAAAATAAATTGTTAACTACTCCGGGATAACTACTGAAGACTGTCACAGAACTTAAAACTATGTTTTTAAAAAGAATGCCAATATAGGGAAACAGCTCTCTAAAAGGTAACACGTGAAAAAGAAGTAAGAAGAGAGGTCTGAATTTTGCAACTCAAGGCCAGAGATGCACTAAGAAACCAGAGAAACCTGTATCCAAAAAAAAAAAAAAAAAGCTGAAAGCCAGGCCCGTGGCGCATGCCTTTAATCCCAGCACTCGGGAGGCAGAGGCAGGCGGATTTCTGAGTTCGAGGCCAGCCTGGTCTACAGAGTGAGTTACAGGACAGCCAGGGCTACACAAAGAAACCCTGTCTTGAAAAAACAAATAAACGAAAGAACAAACAAAAAAAGTAGGCATGTTAAGCCTCAAAAGAAATTGTCAAAATACTTATGTTTCCAACTTCCATTCCTTTTTCATTTCTTCTCTTTTTAGATAGGGTCTCATAATGTAGAACCTAGCTAAATCTATTACTTGTCCTGTAGCCCAGAAAGAAGGACCTTGAATCATTAACAAACATCCTGCCTCAGTCTCCTAGTGCTAAGACTGCAGGTATATGCCATTATACTACACATTTAACTTTCTATGACAACACTTGAGGAAAATATCAAAAGCCCTGAGGAATTGAACTGGCTTCTGTGCACTAGCTAACAGCAAGCGTAAGACATTGCTTAATGCCTTAGATCCTCAGCCACAAAGGACCTGAAGACACTAAGAAAGGTAAACACAAACTCAAGAAAAGCCATCAATAGTCTGCCTTGACTTTGGCTTTGCTAAGACTCACCTCTGTTCAATCCCGAGATGTGCGTTGATGCTGGCGTAGCGGGCAGTGCCAGTGAGGTTCTTATCTTCTCTGTACGGTATGTGCTGCCTTGTCCTGTTGTCTCTGTACTTTTTGGCCAAACCAAAATCAATAAGGAATAACTTTAAGAGAGAAATAAAGAAACATTAGGTTTCTAACCTTGTTCTTAAACAATCTCTTACTCATTAGTATTTTCAAATATCAAAATGTAGTCTAAAGAGAACATATTATAGATTTAACACCCCAATAAGCCTGATTATAAATTTAACATCCCAATAAGCCTTTACTATTCTTCACCAGTAAGTAACAACTGCCCCTCCACTCAGTATACCTAGTAATTTATCCTTATGTGTGTAACTTCATCTGCCCAATTCTTTACCCATAGTAGCCTGTCTTCTCACAGTAAGAATATATATGTCCCACAGCAGAGTTGTCAAGGATAATCATGAAACTCGACAGCCCATTTTTATGGATAAAACAAGCATGCTTCAAATCTATGCACAGCTTTCTAGGCATCCAGAGAGCACTCTTCAGTATGTGAATAAAAAGCTAATTATTTCAATGACATAGTCCTCAAAATCTGATACTGTTAATAAAACATTTTTTAAAATAAAAAAGCATGCATTACATTGTTTCACAAGATATCTGAAAAATATAAAATGTTAATTCAAAACTTAAAAGCATAGCATTTAAATTAAGATGGCTTACAAATTATCTGCTTAAATAAACTAACGCAAATCACATTAGCATTTTAGAAAATGTTTAGTTGTATATATCCTACATGGTGCCCCAGAAATAAAGTACTAGCAGCACATCTTACTAAGTAATTCAAATTGGGCTTACAAAACTGAAGCTTTTAAAGGGAAACCTACTTTTTGATGAAAAGGTAAAAGTCATTTCTGTTTACCAATGTATTTGAAGTTTTAACTTCTATAAATGCCCTACTTACCATACTATGCTATAATAAAATTCTATCTCCAACATTATCAAGCCAGACATTTCTATGTGTACATATAACACAGTGTCTCTTTTCTAATTATATCTGCACTTTGTTCTTCTTCTTGTTGAAGTATTGGGCCTTTTCTGCCAGTGTGGAATCTGTGATGCTTTAGGAAATGTGTTAACTTAATCTTTTAAAACATGTAAGCAAACTATCTACTTGGGTTAATATCAGCCAGGGGTAACAGCACATGCCTTTATTCCCAGCATTTGAGTGGCAAAGACAGGCATACCCTGCTCTACAAGGAGGGTTGCAGGTTAGCCAGTGCTACATAGTGAGACACCCTCACCCCCAACCAAAGTAAAACCTGTTTCTGCCAGCTATTAAAAACTAAACTTTCATTTGGTCTACTACAATACAAGACTAATGAGAGATATATTGTAAGCCTAATATTAAACTCTCTGTAATCAAGTTATTTAGGAATATGGAAAAGCACTTTAATACATACAGCTCACACTGATCTTAATATGAAAGCCAGCATCAGTATACTAATAGTAAATAAGCACACAGTTCTGCAGA
This sequence comes from Mus minutoides, assembly GCA_902729485.2. Classification (NCBI taxonomy): domain Eukaryota; kingdom Metazoa; phylum Chordata; class Mammalia; order Rodentia; family Muridae; genus Mus; species Mus minutoides. The sequence goes on from LR750269.1 coordinate 352,001, forward strand.
ATTACATTGAAAATAGAAAAACTAGCAAAGGATATTCAGCTTCATGATACTTAAAACAAGTCTTGTTACTCCCTTCAGTTTTTCAGAGAAGGGGAAGTGAGCTAATGTGGATGTAATGTGTCTGACAGCTGGTACTCAATAAGCAGACACTGTGTAAACAACCAAAGACTGATTCAAGAAACTCATCACTCAAAAGTTATCTTCTCTTACAAAAATGAGGAAATAGTATTAAAAACAAAAAACCCCAGAGCAAATACTACCTCCTCAAGTGCCCGATCTTTAATAAGAAGCTACATAAAGGGAGAGAACCAAGTAAGGAAAGTCAGTATCAGTTAAGCATCAGAACTGCACCTGCAAAGACACAGGCAATCTTCACTGGTGGGACAGTTACTCCATGAGCTTACAGGAATTATCTGCAACCTAACTAGCTTGTATAGTATTTACTAACAAATATTAAAGCATTTAGATTATCAAGCAGTCATGCTACAAAATGTAAGCAAAATATACAGATGGGTGGGTAAGTAAAAAAATCAGGCTATTAAGTTTTTACAAACTGTTTCCTCTTATAATGAATGCATTAAGTCATGTGCTCTTACCCCTAACCAAGATTAAGCCGCAGCAGTAAGGTGTTTGGGGGTTATTTATTGAGAAGCAGTCTTGGTTATGCAACTAACTCCCTAGGCTATATAATTCCCTATGCAACTAGTCCTGGCCTGGAACTTTCGGTGATTCTCTTCCTCCTACTGGATTACAGGCATGTGCCACAACTCAGTCCAATAGTGGTATTTCTTCTTTACATAAGGTTGAGTATATGAAACCTTTCAACAGTAGGAGGCTAGCTCAACAGTACTGAACACACCAAAAATCAAAAACACTGAGGTAGTTCAAAAAAATGAGTGAAAGGTAATTTAGATGACTAAACTAGTGCATAGCCCTGCACATTCCTTCACTTTTTGGTTATTTATGCCAACATAATCTTTTCAGAGAATATAGTGTCAAAACTAAAGACTTGTTGGTTCCAGAAGCACCAAAATTCACATCCCTAAAGTAAACGTTCCTTTGTCTCTATAAAAACTCATATTGGAGCTGGGTAGTGGTGGTATACACCTTTAATCCCAGCACTAAGAAGGTAGATGCAGGTAGATCTGAGTTCTCCAGGCCAGCCTGGTCTCCACACATAGAAGCCCTGTCTTAAAAACCAAAACAAACAAAGAATTCATTCTGGCACAGTGGCACAGGTAGGCAGGTGGGAGGGCTCTCAATTTGAGGCCAGCCCATGTACATATTAAGTTCTAGGCCAGCTGCGCTACAGAGACCTGGTCTCAAAACAAAAACAAAAAATATCACATTGGGGGGAGGGGGGAAGCTACAACTTCTAGAGAAGTAAATAGATGTAAAGTAAATTAGCTTATTGGGTTGTTTAGTAACTATATTCAGTTACTGTGTTACTAATGGTCAATGACCACTTACTCCTTAAATGGTCACTATTATGAATATAGTGTCTTCTGGTCTAGAGCAGAGAATGCAGCCATTTGGTAGAAGCTAAGGACTGACAGCCTGATTTCAGAATCAAGTTTGAGAAATACTGGCTGTGAAACCTGACCTATACTTACTGGAGGCTCTTAGGGAAGGAGAGGACAGTACAGCAGAGCGTTCACTACAGCACAGTGAGACTCAATTTGTGTATTATGTTCTCCGACTCCAAACACATTTTTAACCTAGTCTACCTACATTTTATTTAAGTAAAGGTTCCAACACTAACCTTAACAGCATTTCCTCATAGCAATGTTAGCAATCTAAAACAATGACAATATCCTATTTTCATTCAGGCTTGATCTAAGCTTTAAAAGTTTTAAGCAAAAGCCATGAAAATATCTTAGTAATGTTACATGTTTGCCAAGTATGTCTGAATAATGCCAACATAAGAGATGCTTGAGCAAGATCTATATTCCCCAGAATTAAATAAAAGTTATTAAAACAATAAGAAAGAAAAGCACATGAATTTGGGGTTGAGGTTGGAATAGGAGACAGTTTCAGACCTGGTTTAATCCTGAGAAAGATGGGTCCTGAGAAGGACTAACAGTCATGCTTCTTTTCCTCTTCCCCACTGGAGATTCTAAACACTGAACAGACAATAGAGGTGGCAGTGCATCAAACAGTATTGCGTACATTGCAACAATGGCCGGCGCAGACAGGCAACACCGAGGCATTAGAGAAAGAACAGGGTAGCCAAATGCCATCCTTCTTCCACCAAGCACTGTAGCTTCTCAGTTTTCCAAATAAAAATCACATGCTCAAGAACACTGAATTCTAGAATACTTAAGTTTTTAATGCCACTATGATTGTGTCACTGCCTGAAACAGGGATCTCAATGGTGACATTTGGCTTTTTAATTTTTAAATAAAAAATGGGGAATTTGGATCTGCAATCTTTAAAACCACAATCTGCCCTTCCCCCCCAAAAGAATATATGGGGGAAAAAATCTTCAGTAAGGAAGAGGTAGAAGGCATTTAGTCACCTTAAAATTTATTTTTTAAAACCATGCAGGGCTGATTACTGGAATAGATGAGCAAATTCACTAAGATTGGAGCAGCTACTCCAATATCAAATTCAGAACAATTTCCAAGTAAGAAATTTAACTTCAAAAACCAAACTCGGAAGCTGCCCCCACCCCATCAAGCCTGTCCCTTGGGTATACAAATCTGAACAAGCTGACTGAAGGAGCCAGTCTTACACAATGGGCACTTTCAAACTACAGTAGTACAGAAAACACCAAAAACAACCCCCAACTACAGAAACAAGACACTGAAGGAAGTGTCCAAGAGGAACATTTATATTTGAATCTTAAATGAAGCACTTCACTTCCGTCCTATGGTCTCTCTCAAAACTGCTACAGGTAAGCAGTGCCACAAACCATCTTCCGGACTGTCCCGAGGAGACAGATTCCAAAACTAGCCTTCCCAAGACAACTACCTATGTGGTTAAACACACGGTTCCTACGACGGGGGAAAGAATGTGAGGTGTTACTATCTAGGCCACTATCAAAGGCAAAAGCCATGTACTCACTGCTCTGCCACTATGCAAAACAGGGGTCACGGGCATATTGGGTGTTTAAGGACAAGGAAACAGGAAGGAGGGCTGGGAAATGGCCAAAAGAAGAGTCAAACTACCAAAACTGCAGGAGAAAAAAATTAAGACTGATATCGATATTTTTTTTCCAACCGATTACCAGGTTTTATGGTAATAACTAAGAACCTGGATGCTTCAAAGAGAGAAGGTACATTTCTTTATATGCAATTTGGGGATGCAAGATAAATTATAAGGCTGAAAAGCCCTTCAATATATGAAATTAAGTGAAAAATCTAATTTCCTAAAACTTGGTCAGACCAACATTAATATCTCTAGCATTAACAAGTAACACCAGTTCTAATAATGGCTCCAAGTTGGCATTCATACAGGCAAACAAAGGTAAACATTTACAGCTGGACCTAAAACACCACATTCCCTACCTGGTTAACAAATGGGAAGATTCCTTCCAAAAAACAAACAAAAAAGCCTCCCTCCCCCCAGTTTGTCCTGAAGTTGAGAATTTCTGAGATCATCAGATCGGAACATGCTTCGTGCATTGCCAATGCTGCCTGTCTGCCCGAGCTCAACATTGAATGAATAAAGAAAGCAATTCACTCAATAAAACTAAGCATTGCAGACAAAATTTCAATATAATTAGTTTCTAACTGCAATCATGCGTCATAAGCTAACCACCCACATGTGGAACAATCATCAGAAAGCCCACTAAGCACTCTCATTTGCTACACAAATGTTCCTGGGACAGCACGGACGAGGGTGGAGAACCCTCCCAACCTGAAACCCAAGTAATAAACTGTAAGCTACTTTTGAAGCAGGACCAAGGGTTATTCTTTTACATACACCAATCCAAGGACTGAAGAACTCTCAGTACCAACCACCCTCAGCCATAGTGACAGATGGGTGGCTGCCACACTGGCACAAGCGTATGTATTACAAAACCCACACTTTAGAGTCTAAGGTTAAAAATCTGACTTGTTTCATTCAGGAAGGATTATATGTAAGTGTTTTCACTATTTAAGTGAATAAAAACTAGATAAAATTGTCTAAGTATAGTTGATTAAAGCTCATTAAAAAGCCCTTGGAATTTTATTATTTTCACATAAATAAACTAACCTTTGTTGGATCAATTGTAGAGCAACATATTTCAAGTTACTAAGTTAATAGAGTTAACTGATTTATCCTAGCACAATCTCTTAAGCAAATTACAGCATATTCAATTTACTATGGCTTTTTAAAGATTTAAAAGTTTATCAAAGCAATTCATATCAATATCTTACTCTTTGTTCTTTCATGCAAAGAGCATTTAACTAACCTTATTACAGTGACGCCCAATACCCATTAGGAAGTTATCTGGCTTAATGTCTCTGTGTATAAAATTCTTTGTATGCACATATTCAATTCTACTGATCATCTGAAAAAGAAAAGGGGTAGAAGAGGTGATCAGATAAAAGCCAGCAGCATGAGTCTCTCCAGCACTCCAGCAGCAGGTCAGGTCACTAAGAGTCTGTAATGACAGCATGAGAACAACACTAAGGCAAACAACAAAGCCCCCATTTATTATTTCAAGCCTGCTGGCTATTCAGGTTCTAAACTAGTAATGGTTTTTAGCCTGTTTTGAGTAGAAATGATTAAATGCATGGGCTCCTGGATGTGGTGGCACTCACTTTTAGTCCCAGCACTCAGAAGGCAAAGGCAGGTGCATCTCTCTAGGCCCTACATACCAAGAAAGAATAACGGCCAAGTACTACATTGCAAGAAGGGCTTTGCTTCAATCCTTTCCTATTCTTTCCCCATTAGTAGTGTTAACTCTTCTACCACAGAACCTTGACTAACTTGTTTTCGTACCTTTCTTTTTCTTTCTTCTTTTTTTTTTTTTTTGGTTTTTTGAGACAGGGTTTCTCTGTGTAGCCATGGCTGTCCTGGAACTCACTTTGTAGACCAGGCTGGCCTCAAACTCAGAAATCCACCTGCCTCTGTCTCTCAAGTGCTGGGATTAAAGGCGTGCGCCACCACTGCGCGGCTTTTCACCTTTCTCTTCTTGACTTTAGGCTCCTAGAAAGGGCTGTTTTATCTACTTTAGTTTCCCCAGTGGTAAACCTTGAGTTTGAAGCTAGCTGGGCTACCAAGAGGCAAACTTAGGGATTTGTTTTAATGCTATTAGTACTTTCAGACTTTTTTACCTTAAGCATCAATTTGACTAGAATCATTTAGTTATTTGGGTGACTTATCAGTTGTTTTTTAAGGTGGGGGGGGGGGTTTCTTTGATTACCATAAACAGGATCTTTTATAAAGCCCAGGCTGGATAGGTAACCCCTCTTCAGTCGCCTGAATGCTGGTATTTTAAAAGAGTCTGTGCCTCCACGCAAAAACAAAACAAAACCTAAAAATAACTCAGTTCTATGAAATATTGCCATTTTATAAACAACCGTTCTCATTTGGTTGTTTTGTCAAAAGTTCACATACCTGGTCAGCTAACATAAGTACAGTCTTCATAGTGAACCTTCTTGAACAGAAATTGAAGAGGTCTTCAAGGCTAGGTCCCAGGAGATCCATGACTAGCACATTATAGTCTTTTTCTTGCCCATACCACCTAACAAGACAAGAAAAAGAGTCACTACAAAACATTAATTATCACTTAACATCATAAAATTTAAATTGTTTTAAGGTTAAGGCTTAAAACAACTTCTTAGGCATGGCAGCTCCCACCTGAGAAACTAAGGAGAATTGATGAGTTTTAAGCCATTCAAGGTAAGATCCTGTCTCAAAAGCCAGATGATTTATATTGTTTATTTAAGGTAACCTTTCCTCTAGTCACAAAACAAACCGAATAATCAATTTTACTGTTACACACACACACACACACACACACACACACACACACACAAATAAACTGTCATCAGCACAGCTCAATTTTGTAGCCTTCTGCATCCTTTCCCCTGACCTGGGACAAATTCTCTGTGATGGAGAAATGAGCCCATCAGCTGCCCCCAACCCCTCAGAGAGGCGCCTACTTGCTCCTCACGCCACATTGCACTTAGTGGTCTGTCCTTTGCAAAGAAATCTCAGGTTCCCTTAGCTTAGTATTATAAAAGTAATATTGGCACACACGACTAGATTTATCCGCTTGAGAAGAACTATTTACCTATCCAGTGTTATAATGTACATTAAGTGAACTCCCCCCAGTAACTCAAGTGCCATTACTGTTAATTTTACCTGTCCCAAGGACTAGAACATATCACCCTAAGTTTTTTTCACGTTTTTATGTCTGCAAACACAGGTTCTTCTCTGAAATAATGAAACCAACCTGGCTATATACAGCAAGCCTTTGTCTCCAGGAAAAACTAAAATTGCTATAAATGACATAAAAGCCTAATCTGGCTTAGTTTCTTAGCTAATACCAATAGGTACTAAAGCCAAGATTCTTTGAAAAATAAAATCTGTGAATGTTGGCTGTAACACCAGCCTTCAGAAGCCTGAGGTAGAGCTTGAGTCCAGCCTATGCTCCAGGGTAAGATAAGATCCTGTCTCAAAGGACCAGAAAAAGCATTGCTTACAGGTATCCAGGATACGACTTCTTAGGTATTTTAATGCTACTTCTTTTTTTACAGTTTTGCTCTATTATGCTACACTGTTGATAAATAGCATCAGTATTAACACAAGAATACAAAGGTATAATGTTCCCAGGAAGGAAAGCCTGTGGTTTGGGAACTCAGGCCCTGCTAGGGATGCTTCCACTCTTATATTGCTGACTGGAGACTATATGCAGATCTGAATGCTGGTATTTCTGTTTTTGAACTTGTTTATTTCAAGTAATGGTCTCAGATACACAATACTATCATTGCTTCAATACCATCCATCAGAATTGTTGTGTATTTCAAAAGTGATATTCAAGAGTTTAGGAAATACAGATAAAGCTCTAATCAATTGGCTCTAATTTCAGACCACTGTTGTATTGCTGACTAGAGACTGCATGCAGATCAGAATGCCTTCTAGATATTTTCACGTCTCCACACCAGTGCTGCCGTCAGCTGCTGTCAGAGGCTTCTTTTGGAAGTGGGTTATGTGCTAACTGTGGAGACTCTAACTGGTCAAAGTGCTGACATTAACTGTTGAAAATGGGTCTTAAATAGGACTTCTATATCTTGGTTCTCCAAGGCCCAGGGAGCATCCCCAAATAATGTCAGAGCTGAAGAAAGAGGTAGAAAGGCATGTTGTGGAACATTTTCTTCTGGCTATGTACTTACTCTTGACTTCTCTCATTAGCATAAAGCCTGTAAGCACCATGCAAGCTACTGCATATTTATGAATTTGACGTTTATAGTAGCTAGTAAGACAAAGCCGAATAATATCTTCTTTCACAATTATCTTTGTTTACTATGCGATATGTATGGTCAAATAAGATGTGTCAGAGAAAGAACTACAGGATCCAAACTTTATATGATGACTGAAACACTAAGGTCCCAAAAATAAAAAATAAAATAAGACTGATCCTTATATTGTACGATAAAGGGAGTTGTTGCAGGATAATTGATCACACTATGAACACCAAGATTGTTATTTACTGAAAAGCCTGTCTCTAGTTGTATCGTGGCTGAGCCCTTAGCACATACCTTTAATTCCTCTAGCTGGAATACAGACATAACCTTAGTATATACCTTTAATCCCAAACAATGAAGGTAAAGTTAGTTTGTAGAATGCATGTTTGAAAATGATGTGGCAGGCAAAGTCACACACACACACACACACACACACACACACACACACAAGGTTTGACAGAATAGGATATGCCCAACTCTCAAGAGAGAGAGGATAAGGGGAGCTCCTTGAGGGGCAGGGGAACCAGGCATTTTTACTTGAGGGCTTTACAGGCAGCTCAAAAAGAGCGAAAAGAACAAAGTAGACACAGATAAAGCCAGAGAATGAGAAGGAACCAGAAGACCAGAACAGATTGATAGAGTTAGTTAGAGGCCAAGCAGTACAATTCAGGAGAGGACAAGAAAAAGAAGCCAGAATGATTGAGTCAGCTTGGAGATCAGCCAGCCAGAGATCAGAAAGAACTAAGAATGGGTGAGCTAATTCAGCAGCAACTCTCAGAGGTTGAAAACATTCTAGACCTAGATTAAATTGTATAGAGGCTAGAAGCTTCCAGACAACAATTTCTACTTGAGAATAAGTTACTTTTACTGAGTCAGGTGAAAGCATGAATGATCACAAAAAACTGCAGGTAACCAGTAAGATGTATACAAAAAGGAAATCAGTTACCTTATATCTTCTTCACTAGTTAATTCACTAAAAAAAAAAACTATTTTATATCCATTATTTTACTTATGTTTTTCTTGGTTAAAGCAATGCATTCTTATTAGACTACTTAAAGTTTGACAAAAGCCGGGCAGTGGTGGCGCATGCCTTTAATCCCAGCACTTGGGAGGCAGAGGCAGGCGGATTTCTGAGTTTGAGGCCAGCCTGGTCTACAAAGTGAGTTCCAGGACAGCCAGGGCTATACAGAGAAACCCTGTCTCGAAAAAACAAACAAACAAACAAACAAACAAAAAGTTTGACAAAAATCACAATGAATAAATTTTTTTGGCAGTTAATGTTGTCACTACTTTAAACACTGCTAACAGTGGTAGTACTATGGGGCAAAGTGTAGACAACTGAAGGTCAAAAGATTCAAGTACTAAAATACACATACTCACAGGAATTAGAAAATACAGCTATCATCTGCATATCAATCACAAATTATTAATAGTCTTGGTCTTTTGGTTGGGTGCTGTAGATCAAACCCAGGGGCTCCCAGGTGCCAAGCAAGCACTTTAGCACTACTATATGTCCAAGCCCTGATCTGTAGTCTCCTAATAGGCAACTAACCATACACATACAGAAAATAAAATTGTTGGTGTCCTGCGGCCAGCAAGGAAATAGAGAATAAGTGCTAATGGTACCTTTGAGGAGTGCGATGAAAATACCCTTAAACTGGATTACGGTAATGACTGTATGACTCTGTACATGACAAAAATAAGTCATACACATTAAACGGGCCAAGTTATTTCTAATATTTCTTCTATACTCTAATTAGAAATTATAGAAATCTTGGGCCCGGCGTGGTGGTGCACGCCTTTAATCCCAGCACTCGGGAGGCAGAGGCAGGCGGATTTCTGAGTTCGAGGCCAGCCTGGTCTACAAAGTGAGTTCCAGGACAGCCAGGGCTACACAGAGAAACCCTGTCTCGAAAAACCAAAAAAAAAAAAAAAAAAAAAAAGAAATTACAGAAATCTTAAGGACAGCTGGAGTATTTGTGGAGGCTCATGACCATAATTTTTTAACAAAAAATTATGAGAGAGGCTGTGAGGGAACTATTTCTCATGTCAGTACTGAAAGTATTGAATAGTGAGCCATACTTGTAGTTCCAGTATTCAGGAAGCAGAGGCAAGAGGATTGCCAAGTTAAGACAAACAACTCTGCATATATGTGTGTGTGTGTGTATGGATGACTGTGAGCTGCCACCTTGGTGCTTGGAATAGAGCTCCAAGTCTCTTAAAGAGCAACAAATGCTCTTACCCAAGAAAAGATGGTGAGCCATCTCTCCACCCATGTCATATGGCTAATAATTATACATGATTAAGGTCTGAGAAAGGCTCATTTCACTGGATTCAGACAGACAACCTTAATGGTATCTGTCCCTTGAATCTGACTGCTGCCAAGTTTTATATCAGCTTTTACATATGACAGTCATATGGAAGAGGGAATCTCAATCTGTAAAATGTTCCCCCTGGATTGGCTGGACAAGCCTATGGTGCAGCCCTTGCATCCCACCTAGATGCTGTTGTAAAGCAGTCTGAGCAAGCAAGCAAGGAAGCAGCAGCAGCAATCCTCCATGGCTTGGCTCAGCTTTTGCCTCCAAGTTCCTCCCCTGACTTCCCTCGGCTGCCTTACGGAATTCTAAGCTACACTAGCAAACTTCTTTTGGTTAGGATGCTTTGTCATAGAAACAGACGCCTCTAATTAAGACACTGACCAAGAGAGCAACTGAGTGCTTCTAGCTTCTAGTTTGAAGCTTATTCTTTCTTATATATTATCCTCTTGAAATTAATCAAACTCTTATGCCCTTACACATTCAATCTCATTTTGAGAATTAAGCATGGTTGTCCTAATTTTCAGAGGAAGTCAAAGTTACTGGTGCCACCTGCTTTGACTCATGACACATACTCAAAAGACAAAAACTGGCTCTTCATTGAAGTGTGTCTATTTTAAACTTGTTATACAGTGGGAACTCATAGAAAAAAAAGCTTTTTATATACAACTTACTTGGATATGCTATATAAGCATGCTTATAAGTTTAAGTACATTAACTTAACCAAGAAAGTTTCAACCACTACAGACTTATTTGAAGCTAATAATATTCATTTCTGAATTAAAACTGTATAAGTTCAAAACTGGAACACTGATTCCACCAAGTACAATTTGGTGTTAGGAATAATTTAAACCCAGTGTCAACAGCCTCCCCACCTCCAAAACCAATTCCAGGCAATAAATAATAAAAAGCATCAAGAACAGACAAAGGAAGACAGTTGTGGTGGCACAGGCACACACCTTTAATCCCAATACTAAGGATGCCAAGGTTGCTGGATCTTGAGTTCGAGGCCATCTTATCTACATAGCAAAACCCCCATCTCAAAGTAAACAAAACAAAACAAAAAAATAAATGTGAAGAAAAGAGAAAGTAGAAAATGATAGTAATAAAAGCATAAACTCTAGTCAACAAGGTTCTTGCTACATTTTTACCAAGTTCTACATATGACACACTTTTAATATAACTATTTCCAAGCTTTTCAATTTCAGATAAGGGAGGGCAGGACAACAATGTCTTTACATTTAAAGGCAATACAAATTAAATATGGTGCAATTTATACTACCTATACTTCAGTCACTGTAGCCATTTTCTTAAAAAATAAAGCATAAAAGCACACACCACACAAATACCCAACACAGTAAACCCCCTACTTGGTATTGACCTAGACATTTTAAATGGCTAATATAGTAATTAAACTTATAATAGGCTAAAGAACATTTAAAAAAAAAAAAAAGAACAAGGTCTCTCACATGTGGCCCAGGTTGGCCTAGAATTCTGAAACTACATGTATGTTCTACCACACATGGTTCTGAGACATTAAATTTCAGTCACACAGCAGTTTCTTTATATCAGTATTCAAGGCAAAAGAGCATTAACCCAGTGCATTAGCCAGTCTTAGTCTAATACAAGTATTAGAACTGGAGAACATTTCAATTAGAAGCTAAGGAACTTAACCATACTCGCATCAATTACTTCTAGAATTCAATATGTTCAGTGTTTATTCCTACAGCTGGCCCGAGAAAGCAGACAGACACATACAATGAAGTCACAGTAAGAGCTTCTTTATACACGAAGGCTTTGCTGAGCCTAGCAATGAGACAGAGTTCAAAGCAGTGTAGGAATGGACACAAAACGCAATGTTTTAAATTTAGTTTTAGATATCTCCCTCACCAAACAACAGAAATCACCAAATCATTTGGTTGTATGAGGTTAACAGTATAGCACTCTCAGCACAAAGAATCCATTATAATTTTTCAGAGACTGAGTTTTTCTAGGTAGCCCTGGCTGGCCTGGAACTGGCTCTGTAGACCAATCAGGCCTCAAACTTGAGACCCATCTAACACAGCTTCCCCCCCAAGTGCTGGGATTAGAGGCATGAGCCAACTCCAAGGTCAAGGTCTTACTGATATTGTTTAGGAACGTTAGGGACAAATTAGCTGAACAGATAGGCAATAGTTATTAAAACCCTACATAGTGTAGTATGATTGTTCCTTTATTTTCCACATCTGAATCACCCTATAAGGTCTTAAATATCTATGTCATATACTATGTTATTTTTACACGAAACTACCAACTTATAGGACTCTTATGATGATTAAAAGAGGTAATATATAAAACACGTGGACAGTGTGTCTCTTGTTCTTTATTTTACTTATTTTTCCAAAATATTTACACAAGTGGACTGATCACAGAGGAGGAGTTGGATTCTCTGGAGATGGAGTTAGTCATTAGCCACCCATAATAAGTGTTGGGAATATAACTTAGATCTCCTGTAAGAGCAGTACACATTCTTAACTACTAAGCTCTTTCCTGTTTGTTTGGTTAGATTATTATTGCTATTATTATTATTATTATTATTATTATTGAGAGCAATGTAGCTCAGGCTGTTCTTGAACCTCCTGCCTTAAAAATTATAGAATTCTAGGTTCAAATACAGTTGGCTTTTGCATTTTCCATTTTCATTTAACATGTAACGCTTCTCAACTAATTCTTTCTGTATGGCACTTTCAAAGTCCTTATTAAAACAGCTGCAACACGTTTCCACTCACTGGTCACTGAGACTAGGGAATGGCAATATTCTAGGTCTTTACAGCGAGAGAATCAAATTGAGGTTATCAACTGAGTATTCAACCAGAGCATTGCAAGCACATAATTCTTTTGTCAGGTAACTTTCACAGAGTACCTAAGGTGAGAAGCAGACTAGCAACCTGAAGGCTGGTTGTTGTTAGTACTTTATTTTGGTCAGTCTTTCATCAAATTAGAAAAAAAATGGCACACAACTATGATATAAAATTACCCTAAAAAATAGTCACAGATTGTAATTTATAAAAGATAAGCAAATAATATACATAATTCTTCTATCTCCGTAAGGGCATACATTTGTCAACACTAATTCAACCACACATTAGCATCTTTGCATTTCATTACATATAAATATATATAAGCCTTAACCAAAGTAGATATTTTTATTCCCAGTAGCTACAAAAGATACTCAAGTAACTTAATAACCCATTTTAAAGACTGAATTAGTGAAAAGTAATGGGGAACACCTTTAATCCCAACACTCTGGAGGAGGAAGGATATCTGCATTAACCTGGTCTACAAGGCTGAGTTCCTGGTTAGACAAGTTACATGATGGGACCCTGACTCAAAAAGATGAAAGAAATTCCTGACTTCTATCTATACATTCTTTTTTTTTTTTTTTTTTTTGGTCTTTCGAGACAGGGTTTCTCTGTATAGCCCTGGCTGTCCTGGAACTCACTTTGTAGACCAGGCTGGCCTTGAACTCAGAAATCCACCTGCCTCTGCCTCCTGAGTGCTGGGATTAAAGGCGTGCACCACCACGCCTGGCTCATTCTTTTTTCTTTTTTTTTCTTATTTGCAGAACTCTAAGCCAGATTTTGTTTTGTTTTGTTTTTCGAGACAGAGTTTCTCTGTGTAGCCCTGGCTGTCCTGGAACTCACTTTGTAGGCCAGGATGGCCTTGAACTCAGAAATCCACCTGCCTCTGCCTCTGGAGTGCTGGGATTAAAGGCGTGCGCCACCACGCCTGGCCTTAGTTATTTGTTTGTTTGTTTAATTCTGTGTGGATGGAGACAGAAGAACTGTGGATAGTGAAATGAGAGCATGTCTCTCAGTATCAAATAAAGGCGTGGAGTGGAGAGCAGGCAAGATATGACCTTGACATAGAGGTGATAATGGCTCTCAGGAGAACAAGGAGCCAGGAACTCAAAATTTAATTTGTATCAGATGTTCTTTTTTAATTTGGGTCAGCAGATGTTCTCTCAGGTTTTGTCAGCACAAAAACACCATCCCACAAATTAACAATACAAAGCATTTCTAGTACACTTGAATTTAGGTACACTTTGAAAGAAGTCACTTCATAACATTTTCAATAGCTGTTTTCCTCTGTAACATTACAATCTTATTCACAACATATATACTTAAAAGCAGAACTTTAAGACTGCAACTATATAAACTCCTTGTAGCAGTGCATGTATTAACTAATGCTTCCTAAATGCAAATGCAGGAAGATGTGGTTTGAAAGCACAAGCAAAAATTATGTTCCCATATCCAAACCATCTTCTTAGATCCAGTTTTCCTATAGAAGTAATAGTTTAGCACGTCTTTCTAAATAGTTAATCTAAAAGTGACCAGAAGCAGATGCTTTTATTAGTCTTGGAGGTAGTTCCAAAAAACTATTTAATGGTTAGACTTTGACATAGCCCTCAACTCTGAAAAAGAAAATGTTAACTATCATCTTAAAAACTCGTGAACTGAAAGATCTGCAATTAAGCAATCAAAAACACTTTAAATAGGAAATCTTTATTCACAACAAAACTTCCCACCGTAAAAAGCTGGGAAGAAATGAGCTCTTTACCCAGAAGGATACATTTCCTATTTGTTCCTTGGGAGTAAAAGTGAGTCACTATGTGAATACATGTGCAAAAGCCTGGTCACAGCTGGAGTTAGAGACAGTGGTGAGCAACCCCATCACCCCGGGAGTTGCTGGGACCTTGATGCAGAACCTTAAATGCTCTTAACTGTCTCCTAAACATTTCTTTCTATTCAGCAGTCTCCCACCCTCAACAAAACTAAAAACATATAAATTAGTAATTTTAATTGTATTGGTGAGGAAGCTGATGAGCCTTAAGGATGTTAAGAGACTGAGTCCAGATCACCCTAGCTTCAAAAGTCTTGAGCAGATATAGAGCTCAAATATCCAATCCCTAACCGGTACCACTAAGGTAAGAACTCTTCTTGTTTATTAAAACTGTTCTTCCTTTAGAAAGTGAACTGACTTGAGAACAGCACATAGAAAAGGAATATAAAAGTGACAGTGATTCTAGATGAGCTTCCAGATGCCCCACAAGCCAAAGGAATTAGTTTCTTGTACCTTACAACTGAATGTCACACACTTGAAGGCTAGACTTCTAAGGGCAAAAAGTACAGAGGAAGAGGGAGGCTACCACCTTCGTAGGCCACAACTAAGTCTCTTTTAGGATATACCAGATTATCTTAAAAATCAATCTTATAAACAGATTATGTGTATATACACAAACCAAAGATGTATGTACACAAAGATGTATGTACACAAACTAAGTTGGCTACTAAATAGAGCAATCAATCTATATCTATATCTATATATCTATCTATATCTCTGTGTGTGTGTCTATCTACTTATTATGCATAAGTGACATAGAAATATTGAGGAATATACAAAAAGAATGGGAAAATGCTACTTCCCTTTAAACCCAACAAACTGCTCAACTAGGGTGGCCAGCACTAGAGGGAAAGACAAAATAATCTGAGTTTGAGGCCAGCCAGAACTATACAATGAGACTCTTGTCTCAAAAATAATTAAAAACAAAACCAAAACCCAACCCCCATTTGTTTCTATGTACCCATTCCTCCCATTGCTGCATACCCCAGTCCACCCTCCTGCCCTCGCTAATTACCACTCTGCTTTAGGAACCACTCCCAGAAGCCAGCTAGTCGCGGATGCCCTCCCCAACCAGTCCACCAAGGTTTCTTCCTGAAATCAGTCTCCTTTCCCAGGAAGCCTTTATTTAAAAGGCTGGTTAATCTATTTAGCCACACCCACAGAAAGCTTACAAAGGCCTTAACTCTCCCTGCACTCACCATTTTATATACAGTAGGCACCTACTACGCTGCTCCCAAGCCAATGTATTCATCTGCTTAGTATACTACCCACTGCCCTTAATGATCAGTATCTGCACGGTCCTTAAATAAGCTACTAGACTAAACACATTAGCACTTGCTTAGCATTGAAAAGGCAATGACTTTTTTTTTTTTTAAATTTATAACTCTCCCAACTTAAGAGTAATATGAAAAGAATCAAACACAAATGATACAGGCTGATTGTATTTCTAATAAATCCCAGGAAAAACAATGATAATGAAAGCAAATCAGTGGAGACCGAGGGCCTTACTTCCTCTCATGATCGTAAATATTAGTAGGGACAAAAAAATATTCAGAAACTCAAACTTGGATCTCTCCCAATTTCACCTTCATCTTTGCCACATATATCTGGATTATTTTCAAAGAGCTCATTTACAAATGACCAGTGGTGTATTTACCTCCCAACATCTTTATTAAAATGTTTCTTTTTTAAAAAAAAGTTTTTAAAAATATTAGGTTGAAGACAATTCTTTTAAGATTGGTGGGGTGGGGGTGGGAGAGCCAGGGGTGGCTCAATGCTTTGTTCCCAGCACAGAGGAAGCAGAAGCAGGGTGATCTCTTAGTTCCAGGCCCAGGGTGGTTGGTCTACATAGCCCTTTCTAGGTAGAGCGGAGGGAGGGAGGGAGGGAGGGAGGGAGGGAGGGAAGAGAGAATACATCAAGTAGATGTCCAGTTAATTCTCAACTATGACTCTGTTTGCAAATGTTATCTTTGAGTACTGCTAGGAAACAGGTGAGATATAAAACTATAATTTTTAAAAAGGTTAATTTCAAAAGCAAAATTTAAAATTATTCTAATAATATTTTAAAATCTTTGGAAGAGCAGTTTCTATCATTATTATTTCTATTTACCATTCATTCCCTTCTAGTTCCCTTTAAATGTTACCAACAAAATAACTCAACAGGTTGAAACTATTTATCAAACTGTTGTCAAGTGAGGCTTTCTTTTATACAGCTGACCACAAGATTTCAACAGTTGGTGCTGTTCAAAACTGCTTTTGCCATTACACATAAAAGTCTGTAGGCACTGAAACACAGCAAACATTACCATTCACAAAAGCAAAAGGCAAATGAACACATTGGACAGGGATAAGAATTTCACATGAGTACAATTTCACAAGTTTATGTTGCATCTGCTGCAGAGATCACATACTGTCATGTCATCCATCTCCTCCCCAGAATCTCATGGCCTTACGAAACTCAATTCTTGGCTTCTCAGGGTTAACTCATTTTAGGCTGCTAAAGGAAGCTTATTTTGTGATTCCAAGCTGAGAAGAAGGCAGGAATATGGGGGTTGAGTCACGTCGCTCCGCCATTTTCTAAGCGGAGGAGGAAGACATGTTGGAACAAAAACACAACAAAAGAGCAGCCATTTCCCAAACCAGCTCCGAGAGCAACCCCAATAGACTAAACTCAATTACATCCACACCTTCAAAACCACTTCAGGGGACAAACGTATGAACACCAAAGGTATCTCCTTAAAAATAGCAAGAAGCCAACCCTTCCGCGTAGGGCCCAAAGACGACCCGCAGAGTTAACTGCAAATGAAAGCCCTGGGAAGTGGAAAAATGACAGAGGCTAAACGCAGCAGTGCAACAAACAAAATTTCAACTAAGTTGGAGAGATAAAAATTACCCAACGATTACGGTTAACTGTGGAATCTGGGGGACCCAGCACCAAGACCGATTCATCGGGTCCAATTACCAGCCTCAACCCCTTTCACCATTTCGCAACTCCCTCTGTGATAGACTACGTGCTCAAAGGTGCTTACCGTATGTGAGGGATGCCAACCCCACCTTGAAGAATCTTATACAGTTTGCTCTCGTACAGCAACTGGGGATGCCTGGCCTTCTGGGATTCTAGTTTCACTGCCACTTCCTGCAGAGGAAAGGGGACGGTGGTATCAAAATCCCTACAGATTCAAACTCACTTGGGAAACGAGGAGAAATGTTACCAATGCTTGCTTCTGGTCGCCACTACAAGATGGGAAAGCTACCTTAGTAATTACAAAACACAAGCAGCCTCAAAGGCCTTTTCGGGGTTGGGGGACAAAGGCGACCCCCCCAATGTCCTCTAAATTTAAAGTGAATGCAAGGAGTCGTGCAGAAAACAGCCAACCTTGGATCGTTAAGGCGAGACTTTTTAAAGGAAACTGTTCTAACTGGAACAAGAACCCCAGGTTAAATTTAAGAAATACAAAGAAAACCACAGCGATCATACGACTTACCCCCTTCTCATCTTAAATAACTGTTAAAATGAGAGACTCCGAACAAGGTGGGAAACCTCAGAGTTTACCCTGACTTTCTATCGGGTTTTTCCTTTTTAGGGAGATAGTGGGGGAGGCTGCTAAGCCAGGAAAACTGGCTCGCTCCGGACTCCCCAGTGCGTGCGTGCGTGCGTGCAGTGGGAAGAGGCTCGGAGTACTTAGGGGGGGTTGGGGTGAAGAAAAAAAAAAAGCCCAGCGTTAACGTTCCCCCCACCCCCCGAATAGGGTGATTACCTCGCCATTGGTGATGTTGATCGCTAGATAAATGTCCCCGAAAGAGCCAGATCCGATCTTCCGCACCAGTTTGTATTTCCCACCGACGATAAATTCGGCCTTGGAGCCGCTGCTGCTCGCCATCCTGAGACGCGAAGATGGAGGCGGGGGGCCGAGCCCCGACACCTCAGGAAGAGGATGGAAGCCTCCGGGGCTATTCCACCCGCGGCAGAAGTGAGAAGCGCGGCGGGCAACCTAAACCCAAGGCTCTGTCGGCGTCACGGGGCGCACAGGAGGCAGAGAGAAGCCGGATCGCCGCTGCCGCTCGCTGACGGGGCCAGGCCGCAGTTCGTTCGTGAAGGGTGGTCGCGGCTGCTGAAGCTCGGCCGCTTGCTCTTCTCGGGCGGCCGCCGCTGGGTTTTCTCGTAGTCGTGGCGACGTCGCGGGCTGGGGAAGGGGCGCGGTGAACGAGGGCGGGCGGTACCGCTGCCACCACTGCCGCCGGCTCCGGCCCGGAGGGAAGCCGTCACTCCGCCGAGGCCGCCATCTTGTTCCTCTAGCTCCAGCCAACACAAAATGCCCCCAGTCCCCGGGAGCCGCTTCTTCACGGCGCGGAGCACTCTGGGAAAGGGAGCTCGGGCGCTCTCTCCGTAGGGTGGGCTGACAAGGGAAGGGCGGAACCGGATCCGCGACAGGCGCAGCCCACGCTCCTGGCGTCACCTAGTCCCGCCCAGCTGCGCCTGCGCGCTGAGATGCTTGCAGACTGCGCAGGCCCGGTGCGGCCTGTCCTTCCCACCCACCCCCGCCCCCAGCCCCCGCCCGGGCTCACTTCCAGTTCCGGCCGGCCGCGGCTCTCTTCTTGCTACCTGTTAGTCACTTCGGACCCCTAGGGCAGTGTCTTGCTGTGCGTCAGGAGTGCGCGTTAGGGAGTCACCTTCTTTTTCAAAAGTGGCCAATGAAAGCTTCTGGTCTCCTTGGGCGTCGAGTGAGCTTTCTTTCCGCGTTTGAAGCGGGTTATAGCCTTTGATCCTTTTTTTTTTTTTCCAGGTCACTCTGGGGCCATCCCTTTTCCAGGACTGTGGGGTCGGAATAAATTGTGGCCTCTGATGGGAAGAGAAAAGCTGCTCTGGGCGAGCTAGATTTAGGAAGTGACTGGTTTTAGCGATGCCTGCTAATTACTAGTAATTAAAGTCCTGGGCTCCTGAAGTGTTGCTAACTCCCCTCCCCCCATTTTATTAAGGGCACATAGAGAACTTGGAATTAGTCTCGTCCTATGTCTTTCGTATCCCTTTGAATACACTGGATCTAAAAGGAACAATTCTGGTAGAAACTACATAATATTACGCAATGAACAGAAAAACTTGACAACAATAAGAAAGTTGCACATAGTAAAATTTGTTAAACCCATCCCCAAAGAAACAGTTTCGTCTTGGGTCATGTTGAGAAGTACAATATTAATGCAAACGGTACCAATAAATATTACAAAATAAATCCGAAGTTGTTTAAAACTTAAGGTAATTTTTGATTTAAAACTGATAAAATAGGACTTGACCGTATTTTCAGGTACAAAATTTTTTGCTGAAAATTGAGTGTGAGAATTAAGGTTTACAAAAGTTTCCTCGGGTGCTATGAAACACGAATATGGCCTGAGTTGCAAAAATTTAAGTCGCCGGGCGTGGTGGTGCACGCCTTTAATCCCAGAACTCAGGAGGCAGAGGCAGGTTGATTTCTGAGTTCAAGGCCATCCTGGTCTACAAAGTGAGTTCCAGGACAGCCAGGGCTACACAGAGAAACCTTGTCTCGAAAAACAACAACAACAAAAATACATCATTTTTTCATTTTAATGTTTATTTTAGGGTTGACTTAAATTTTTTTTGAAGACGTGCGCCACCACCGTCCGACTTATTTTTGGTTTTTTTTGTTTTTTTTTTTTAAGATTTATTTTTATTTTATTATATGTAAGTACACTGTAGCTGTCCTCAGACACTCCAGAAGAGGGAGCCAGATCTCGTTACAGATGGTTGTGAGCCACTATGTGGTTGCTGGGATTTGAACTTATCACCTTCGGAAGAGCAGTCGGGCGCTCTTACCCGTTGAGCCATCTCACCAGCCCCTGTTTTTTTTTTTAATAATGTATTTTTATTTCATTGTGTGTGCATGCATGAGTTTTTATGTACCACATATATGGATGCAAGAGGGAACTGGATTGTATGAACTGGAGTCACAGGTGCTTGAAAACCATCTGATGTGGGTGACCTCCAGGTGCTCTGCAAGAATAGTTAAGTGCTCTAAACCACTGAGCCATCACTCCACACCAAGGAAAAATGAAAAAAAAAAGTTTGAAAACTGGTACAATACTTAGAAATAATCTATCTAGGGCTTACCAAGGAGTTCTGAAGGATGAGCAGACAGGGCATCTTGGTGGAGGCTCAGTTGGTGTGATAGGGAGAACTAAATTGGGTGGGTTTAGATTGTGTGTTTCTCATCTACTAATCTAATTTCACACATCTTACTGAGACTTTTTTTTTTTTTTTTATTGCTGGCATATGCAATAGTGTCTGGGTTTGGTGGCTGATTATGGGATGGATCCCCGGGTGGGGTGGTCTCTGTATGGTCCATCCTTTCGTCTTAGCTCCAAACTTTGTCTCTGTAACTCCTGTGTTTTGTTCTCTATTCTAAGGAGGAATGAAGTATCCACACTTTGGTCTTGGTTCTTCTTGATTTTCTTGTGTTTTGCAAATTGTATCATGGGTATTCTAAGTTTCTGGGCTAATTCTAAGTTTCTGCTTATCAGTGAGTGCATATCAAGTGACTTCTTTTGTGATTGGGTTACCTCACTCAGGATGATATCCTCCAGATCCATCCCTTTGCCCAAGAATTTCATAAAATTCATTGTTTTTTTTTTGTTTGTTTGTTTTGGGGGTTTTTTGTTTGTTTGTTTTTTCGAGACAGGGTTTCTCTGTATAGCCTTGGCTGTCCTGGAACTCACTCTGTAGACCAGGCTGGCCTCGAACTCAAAAATTTGCCTGCCTTTTTCTCCCGAGTTCTGGGATTAAAGGTGTGCACCACCACACCCGGCAAGAGAGAACTTTTGAAAAAGAGTAGACACACACACAAATTTGAACAATCGTGTCCAGGTAATTGCATCAGTATCTATGGATAAATCTAGATTTTAAGCAGTTACAGGTTTTGTTGTTGTTGTTTTTTTTTAAGTCAGTGTTCCTCAGGAAAAGCTCTCTGATTGGTAATCAGAGTGTGTTTTGGGTAAAATTAGAACAAACCCAAGAAGTTGAGGTGCATTCAAAAAACAGAAGCTGGCTTTCCAACTCTAGGATCACAAACCGACAAACCAGCAGAAAACTGCAACACCTTTAGAACAAATACAACAAGCCCCGCTCTGGTGCTGAGGATCATCCCCCCCCCACACACACACACCCAGGATAGTCAGTATCAGATGCAGGAGTCAAGAGAGGGATTGAGGGGGCTGGTGAGATGGCTCAGCAGGTAAGAGCACCCGACTGCTCTTCCGAAGGTGATAAGTTCAAATCCCAGCAACCACATGGTGGCTCACAACGAGATCTGGCTCCCTCTTCTGAAGTGTCTGAGGACAGCTACAGTGTACTTACATATAATAAAATAAAATAAATCTTTAAAAAAAAAAAGAGAGAGAGGGATTGAAAACTCCAGAAGACTGGAAACCTGCTTTCGGGTCAGAATGATCATCTACAAAGCCTGTTTCTCAGCATTTGACACTGACAGCAATCTTCCTTTCCCTCCTTCCTTCCCTCCTTCCCTCCCTCCTTTCATCCTTTCTTTCTCTCTTTGGTCTCTGCTCTCCCCAACTACATTGTTCAGGGGATTCTGTTAATGTATATTATGACATAGTGTCTTCTATATACTACAGTAAGTTACGGCGATGAAATCTTAACAGCACAGTCACTTAAACAAGACCCGGCTCAATGGCTACTTTAGGGTTTTACTGCTCTGAACAGACACCATGACCAAGGCAACTCTTTTTTTTTTTTTTTAAAGATTTATTTTATTTATTATATGTAAGTACACTGTAGCTGTCTTCAGACATTCCAGAGGAGGGCACCAGATCTCATTAGGGATGGTTGTGAGCCACCATGTGGTTGCTGGGATTTGAACTTATCACCTTCAGAAGAGCAGTCGGGTGCTCTTACCCGCTGAGCCATCTCACCAGCCCCCCAAGGCAACTCTTATGAGGACAATATTTAACTGGTGGTGATTTACAGGCTCAGAGGTTCAGTCCATTATCATCAAGGCATGGCAGAGTCCAGGCAGGCATGATGCAGGACTTCTACATCTTGCAAAACAGGAAAGCAAACAGGAAAAGATTGGCTTCCTGACAGCTAGAATAAGGGTCTTATAGCCCAGACCCACAGTGACACCATTCCAACAAGGCTACCCCTCCAAATAGTGGCACTCCCTGGGCAAGCATATACAAACCATCACAATGATCACACCAGTTAATACCCAACATGGTTGTGGGAATCTCAAATGCCTACCTCTAGATGAAGGCAAGTAATGGCTCCTACGAGAGAGAGAGAGAGAGAGAGAGAGAGAGAGAGAGAGAGAGAGAGAGAGTCAGTCTTGTTCGGGGTGGAGCTCCCCCCCCATAGGTTATCCAATCCCAAATGTTCAGCCATATATAAGTGACCTCTATTATGCATATGCCTATGTGTATATGTGTGTATATGTATATATATAATACGGTTGTGAGGGGTTGGGGGACAACAGGAGTGGAGCTATAAGGGGAGAAGGCTGGAAATGATGTAAATACAGTACACAGTACTCAGTTTAAAAAATTATGTTGAAGAACCCCAGTAACTCTTAGGACTACTTTATAGTCCGTGAGCTCCTTACTCCCTGTTGGGCTCTGAGCATGGTCAGGACTCCTAACAGAGTTTCTTACGTATATCTCAGTGGGCAAATGATATAGATTTAAGACCTCTCACATTTCAGTATTGTAAAATTAAAAATTTTATTAAAATTTTAAGTATACATGTGTGTGCACATGTTCAAATTTCTTTCTTTCTTTCTTTCTTTCTTTCTTTCTTCCTTCCTTCCTTCCTTCCTTCCTTCCTTCTTTCTTTTCTTTTCTTTTCTTTTCTTTTCTTTTCTTTTCTTTTCTTTTTTCTTCTTTTTCTTTTTCTTTTTGGTTTTTCGAGACAGGGTTTCTCTGTATAGCCCCTGGCTGTTCTGGAACTCACTCTGTAGACCAGGCTGCTGGCCTTGAAGTCTGCCTGCCTCTGCCTCCTAAATACTAGGATTAAAGGCATGTGCCACCACTGCCAGGCCAGTGTCACTCTTAATGTGTATGGAAATATGAATGGTACTGATGGAATGCTGAATCAATCCCAACTGAATGTTCTGTTGTTTTTCAGACTTTTCTAGTCTAAATAAACAATGCTATAATGAATATTACTGTAGCTAAAGCCTAAAGGCTAGAGGTGGTGGCT
The DNA here is from genome assembly GCA_902729485.2 of Mus minutoides. Classification (NCBI taxonomy): domain Eukaryota; kingdom Metazoa; phylum Chordata; class Mammalia; order Rodentia; family Muridae; genus Mus; species Mus minutoides. The sequence goes on from LR750269.1 coordinate 375,601, forward strand.
CACACCTTTAGTCCCAGCACTTGGGAGGGAGAGGCAGGAGGATTTCTGAGTTCGAGGCCAGTCTGGTCTACAGAGTGAGTTGCATGACAGCCAGGGCTACACAGAGAAACACTGGCTTGAAAAAACCCTACCCAACCCCCAAACAAACAATAAATGGTCCTCAGACAGGAGCTACAGTAACAGAATAGTAATTAGAAGGGATTGGAAGTCATGTTCCCTTTCAGGATATTTAAGGAAGATAGCAATTATAACTTAGTTTTCAGAATATCTATTCCTGAGGATAGGAGAGGGACATGAGGTTAAATAATCTCTAAAAGCCCCCCCTCCCTTTTTGCGTAAAAAAAATATGCTAAGCTGGGCGTGGTGACTCACGCCTTTAATCCCAGCATTTGGGAGGCAGAGGCAGGAGAATTTCTGAGTTCAAGGCCAGCCTGGTCTACAGAGTGAGTTCCAGGACAGCCAAGGCTATACAGAGAAACCCTGTCTCGAAAAGCAAAAACAAACAAACAAACAAACAAACAAAAAAGCTAAATGTAGAGCAAAAGGAGAAATGACTTATACCACCCAGCACAATAAAGTAATGAAATCCAACAGTGAAGATCCAGCCAAGCCTCTCCCTTTTTCTCAGGATCACTCTGAAACAATACTGGAGGCTTCGACTTGTTTGTCTGAAATGAATGTTCCGCAATATAATGCACAAAAGCTGGAAATACATCCTGACTATTAACAAGAAGGCGCACATTACTACGTCCTTGCTGACCACCCGTCTAAAGCCAGGCCTTACTCATCAGGCAGTAAAAGACAATGTGCCTTCACTGGCTGGCCTTCTCTACCATTCTCTCACAATTCTGCTTGCTTAGATCGACCGGACAATATTTATATTATCAAGTTATATTTTTAATTGTTTTATTTAATTTGTATGAACCATTACTGCACTGCCTGGCAGTTTGGGGTGTTCATTAGCTATTTTTACTAGGAAGACGCGTCCTTAAATTCTGGAGTTTCTGCATCTTCTATGTGCCTTTCTTTTGTCCTTCTTGGCCTCTCCCTCTGCATTGTTCACTAGCTAGGGCATGAAGTTGTGCTCCTGTGACTCATGGTTCACTTTAGTAATCCACTTTTCTTTGTCAGACTAAATTTGGAGTCTCTTGAGTTACCATTCCTGAGGAGTGCTGGTCCTAAAGCCACATCCTGTTAACTCTCAACTTGCCAGGCCGAGGCCTGGAGGCGTGGATGGTTATCAAAGGAAATGGAATAACTGCTCCATTTGATGCCTATGACTTGCTGTAGTGCAGTGAACAGAGCCAGACTGGCCATGTACGGGTCTTGGTGGTGATGGTGTGGATTGTAGGGCCCTAATCCACCAATACAAAATATCCGATTATATTGAAATAACTAACCCTTTACACTTCAGAGTGTTTTGTAGTTTATGAGTTCCCAACTTCCCTTTGGGCTCTGAGCGTGGTCAGAGCTCCCAAAAGGGCTTCTTACCTATGTGGTCAAATAATAGGATTCTTCTACTTATCTGGTAATCTGTTTAGCCCATATACAACATGTTTTGCTATCTATCTATCTATCTATCTATCTATCTATCTATCTATCATCTATCGATCTAGGGTTTTTCGAGACAGGGTTTCTCTGAATAGCCCCAACTGTCCTGGAACTCTATAGACCAGACTGGCCTCAAACTCAGAAATCCGCCTGCCTCTGCCTCCCGAGTGCTGGGATTAAAGGCGTGTGCCGCCACACCCGGTTGATCTAGGGTTTTTCAAAATAGGATTTCTTTGTGCCCTCCTGGCTGTTCTGGATCTCACTCTGTAGAGTAGTCTGGACTGGAACTCACAGAGATCCGCCTGCCTCTGCCTCCCTCCCAAGTGAGATTAAAGGCTTGTATTGCCACCACCTGACTTATTTAATATTTTTCAAAGGCTCAAGTTTGATTATCATCCTTTCTTAGCTTATTTTTTTTTTAAATTGTTCCCCCACAGTGTCAAGGACCGCGTCACTCTGCATTTGTTGAAACAGAATATGGGAGAGCACTTTGTTTCAGCCATAAACCTCCCAGAAATATGTGCTGCTACAGTTATTATTAGGCAATTGAACAAACCAGTGGTGACATTCTCTAACCTCTTAGAGGGAGGGGATAGGCTTCCAGCTAAAAGACGAATGTCACAATTATTGTTTGATATCTGAAATGAGAAAGGCAGCAATTGGGACATTTCCACAATTCACTTTTCATGGAGACAACTCCTGTTGACAGGGTATTTATAAGGTGTTCAAGTGTGTCACAGGGAACAGAAATAAGAATTCTCAATCTATTCTAATGGTTTCTGAACCTATCTTCTACTCAATGAGATAATATTGGGTTTTTACATGACATTTGGCTAGATTGATATTTTTCCATGCTAAGGCAACCATAACTTGGAATACTTACTGCATTCATTTTACAATATTTACAAAAATTTATACAATGCTACTATTATATATGTATTTTTAAAAGTAAAGACTCACAGTGTAGTGGCTGACCTAGAATTTACTATATATTTCAGACTGGCCTCAAAGTCATAGAGATCCTCCTGCCTCTACCTCTGGAGTGCTGGGATTAAAGTATATGACATTACATCCAATCTATAATATTATCCTTATACACATTAGCATATGCCATAAATATTGCATAGGGAAAAAATTGTCATTGTTTAAAATGTTTTAATAGGACAACTGAGGCTCATCTACTTAAACAGATTTTTTTCTTCATGTTGAAGAACAGGCTTTTTATTACTTAAGTCCCTCCGTTTCAGGATTGCAAAATATATCAAAAAAGGAAACTGTAAATGTATATCATAATTAAAAGAAGCTACAAAAACAGACATCTCCTTACTTAATAGAGTCTAGAATACACAGTCTTCAAGAAGCCTATCTTGGTTTTCAATATCTATACAATGCTGCCATCTTGTGGCCATTTACTATAGTCAGCCTTTTATGACTGCCATACTGTGACTTAGATTGCCTCGCCTCATCTGAAGTCAAATATTAAAGGCAGAGAACCAGGCATTTGCCAGTCACAGAGAAGAAAGTAACCCCCGAGGAAATACACAGTATTTAACTCACTCTGAAAAAAAAAACAACTATGATGTTTATAGAACATGGTGGACGAGAAAAGACCATGTCAGAGAACAATTAAACATTACGTGCAGAACAATACATACCGCAAAGAATCCTTTCTTCCTCTCATACAATGACGTCATACTGTGTCATACTCACTGTGTAGTGCAATCTGTCTCTCTGTAGACAGTGATCGATGAGAATGACTATCGGGCCTATTTGCATTTTGTGACGTAATGAGCGAGGGACACAGAGAACAGAAGACAAATTCAGGGTTGTAGCTGAGCAGGTTTTCCAGATTCCCAGGTCAGTCAGTACTCTCTCTACCCACAATGCCACATCTATTCCCGAATAACAGAAGCCTATTGGTGGCTAAGAGAAATTAAAACATATTTAACCTTCTCGGTGGCCACTAAGAGGGGCAGCCATTAGGCGTGTGTACTGGCATTATTTGCTGAGTACCATTGTGGGCCAGTCACTATTCCAAGTGACAGAGCTCTAACACCCCCGCAATGAGGAGGTTTCCAGTCTAGAGTTAGATGATCTGTGTAAGAAATGCCATTTTATCTATAGTCTTAGAATTAGTATAAATTCAGTGAATCCCACAAAATACTATGAGATGGTTATGTGATCTCTCTATTTGGGCATTCTGAAGTTTGTATTTTTCTTATACACTATTTCATTTTTTGTCAATCAACTCTGGGAAAGACATATAGACGTATCAGAGTGTGGTGTTACATGCTCTTCATGAGGCAGAGGCAGGTGGCTCTCTCTTTGAGTTTGAAGCCAGCCTGGTCTATTTAGTGAGTGCTCGACTAGTTAAGGTTACATAGTGAGACCCTGTCTTAAAACAAAAACAAAACAAAATAAAAAACAAAAACAAAGAAACAAAGAAAAGACATATAGGTTTTATACTTGATTTACTCAAGAAACAAAGTCCCAGAAATACTAGTGAATATATTCAAAGTCACAAAGAAGGGCCAGTTTGTGAAATTTTCAAATTTATTTTCCTTTTGTCTCATGGCAAGGGCCACTTTACTGACTACTAGATGCCAACAGGACTAGTATTTGCTGAGAACTGCATAGCATTCTACTTCTAGCTTTGTGAAAATGTGCATATATATATATATATATATATATATATATATATATATATAAAATTATGTATATCTGTATGTCACATCCTTAAATATTTCTGTATATTTCCCAATTGCAATGGCATCTTCTTTTTTTTTTGTTGTTGTTTTTGTTTTTGTTTTTCGAGACAGGGTTTCTCTGTACAGCCCTAGCTGTCCTGGAACTCACTTTGTAGACCAGGCTGGCCTTGAACTCAGAAATCCCCCTGCCTCTGCCTCCCGAGTACTGAGATTAAAGGCGTGTGTTACCATGCCTGGCCTGCAATGGCATCTTTTTATAACCCTAGTTTCTTTCTTTCTTTTTTTTTTTTTTTTTTTTTNAAAAGAAAAAAAGAAAAAAAAAGGAGGAGGAGGAGGAGAGAGTAGAGAAGTAGAGGCCGGCCATGAACAGATGGAGAGAGGGGGAAGGGAACGGGGAAGGGAGGGGGGAAGGGAAGAGCCCAAGAGGGCAAGAGAGAAACAAGAGACAAGAGTAAGAGAGCAAGAGAGATAACCCTAGTTTCTTAAAAAATTGTTTATTTGTTTATTTATTTATTTATTTGTGTGTGTGTGTGTGTGTGTGTGTGTGTGTCTGTCTGTCTGTCTAAGTGCATATATGTCACATGTATGCAGGTGCCCAAGAAGGCCGAGGGAAGGAAGCATCAGAGACCCTGCACTGAAGTTAAAGGCACCTGTGAGTTACCTGACTGAATGATGGAACCTGATGGAAGTCCTCTGCAAGAGCAGAAAGCTCTCTTAACCCACGAGCCATTTCTCCAGCCATAAATTTTTTTTTTCTTTTTTTTTTTTGGTTTTTCGAGACAGGGTTTCTCTATATAGTCCTGGCTGTCCTGGAACTCACTTTGTAAACCAGGCTAGCCTAGAACTCAGAAATCCGCCTGCCTCTGCCTCCCGAGTGCTGGGATTAAAGGCGTGCGCCACCACGCCCGGCTGCAGCCATAAATTTTTAAAAATCAAGAAATTTCATGTTGATACAGTACTGCTATTTGATGCTCAGTCTGTATTCAAGCTTCCTCAGTTGTCCCAATCGTGTCACTTTCCCACACTCCAGGACCCAATTCAGCAACAAGAACTGCATTGCATTATTTTCTGTCCTAGCCATTTCCTTCAATATGGACTCTTTAGCCTGTGTTTATGGGTATATTTTCTTTGTTCTGTTTTCTTTTTGATATGCAGTCTTCCATGACTGATTCGGGACTGACTCTGTCGACCAAGGCGTCCTTGGCTTTACAACAATTCTCTTATACCTGCCTTTTAAGTGACAGGAATACAGGTGTGTGCCAGCACACCTTGCTTCTTTGTTTCTCGGAATTAACACGTTTGAATATGACAGGCCAGTTATTTTGCAAAATGGCCTTTAATTTGCATTTATTTTACATTTCCTCAGAAGTACATCCAGGTTATAAACCTGGAGCAGGAACATGTTTGCAGCAACTGTGTCCTTTCCTTTGTGTCCTATCCATGTCATATGCTGCCAGTATTCTTGAGATTAGATTTTGGTCAAAGTGGTGCCGGCAGTTAATCCACTTCAAAGACATCGTTTTGCTTTTGTAACTCGTAAGTGGGGTCATCCCCCTTCCCCACCTCCACCCGCTCCCCAATAGGTGAGCCCTCAGTACGGAGGATTGAGTGTAAAGCCCTTATACTTTAGGCACACATGTGACCACTGTGCTTTTTACTTTTTTTCTAAGGAATAGGGTTTCACTAACTTGCTCAGGCTGGCTTTGTTTTATTTTTTAATTTATTTTATTTTTTTACTTAAAAAAAGAGATTTATTTATTATTATACATAAGTACACTGTAGCTGACTTCAGACACACCAGAGGAGGATGTCAGGTCTTATTACAGATGGTTGTGAGTCACCATGTGGTTGCTAGGATTTGAACTCATGACCTTCGGAAGAGCAGTCAGTGCTCTTACCCACTGAGCCAGCCCATATCTTTTACTTTTTTGAGACAGGGTTTCTCTGTGTAGCCCTGGCTGTCCTTGAACTCACTGTAGCCAAGGCAGGCCTTGAATTAGTGCTCCTCCTGCCTCAGCCTCTCAAGTTACTGAGGTTAAAGCCTCTAGCACCATAGCTTGGCAAGGTATTTTGACCCCCTTTCATAACAAACTCTCACTACAGCACATCCTTCAAGAATTTTTCTTTTCTTTTTTTTTTAAATACTTTTAGATTTACTTACTTATTTATTTATTTCATGTATATGAGCACACTGTTGCTATCTTCAGACACACCAGAAGAGGGCATCGGATCCCATTACAGATGGTTGTGAGCCACCATGTGGTTGGTGGGACTTGAACTCAGGACCTCTGGAAGAGCAGTCAGTGCTCTTAACCGCTGAGCCATCTCTCCAGCCCCTAAGGATTTTTCTAACAGGCAATTCATGTATTTTGGGCCGCTTTTTGCTGTAAGGAACAGCTTCTCAGTCTTTATTTATTTCTTCATTCATCCTGTTATTTATATCAGTACGGGCTTGTGGATTATTATCGTTTTAAATGCTTATTTTTATTTACACATGCATGTGCTTGTCCGTGTGAGTGTGTTCTATGTGCGTGAGACTTCTAAGGACTGAAGGTAGTGTTAGATGGGCTGGAGCTGGAGTTACAGGCCACTGTAAAAGGCCTGACACGGGTACTGGGAATGAAAACTGGATTCTCCGGAAGAACAGCAAGAGCTCTTACCTACAGAGCCGTCTCGTCGGGGTCCTAGATTATTATTTTACTTGATTTATCATTACTTGTTGATATTTACTTGGATAAATTAACTTAGAATTGGCCGGGAAACCCTTGCAGGTTAACTCTTTTATCATTCTATTATAGTCTTCCACACATACCCCTCCTCCCACCCCGGAAACAGAGCTCTGTATAATAGCCCTGGCTGTTCTGGACCTTGCTTTGTAGATTAGGATGGTCTCTGACTCACTGAGATCCACCCACCTTCGCCTCTCAAGTAGTGGGATTAAAGGTGTGCGCAGTCGCCACCATCAGGCCGTGAGGATTTTCTTAATTACTGTTTGTTGGAGGAGGACCCCGCCTCTTGTGGGCAGTACCATTCCTAAGCAGATAGGCCTAGGCTATAAAGGAAAGGGAGAAGCAATTTAGGAAGTAGAGTTCTGTTGGGTTATGGGGTGTCCTGTGTTCGGGCTGCTCGGGGAGGCAGGACGCAGGAAGTTTTGACTGTGCTTATCCTGATTTATGCGCCAGGTGGTGTCAGGCTATGTGAAGCTGCGGGACACCGCTTGGAGAATTGGGGAGCACAGTCTGAGGTTCCCGGGGACTGCTGGAGCTGCTGCATGGAGGCCGGCCAGGGCAGTCTGGTTCTGAGACTCTTGGGCACTCAGGCGCTGTTGGGAGCCACGGAAGAGCTGAGAATGGAGTGGGGGCCCGCAGGCTGGATCTAGCCCAGGAATGAAGGGGAAAGAGGAGAGAGCTCTGGCTGGGTTCCACTGGGAGGAAAGTCCTTTGCTTCTTGGCTTGGTGGAGGCAGTGGCTGGGAGTGCTGAGAGGCCTCTGTGGGATATTAAACTCTTTAGAGGAAGATCTGATCCATTGCTCCCCATGGCGGATCCCGATGAAAAGAGACAGACCATGTTTTGTTTGTTTGTTTGTTTGTTTTTGTTTTTTGTTTGAGACAGGGTTTCTCTGTATAGCCCTGGCTGTTCTGGAGCTCACTTTGTAGACCAGGCTGGCCTCAAACTCAGAAATCTGCCTGCCTCTACCTCCCGAGTGCTGGGATTAAAGGCGTGCGCCACCACGCCCGGCTCAGACCATGGTTTTAAGTCATTTATTGTCCTGGCAGAGAGTGGCATTGAGTAAACCGTACCCTACTTTCTCAGGAAGGGCCTGAGGTTAAATACCTTTTGCAGGGAGGAGTGTTTGGGAAGGAGAGTTTATTGGCGAAGCCTCCAGGCCTTTAGGTGCCCCGTTAAAATGGAGATTTGTCTTGAGGCAACGTGACCATAGGTCATGTCCTCTACCTGTGGAGGGCCTTGGGGCATTGGCCTTACATGGCTGATGATTACAGACCTATGGAGAGCTGTGGCCTCGTGTCCGGAGTCTGCTGTCCAGGAGCGTAGCAAAACACCTACTGTTCTTTGCAGGGTCATCCCCTGCAGAGTTTCTTCCAGAGTTATTTCCAAGCTAGCTCAACCTAGAAACCAGGCTGCCTTTCGCGGTCCTACAGAGTTCTTCCATGTTTCAGTTTCTGTCTCCAGATTCCTGCCTTGAGTTCCTGCCATGGTTCTCCTTCAGTGATAGACTGTAAAGCGTAGGACAAAATGAACAATCCCCTGCCCCAAGTTGGTTGACCACTGTTTTATTGCAGGAACAGGACACAAACTAAAACAAGTTGTTTTAAGCTTACTAGCCCCTTCTTCCAGGAGACCTGGCTCCTTTAATGAAGAATGCTATTGGGCTGGTGAGATGGCTCAGCGGGTAAGAGCACCCGACTGCTCTTCCGAAGGTGATAAGTTCAAATCCCAGCATCCACATGGTGGCTCACAACCATCCGTAACGAGATCTGGCGCCCTCTTCTGGAGTGTCTGAAGACAGCTACAGTGTACTTACATATAATAAATAAAATAAAAAGTTTTAAAAAAAAATGAAGAATGCTATTTAGAAGCCAAGATCTGGGTGCCGGGTATACTCAATACTCCTGATTTGTCTCTTTATGTATGAATTTAAGGAACAGATTTTTTTTTCTTTTCTTCTTTCTTCCCCCTTTTCAATCTATATACTCCTAATTCCAGAGCCCTGTTTTTTTCTTAACAGCCAGAAATTTGGTTTCTCTTCATCTCTAAGTTATCTTTCAACATTGGCTCAATGATTAAAGGTCCAGGGGGTAGCCTCAGAAACCTATTAATTACAATTTAGCATTTATTAAAAATTTTAGGGGCTGGAGAAATGGCTCAGCAGTTTAGAGCACAGACTGCTCTTACAGAGGTCCTGAGTTCAATTCCCAGCAATCACATGGTGGTTCACAACCATCTGTAATAGGATCTGATGCCCTCTTCTGGTATGTCAGAAAACAGCTCCATGTATCCATATAAATATAATAAATAAATGCATAAATAAAATAAAAATAAAAATTTTAAAAAGACTTTCTCATTTTATTTGATGTGTGAATTTTGCCTACATGTATGTCTGTGAATCATGTGCATGCCTGGTGCCTGAGTAGTCTGAAAGAGGACATTAGGTGCCCTGGAACTGGAGTTACAGATGATTGTGAGCTGCTATGTGGGTACCAGGAATAGACTGGGGTCCTCTGAAAGAGCAGCCAATACTCTTAATCTTTGCATCCATCTCTCCAGCCCCTCAAATTGAATTCTGTAAGTAAAATAAATAAGAATATCAACCTTATCACTATAAAAATGCATTTTTGTCAAGAGTGAATGTTATGAGGTTTATATTATTAAAATTTACACCATCTAAGTTTTTTATTTTTATTTTTTGGTTTTTCGAGAACGTCGTCTAACTTTTGACTGTGGGTACAGTGTGACCATCCAGCCTCCTGTTCCTGCTTCTGTGTCTTCCTTCCCATGACAGTGTGTACCTCCTGAAACCAGAAGCCAGAATAAACCCTCCCTCCCTGTCTTTAGAAGAAAATGCATACCAAAGAATTGTTTTAAAGTAAATTTCTTTATGATTTGTTAATTAACAAGTGTTCAGTTTTATAGCACTGTTTTATATATCTGTATATCTGGGAGTTCAGGACAAAAGGATCGCAAATGGAAAAGGCTTGAGAAGCCCTGCCCAAGGAGATGTCAGGCTTTGTAGCACACGATTGATAGTCACTCTAGAGGCAGAAGGAGGCTGATCTCTACCAGTCCAAGGCTAACCTAGTCTCTATAAGAAGTTTCAGCACGGACAAAGGCCCAAAAAGAACAAAGACTGACCTCTACCAACCTAGAAACACTTGTATCAGAAGACAGCTTGGACTACAAGTTTAACACTTCTCTAAGTCCCAAGCCTACTGGCATACATGGAAGACTCCATTCTCACAGAATCTCCACAATGGCGTAAACCAAACTGTTGAAATTAATCTCCCTCCTTCCCTCCCCTCCTTCCTCCCTCCCTCCCTCCCTTCCCAGCTTTGTCTGTTCTTGTGTCTATACATAGATTGGTTGTCACCATCTAGAGAACCCTGATTAATACATTTTTTTTTTTTTTTTTTACTTCTTGAAGGTCACTGAGAAAATATTTTCTTAGAAACATTTTCACTAATGTGATGCTTGGCCTTGATAATTTGACAGTATCCCCAATCACCTAGGAGACACACCTCTAGTTATATCTGTGAGAGTATTTCTAAAACAAAGATGAATAATTGACGGGGATGACCCACCTCCATGTGACTGGTACCCTACAAGGTGTGGCCCAGATATAAAGAAGCTGAGGGGACGTCTGAGATCTCCAGCAAAAGGCACAGAAGCAAATCCATCTTTAAATTGATGTACTATATGCATGCCCAGGCTCAAGTATATCCTGAAGGCATGTATGACTTAGATGAAGATGTGGCCCAGATGGCTATGGATCCTTTTCCTGCTACAGCCTCTTCCACCCCCAAGCATGTGCCTATGTCCTCATGCGATCTTGTATATGATTATAGAGAAAGAGAAGACTGGGCCTGGTCTGTGGATGACTCTGTGGGACACTGAGGGTACTGCCTGGAAATGAGCATCTCAGGATCACAGCACGTGCAGTGGTTTGATGTGAAATGGTCCCCCCACTATAAGTGTTCATGTTTGGGGACACAGACAGGCAGACAGACACACACACAGACACACACACACAGAGACACACACAGACACACAGACAGACACACACAGCCTTCTGGTGATGCTGTTTGGGAAGGCCATGGAATCTTTAGGAGGTGAAGCCTTGTCGGCGGATACTAGAAAGTTACTGGGAACCTTGAGGCTTTATAGCCTGGCCCCACTTCCTGCTCACACTTTGGTTACTGAGTACAGGGGTATTTTTTACCAATCACCTTTCTGCTCTGCCACCTCACCTTTCCTGCCTATTGCCATGTCTTCTCTACCACCATGGACTGTATCTCTCTGAAACAGTAAGCCAAAACAAATCCGTTCTCCCGTAAGTTGCTTCTGACAGGATATTTTAATTGTACCAGTTGTGAGGCAATAGTCCAATGCACAGACAGTCTGGTCTCCAGTCGAGTTGAGGTCTGAACACCGGTAGAACCCGGTGGTGATAATTCCCACCTACATGGAACAGCAGGCGTTCGACCATGTCTCCTGGAACCCTAGCTCCTGTCAAAGTTACCGCCCACCCAGCCTCTACAGGAGAAGTGTGTGGCTAGCAGTCACGTAGGCAATGTCCCAAGCTTCTGACCTTCAGGCTACACTCTTCCCTAGTTACCTAGCAATGACAAGATAACAGCCTACAATAAGAGGGGCTGCTTGGCCCCACCTTGCTCTCTCTTATTCTCTCCTCTCTCTTACTCTCTCTCCTCACTCTCTTACTCTCCTCTCACTCTCTTAATCTCTCTCCCTCTTGCTCTTTCCCTCTTACTCTAGCCTTTATTCTCTCTCTCCTTTCCCCCTTCCCTCTTCTTGGCCATGGCTGGTCTCTCCCTCTTTTACCTTCTCTCTTTCCCCCTGCCTTTCTACAATAAAGCTCTAAACCATAGACTGTCTCTGTTCATCAAGGCCCGCTGTGCTTGGATGATGGGATAGGCTTTTCTCTAATGAGCCATTTCTAATCTCCTGTTGGAAGGCCTTCCTGAGCTCCAGTCAAGGCCCAGACTAAGGACTTTCACCTGCATGGGAACCTCTCTCGCTCTGCCCTCTCTCCCATAACCCCAGGTCAAGGGTATCACTCCGGGGCCCCTGGTATCAGGGCCTGTCACTTGTCCAGCCTCCGTCGAGTGGGGTCAGTGGCTTAGATGCCCACCTGGGGCTGAGTGGAAAGTGTCTGGCAGCCCTCCCGCATCTGCCTGCCCAGAGCATAGGAGGAACTCTGGCTGGACGTGAGCTCCTCCCTCCCCCATTCCCCTACACCCCTTAGTTCCCAACAACCAGTTAATAAGTAACTAAGACAACATGAAACCAACACTTTTGTTTTTATTAGGGGGCAAATAGAGCCTAAGAACACTGACCTCGGGCTGGTGAGATGGCTCAGCGGGTTAGAGCACCCGACTGCTCTTCCGAAGGTGATGAGTTCAAATCCCAGCAACCACATGGTGGCTTACAACCACCCGTAACAAGATCTGATGCCCTCCTCTGGTGCGTCTGAAGTCAGCTACAGTGTACTTGTGAAGAATAATAAGAAATGAATCCTTGGACCGGAGAGACCAAGCGAGGCTGTCCGAAGCGAGCAGAGCAGAACGGGGATGGCTGGAGCAAGCTGGGACGGCCGAACAAGCAGGGCCAACCGGAGCAAGCGGAGCTGATCGGAGCGAGCGGGGCCGGCTGGAACAAGCGGGGACTGTACGGGGGCGGCTGGGAGCGAGTAGGGCTCGCTGGAGTGAGCGGAGCCGGCAGGAACAAGCGAGCGGGGTTGACCGGAACAAGGGAAAAAAAAAAAACCACTGACCTCCTTTATGGATCAATCCACTGATGAATTCATAGAAGAATGGGATGTCAGGAGGTCGGGGCTAGTTGGAGGGGTAGATCTCTGTTCTTTCCTTTTCTCTCTCCCTCCTGATTTCTTGGAGGTGAGAAGCTTTTCTTTACCATGAACTTCCTCCATGACACTTCTGCCTTTCCATAGACCTAACAACAATGCCCCTGGACAGTCACTGACTTAAACCTATGAGACCATGAACAAATAAAATTTCTTTTTCTTTTCTTTTTTTCTTTTTCTTTTTCTTTTTTTTTTCTTTCTTTTTTTTCTTTTTTTCTTTTTTCTTTTTTTGAGACAGGGTTTCTCTGTGTAGCCCTGGCTGTCCTGGAACTCACTCTGAAGACCAGGCTGGCCTCAAACTCAGAAATCCGCCTGCCTCTGCCTCCCGAGTGCTGGGATTAAAGGAGTGCGCCACCAAGCCCGGCACAAATAAAATTTCTTATCCTAAGCTATTTTGTCACAGCAACAAAAACGTAATACACTGTTCATCTTAGTCTATGATGAGAAAGAGAGAGACATAGATAGATAGATAGATAGATAGATAGATAGATAGATAGATAGATAGAGAAACAAAGAGAAACAGCCAATTCATAAAAGTATCTGGTCACCTGTAGTGAATTACAGTGAAGATGTCAGTCAACACTTGTTCTCAGGATGACAGCTGGGTCAGCTACAAGAGTGTCCATCACCAAATCCAGAGCCTGCTGATGGTATAGCCCACTGCCAGTGTTAGAGCAGAAGCATCCCTTCCTGTGATGTGGTTTCTTCATGGATCTGATCATCTAGCCCAGTGGTTCTCAACCTACCTAATGCAGTTCCTTTAATACAGTTCCTCATGTTATGGTGACCTCCATATGACCAACTATGTCATTGCTACTTCATACCTGTAATTTGGGTACTGTTGTGAATCATAATGCAAATATCTGATATACAGGATATCTGATACGTGACCCCCCAAAGGGGTTGCCATCCACAGGTTGAAAATCACTCATCTAGCCTCCATGGGTGACTGCCCACGTTTCTAGCTTGGTTCTTGACCCTTTCCTTTTGTCCCTTTTATTTAAGATTTATGAGGATTTTATTAAAGATTTATTATACCACACCCACACCCACAGCCACACACCTGCCTGTATGCCTGTGTGCCATGCATGTGCAGATACATGTTGAGACCAGAAGAAGGTGGCAGATCCACCTGGAGTTGGAGTTACAGAATGTTGTAAGCTGCCCATTGTGGGTGCTAGAAATTAAACTTGGGTCCTTTGGAAGAGAAGCATGCACTTTTAACTACTGAGCCATTTCTCAAGCCTTCTTTTCTATATTTCTGTCGATTCAGTGAGCCCTCCAAAGATCTTCCAATGCACTGTTTGTGCTTCAGTTAACCAGTACCAGGTTTTGTTACTGCTGAAGTCCCTAGCAGCCTTGTTAGTCCGTCATTTCTAGACATACTTAACCTCAGGGAGTTCCATCTTGCAGCTTATAGTACGAGTTTCTAAAGAATACCACGGTTAATTTCATAACTGGTTTGGGAGTTCTCTCTGAGTTCCCCTTAAGTCTTTCTTGTATGCCTCAAGAAAAAAGGAGAAATGGCAGAGAAAAGGGTCTTTTGATTCTCAAAGTATCTGCTATCCCATTTCAAATCAGCACTCACTCTTCCTTTCTCTCTCTCTGACTTTCACAATTCTTTTTTTTAAGATTTATTTATTTATTTTATGTATATGAGTACACCATTGCTCTCTCCAGACACACTGGAAGAGCAGGTAGCGCTCTTAACTGCTGAGCCATTTCATAATTCTTAATTTGTACTCTCTTATCCACCCACCTAACAAACACTAATTCAGTGCTAACAGTGTCTTTGGCAGTATGCCAGGTACCGAAGAAATCCAAAGATCAATGAGAAATAATCCCAAGAACACACTTTTGAATTTTAAATGAGACAAATGTATTTTTGTTTGTTTGTTTGTTTGTTTGAGACAGAAATTCACTGTGTAGCCCAGGCTGACCTGGAACTTGTTTTGTAGACCAGGCTGACCTTGAATTTACAGAGATCTGCCTGCCTCTATCTCTCAAGAGTGCTGGGATCAAAGGCATGTGCTACCACTCTTTGGGACAAATGCATTTTTTAAGTAGGTAAATTTTAAAGATTGATTACTACTGAAGAAAGAAGTAAAGAGGAATCCTTTTTATCTCTGGGTCACTGTCACTAGGGGCAAGGTGATGTTTATTTCTTCTTCTTCTTCTTCTTCTTCTTCTTCTTCTTCTTCTTCTTCTTCTTCTTCTTCCTCTTCTTCCTCTTCTTCCTCTTCTTCCTCCTCCTCCTCCTCCTCTTCTTCTTCTTCTTCTTCTTCTTCTTCTTCTTCTTCTTCTTCTTCTTCTTCTTCTTCTTCTTCTTCGGTTTTTGTTTGTTTGTTTGAGACAGAGTTTCTCTGTGTAGCCCTGGCTATCCTGAAACTCACTTTTGTAGACCAGGCTGGCCTCGAACTCAGAAATCCGCCTGCCTCTGCCTCCCAAGTGCTGAGATTAAAGGCATGCACCACCACACCCGGCTTATTTCTTTTTAAGTTCAAGAAATTACTATTTTTAAAAAAATCTGGACCAGGGGTAGTGTGCACACTTTAAATCTCAGCACTTGGGAGGGAAGAGGCAGGTAGATTTCTGTGTCTGACACCAGCCTAGCCTATATAGTGAGTTCCAGGTCAGCCATTGCTACATAGTGAGATCCTGTCTTTAGATAAATTCTAGGGTAGAGCTGGGAAGGGCCATATCTACAAGCTTAGATTACTTTGATAAGAAACACTAGGCTTCACTGTGTTTTGCTCTCCCAACTGTGAGTTCAGTGTCCAAGACGGGAGGCTATGGCTAACAGAGACCCTACCTGAGGAATTAACTTCTGAGTCTTCAGTACCCAGAGGTGACCCTCGATTACTGTAATAATGTGAAATAAAACACCAGCATTTTCATGTCCCAGAGGAAACTACTGGCAGCTTTGTCTAAGTTTGCACGAGCAGAGCCTTGGAGGAAGAACCCGTAGTGCTCCACAGGTTTAAGTCTCAGCTGGTTAGGTTTTGGTCGACTTGACACAAGCTAGGGTCTATTGAGAAAATGCCTGTATCCGATTGGCCTCTAGGCAAGTCTGTGGAGGGCATTTTCTTGATTAATGATCACTGTGGAAGGGCCCAGCCCACTGTGGACAGTGACACACCTGAAGCCCCTGGTTTGTAGAAGAAAGCAGGCTGAACAAACAAAACCATGGGGAAGAAAGCCAGTAAACAACATTCCTGTACGGTCCCTGCCTCCGTTCCTGCTTCCAGCTTCCTGCCCCGCATGAGTTTCTGTTTTCACTTCCTTTGAGAATGGGCTGTGATTTTGACACCCACCGTGGTCCTCTCCCTAAATTGCTTCTGGTCATGTGTTAATCGCAGCAATAGAAAGTAAGTTAAGACACAGCCCTCTAGTTCAGTGATTCTGCTCGCAGCACCGAAGAAACCCATTGCCAGCAGGAGGGCACACGAGCGGACCTGTCGCCCTGGTATTGGGGTGAAGTCCGGCAGGTGAGTTGGTAGGTGAAGACCGGGACCAGCGGAGGCGAGGTCTGGGAACGCCCTCGGCTGCAGGATGACTCAGGGAGCGCGCGCGGAAAACAGCCTGGCCTTAGAGTGCCAACTGACAAAGGCGGGGGCGCGCTCTGCGCGTGCACAGCAGACGGTGAAGCTTCCCAGAGCCGGGCAGCTGGAGCCCAGCGGGTGCGAGTGACTCCGGAGGGCATCCGGCGCGTGCGCGGTGAGTCCAGCCCGGCGACAGGATGCCGCCAGGAGGGCTGCGGGGAAACAGCTGCTGGACAGATGAGGTGCTCGAGGTGGTTGTTGGTGGAGGCAGGCAGAGAGGCAGGGTGTGGCCGGATCCCAGGCCCCACGGTGCTGGATCTCCAGTCTCTTAGGCGCTCGAGCCACCAGATTCAGGTGGCTCCCCTGATCCCTTTTCTGGGTGGGAGAAAGGTCCTGGAAAGTAAGTTGGGCTAGAGCAAGGTAACTGTTCTGTTTCTTATCTCTGCCTGGTTCGGATGTGAGGCGGCTTTAATAAGAAACCATTCATTAAAACAAAGGAAAGATTCAAAGGACAGTAAAGGGTCCTGGCTAAGAAACTGAGTAGACTGGCAAGGCCTGGGAAAGAAAGGATCAGAAATTCAAGACGGACTGAAGGGAGAATTGGCCCGGTAGAAAAGTGGTATCAGAACTGGGTCCACAAAGCAGAACTGTGGCTTCTGCGTGCTGGCAAGTTGGAAGTGGAGAAGCGCACCCCTAGCACAGGTGCTCCAAGAACCAGGAGACCTCGAGTCACCAGGCCGTTTTCTCGACAGGTGACGGGTGGGTCCATCTTAGAGAGTCTTAGAGACTCTTGTCACTCTTGTCAAACAAGGAACCCTCCCTTCACCTCCCCACCCCACCTCGCGGTCGGTCGGAGGACTGCTAGACCCTTCGGGTTAAACGGGAAAAGGTCCGGGCCATGTAACGCCTCCGGTTTGTTTTGAGTGTAAAGCTTGGTACCTGGCACGCAGTAGATGCTCAACAGAAGGGCAGATGCCGATAATCCGATCAAACACTGCTGTGCCAGATAGGAACGACCTGGAAGGATAGGCTGTGTCCAAAGCGACCTAAAATGAAAACTTAAAAAAGTGTGTATGTGAGTGGGACTGGGGAGATCGTGAAACGGGCAAAGCCTTGCAGGCGTGAGGACAGGAAATTGGGTCCTCAACACCCACTTAAAAAGGCCTTTCTTGCTGGGGAGTCTGTAACTCCAGTACATGGAGTGGGAGCAAGCAGAGATAAAGGGATCCCCAAGGCTTGCTGGCCAACCACCTTAAACCAGATAGGTGAGCTGCAGGCTCAGTGAGAGATTGCCAAATTAAAAAGAAAAAAAAGTAAGTAAGATGGAGAGAGGCTGAGGAAGACATCCTATGGGGATCTCTGGTCTCCACACACATATACCACCCCAAAGACGAAAGTGTACACATGAAAGTATAAAAAAGTCAATGATACTGTGACATACCTTCAGTACTTCATTCACGGTTTTTAAGGTACTTGTATTTATTTTGACTGTGTGTACGAGTGTGCCTGTCTGTAGGTATGTGCTTGTGAGTGCAGGGACTCCCTGAGGTCAGATGCCTCCCAATCCCCATGGAGCTGGAGTTACACTGGTTGTGAGCTGAGTGCCATTGGGGAGGGGGAACTGAACTCAGGTCCTCCAGAAGAGCAGCGGGCATTCGTGATCACTGAGCCCTCTCTCCAGCCCCTCAATTCACCGCATGACCCAAAGTCAAAACTAAAAGTGGAAACTACCAGCTACTCTAACAAAGGTGGTTCCTTGGTGTCACTCGGCTCTTTCTAATGGAGCCAGAACCTTTACGGGCGCATTTTTAAAGGAGAAGGAAGAGGACATGAACTGGGACCTGGCAGCACCGTTCTTGCCCAGCCTCACGACCTCACTGAATTTCTGCCAGGGCACAGGATTCGCCAACAGCTGACCCGCCTCTCTCTCGGATCAGCAGATTACTGCGGCAAACAGTGCCTCGCTTGATTCTGCTCCAGCTCAAATCAATGGCTTTTTATTTAACTATGGAGAGGGGGTGTGTCCGAGCTTTGTCACCAAAGCAGCATGGGCATTTACCAAGCTTGACAGTCCACAGCCTGGTGCTTGTTTATTGACAGGCTGAAGAACTTTAAATCTGTGGATCTGCAGTTGTGAAGACACAGACTGGGCAGACCCACGGCTCTATAAAAAGACCTGCTTTTAAAAAAAACTCTGTATGGGCTCCTTTCTCTACCCCTTTCAACCTTCCAGGTAGAGCCAGGGAAGTCTGGCTAAGGGTAAATAACTGTTGTTTAATTTGGGTTAAGACACATACCACCTGTCTGACCATGTGTTTATGAAGAGAAGAGGAGAGGAGAAGAGAGGAGAGGAGAGGAGAGGAGAGGAGAGGAGAGGAGAGGAGAGGAGAGGAGAGGAGAGGAGAGGAGAGGAGAGGAGAGAGGGAGAGGGGTATCTTTGTTCTTTTTCATGTCTGTATCACTCTCTTCTTAACTCATAGGAGTCTTTTTTTTTTTCCAGGAAAGTGACTTTGGTAACTTTTTTTTTTTTTTTAAACAAATTTTATTATGTGAATTGTAACATTCTACTTTTTTTAAGATTTATTTTATTCATTACATGTAAGTACACTGTAGCTGTCCTCGGACACCCCAGAAGAGGGCGCCAGATCTCGTTACGGATGGTTGTGAGCCACCATGTGGATGCTGGGATTTGAACTTATCACCTTCGGAAGAGCAGTCGGGTGCTCTTACCCGCTGAGCCATCTCACCAGCCCCGGTAACTTTTTTTTTTTTTTTTTTTTTTTAAGATTTATTTTATTTATTATATGTAAGTACACTGTAGCTGTCTTCACGCATTCCAGAAGAGGGCACCAGATCTCATTACGGGTGGTTGTGAGCCACCATGTGGTTGCTGGGATTTGAACTTATCACCTTCGGAAGAGCAGTCGGGTGCTCTTACCCGCTGAGCCATCTCACCAGCCCGGTAACTTTTTTTTTTTTTAAAGATATATTTATTTATTATGTACACAGTGCTCTGCCTGCATATATGCCTGCACACCATACCAGAAGAGGGCACCAGATCTCATTACAGATGGTTGTGAGCCACCATGTTGTTGCTGGGAATTGAACTCAGGACCTCTGAAAGAGCAGTCAGTGCTCTTAACCGCTAAGCCATCTCTCCAATCCCAAGATGTATCTATTTTTAAATTTTTTATTTATTTAGTTTTATTTGTATGAATTTTTGCCTGTATGAATGTATGCCTGTGCTCCACATGTGTGCCTAGTACCCAAGGAGTAAAGAAGAGATTATTGATCCCCTGGGACTGGAGTTGTGAGCTGCCTTGTGGTTGCTGGGAATCAAACCTGAGTCCTCTGGAAGAGCAGCCAGTGTTCTTAACCACTTATCCATCTCTCCAGCCCCTATGAAAGACGTCTCTCAAAGATGAGTCCAAGTTATCATGTTTTAAAGATAATGGATGGCATGCTGCTGCCATGATTCCCGTCAGGAATCTGTTGTACTTTTTCAGGAAGAAGATAGAGTGTGAACTTTGGTGGTCTTTCAGATAGGAAGCACTGGAGCAATTAGTGGATATTGGTAAATAAACTGAACTCAGGTAGTGGCACATGATTTTAATCCCAGCACTCAGTAGGCAGAGGCTGATAAGTGAATCTCTGAGTTTGAGGCCAGCCTGGTCTACAGAGAGAATTCTAGGACATTCAGCACTCACTACACAGTGAGACCCTGTCTTGAAAAACAAACAGCCGGGTGTGGTGGCGCACGC
This sequence comes from Mus minutoides, assembly GCA_902729485.2. Lineage (NCBI taxonomy): Eukaryota > Metazoa > Chordata > Mammalia > Rodentia > Muridae > Mus > Mus minutoides. The sequence continues at coordinate 395,781 of LR750269.1, forward strand.
CTTTAATCCCAGTGCTCAGGAGGCAGAGGCAGGCAGATTTCTGAGTTCGAGGCCAGCCTGGTCTACAAAGTTGAGTTCCAGGACAGCCAGGGCTATACAGAGAAACCCTGTCTCTAAAAACCAAAAAGAAAAAAAAAAAAAAAAAGAAGAAGAAAACAAAAAAGAAAAAGGAAAACAAACAGATTTTAAAAATCTCTTTTGCAATTTCACATGTGTATACAATGTATCCTGATCATATACACACCTAGCTCCCCCTTCCACTCTCTTTAGACCCCCCCATTCCTTTCCTACCTTCATGTCTTCCTATTTTTTCATAGTCAATGATATTCCATCCCTATTTTTTCATATTCCATGATATTCAATTAGTTCTGTCTACATGTGTATGGGTGTGGAAACATCCACAGGAGCTTGTGCAACCACCCAGTAGCCACACCACCGAGGAAAAATCCCACTCCTCCCCGGGCAACAACTGCAAATAATACTTCAGCGGAGGGCGGGGCCTCATGAGCCCCTCCCCTACCCATGACGGAATGTTGATCATCTTGATCTTCCGCAGGGAATCCACAGCTGCTGTGGGTCTGTGAATGCAACAGGCATATCAGGTCCAGAAGAAACATCTCACAGCGTTCCTCCCCCTCTTCCAGCTCTTACACTCTTTCCGTCCCTTCCTCTGCCACGTTTCCTGATCCCTGTAGAGGAGATAAAACAGAGTGTGATATAGATGACCCATTTTAGGACTCAGCGGTCACTTAGCCTCAGCTGATCACTTGGGCCTGCTGTAGAAAGGTCTCTTGCTGAGGTTGGGAGCAACATTAATGCATGGGCGTGAACGTAAATGTTTAGAAGACAGTTTGACAAGGTGTCCGGTTAACAAAACAAATGCTTTTTGTAGGTTCCCCACTAGATCTTATGACCTTCCTAACCGCGCACGCGCACTGGATTTTGACCAGGATGACAGTGCCAGACATTAGTTCCTACCTACGCGGCGGGCCTCAAATGCGCTCTGAAATCAGATGGCTATTCACTAACAGTAATGACACCGTTCTCCCGGTGGGTGCATCTTGCCTGGCAATTTTTTGTTTTTTTACCAATTCTAGTGCACATGACGGCCTCTCAATGCCCTTTTCCTCAGCCTCCATAACCACATCTTTCTTTCTTGTTTGTAAGGGTGTCCTGAGAGAATCACAAGACCTTGCTGGGCCAGATTGCTGGGTTACAGGCTACAGCATTCCTTAGAGCTACTGACGCAGTTGACTGCCCGAGAATGAGGATAGTCTGGCATGACCTGCTTTTTTTTTTTTTTTTTTTTTTTTTTTAAGCTTGTGTTGACTCCCAGTGACCTGTTTCCTTCCAAGGACTAAAAAACCATCTGTCTTAATCAAGTGGCAGAAATCCAATTCAGCGCGCCATAAGCCAAGGTAGAGGTAGAGAAGAAAAATGTATTAGCTCTTGTGAAAATAAAACCGGAACGAAATCAGTCTCCATTATGACTGGATTGAGTTACATCCTCAGGACCCACTCTCCCTCTCAATCTCTCAGTTCTATTTTTTTTAAAGATTTATTTATTTATTATTTCTAAGTACAGTGTAGCTGTCTTCAGACACTCCAGAAGAGGGCATCAGATTTTGTTACAGATGGTTGTGAGCCACCATGTGGTTGCTGGGATTTGAACTCCGGACCTTCGGAAGACCAGTCGGTGCTCTTAACCGCTGAGCCATCTCACCAGCCCCACCTCAGTTCTATTTTTGAGGCAATAGCAGCAATTTCAGGTGATGGCTCATAGTTCTTATTGTCAATGATGATGATTAACACTTCAGTCATGATGAACTATTCTATGACTCCCTTTACTTGAATTTGGTTGGTTGCAACAATATCAGTCAGCAAGTATTTGTACATAACTTTCCATCTACCTGGTCAACGATAATACTAGCTGTCTTAGTCAGGGTTTTAATGCTGTGAACAGACACCATGACCAAGGCAACACTTATAAAGGAAAACATGCTATTGGGGCTGGCTTACAGGTTCAGAGGTGCAGTCCATTATTATCAAGGTGGGAACATGGCAGCATCCAGGCAGGTATGGTGCAGGAGGAGCTGAGAGTTCTACATCTTCATCTGAAGGCTGCTAGCAGAATCCTGACTTTCAGGCAGCTAGGATGAGGGTCTTACAGTCCACACCCACAGTGACACACCTACTCCAACAGGGCCACACTTTCTAATAGTGCCACTCCCCAGGGGTAAGCATATGTAAACCATCACACTAGCTTTCCAGTTTAACAACAACAACAACAACAAAATGATATTAAAAACCAGCTAAGAGCTTATGTTCCAGGCACTGCGTTAGACGTTCTCTTATCAAATTGTATAAGGATGGTGGGATAAACATGCAAGGAAGGTTGGTAAATTGATTGAAGAATCGAAATTTCAAACTAGCAGCTGGGCATGGTGGAGCATGCCTGTAGTCCTCATATTCTGGAGGCAGAGACAGAAGGATCAAGGCTAAGTGTGGCCATGTGAGAGCTGGAGCTAGCCTGGGCAACATGAGACCCTCACTCTAAAGCCTATAAACACAATGTGAAACCAGGTTTACTTGGCTCCAGGCCTGGGCTCTGAGCCTCCATAGTTGCTTTTACAATTATTTTTAGACAGAGCAGAGCCATCAGATAGTATGTCTATTTTATATTGTTTCTGAAAGTGAGTATTTTTTCCTCTTATTGAAAATAGATTTTTTTCCCCCTCACATGATGTATCTTGATTACAGTTTCCCCTGTGTCTGCTCCTCCCAGTTCCTCTCCACTTTCCCTCCCATCCGGATCCACCCCCTTCTTTTCTCTCATTAGAAAACAAACAGGCTTTGAAGGGATACTAATAAGATATTCTGGAATAAAATAAAATATAATAGAAAAAAAGACATTAGACAAAACAAACAAACAGAAGGAAAAGAACCCAAGAGAAGGCACAAGAAAGTCTGCACACTCAGGAATCCCATGAGAAGACTAAACTGGAAGCTATGTATAATGTAGGCACAAAGGACCTGTAGGGCTGTTGGCCCTCAACTGCTGGGCACTGAGCATGAACCTTTAAGATTATGGTTAGTAGCGGAACTTGAGAGATAGTCCAGCAGGTAAAGTCACTAGCTTCGCAACCTCATGGCCCGAGTTTGATCCTCAGAACCCATTCAGAAAGCTAGAATGGCACTCATTCAGAATACCAGTAGGTAGAAGATAGGAGCGTCTCTGGGCACTCAAGGGTCAACTACCCTGGTGTACAAGGCCCAGAGGCAGACAACAAAGAGACCCTGCCTCAAACAAAATGAAGGCCAGGACTGACACCTGAAGTTGACCTCTGACCTCTCTACCTATGTGTGCCTGTATACATATGACACACACACAAATACACTTGGTAATCAAGTAGGGGCAGGCTTACAAGGTGATTCATATACAAATTTCAATCTCAGACCCCTCTGAGCTGGAGAGCTGCAAGCTTCTTTGTATAGGAATTTTTCTTCTGACTGCTACAGAGGTCTCATCAACCATGGCCTTCAGCCAGGGTCCCCTTCCTGGCCACTATTGTTTTTATAGGTGTTCCTCAGTGGGGTCCTTTACTATCACGGCTCCTGACCTCCACCTTGGACAGCCCTCCGTAAACCATCTTTTCTTTTAAAATTTATTTATTTTAAGTATGTGAATATGCTGTCTTCAGACACACCAGAAGAGGGCATCGGATCCCGTTACAGATGGTTGTGAGCCACTGTGTGGTTGCTGGGATTTGAACTCAGGACCTCTGGAAGAACAGTCGGTGCTCTTAACCACTGAGCCATCTCTCCAGCCCCCTTCTTAATTTTTTTTATTTACATATGTTTATTTGTTTCACATATATGTGTGTAGGTGTCTACATGCCATGGTGCATGTGTGAAGGTCAGAAGACAGCTTTCAGAAGTCAGCTCTCCCTTTCTGCCTTGCAGGTCTTGGGAATTGAACTCAGGTCATCAAGTCTTGGTGGCAAGCTCCTTTATCCACTGAGCCATATTGGCTTCCCTCCCTCTGCTTGTCTAATGGCTGTATCTTGCTGTACAATACCCAAGTCAGAAAATGGACACTAGCATACTACATGTATGTGGTTATTCCACAGCATTTCATCATGTGATGGGTTGCATAACCTCCACTTATACATACATGCATAGATGTTCCCACCACCATAAAATGCTCCTTCATGTTAATTTCTATAATGCAGTCCCTTTCACTTGCTTTCTAGCCCTGTCCCTAGGCAGACAGCCACTGATCCGTCCTCTGTCTCTGTAATTTCATATGTCATTTGGTAGAATTACCAAGGACAACAACCTTCTAGGTTGTTTTTAACACCTAGATAATAGAGTCAATTTCTTGAGAGCCCAACCAAGCCAATGCTGTGTGTCAATAGTTTGTGCTCATTTCTGATCGTTCAGCAGTTCTGACGGGCCAGTTTGCTCAATCATTCAGCCGCTAAAGGGCACTCTGATTGTCTTCTGTGAGTATCCACATGTAGAAATTTGTATGGACCTACATTTCCTTCCTCTGGGTTAGATGCCTAGCTGCCTAGGAGGGTGATACGTACATGCCTCATTTGAAAGAAACTGAAGAATTATTTTCCAGAGTACTGTACCCAGGGGGAGTTGGAGCCATAGGGGAGAAGCAGATGAAGGGTACTTGTGATGGAATGTTCTAAATCTTGACTCTATCAAGGTCAGCAGACAAGAAATTGAACCACATGTAGTTTGAAATTGACCGTGCGTGAAATTGCATCAAGGGCCCATGTAGCTTCTCTGTGTAATTTAGAAATTATATTTATTTATTTATTGTGTGCATGTGTAGGTTAGAGGACACTTTCTAAGTGTAGGCTCCCTTCTTTTACCATGTGTGTCCTAGGAATGGAATTCCTGTCCTTAGACTTGGTAACAAGTAACTTTACCAACTGAGCCACTTTACTGGCCCACTGCATATGAATTTGGGCTACAGATCCAGCCCATACAACATTATTATTGTTGTTGTTATTATTATTACTAATTTGAATAAAATTGGAAAAATCTCATTTTTTCCGGCTAATTTTCAGTTGCCTCACAGTTATAAAAATGTAACTTGAGCTGACAAGCTGGCTCAAGCTGGCTCAGTGAGTTAAAAAACATTTGTCCCCGGGACTGACAACTTTCATGCTTTCCCCTTGGAAGGTTTGGTATTTGAATTTTCTGAAATTGTCAGTATATCAACAGGAGAAGAGCACCACAGGTATATTTGGTCATAATTCTAACCTGACTTGGAGGTCTGGGGCTGGGAAACTGTCTCACTTTGACAGATACATAGAGATAGGACAGGAAAGAAAGAACCATGAGCCACTACGAATACTCCAAATGGGGAGCCCCGGGAGGCCTGTATGTTCAGGTACCAGCCCCTTTCTGCACAATATTTATTCCTCCAGAAATGGGTCAAGATTCTTTTTATCTCAGCCGGGTGTAGTGGCACATGCCTTTAATCCCAGCACTTGGGAGGCAGAGGCAGGCGGATTTCTGAGTTCGAGGCCAGCCTGGTTTACAAAGTGAGTTCCAGGATAGCCAGGGCTACACAGAGAAACCCTGTCTCAAAAAAAAAAAAAAAAAAAAAAAAAAAAAATATTCTTTTATCTCCTCCGCACAAAACTTGTTGTTATATATATATATATATATATATATATATATATATATATATATATGTATGTATGTATATATATACATACATATATATACATACATACACACATATATTACATATATGTATGTTTGATTGGTTGACTGGTTTCTTAGTTTTCTAAGAGTTGTCTGTGTAAATGTTCCCAATTAAATACCAGATTCTATACTAATTCAAATCTGTTCTCAAGATATTCCCTAATCTTCTGACATTCTCTAGTCCTAATTGTTTTCTGTTAGCATGAGGCCAGCTGTCAGCTCTAGTGTCCCCTCCCCTACCTCCCATCACCCCACCCCTGCAGAATCCCATCTGTTCCTCTCCAGCCTGTCAATCACTGTTCTCCAACATCTTTCTTGATTTATTCCCCTGGTGGGCTGATCCTTTCCCCTGACTCACCATTTCACGAATGGAGCATATTTCCTGGTGAGTTCCCAGTTGGCTGAGGTTGGCCACAATCATTTCCTTGTTCCCTCTACTGAGGGCACAATGGCACCAGCCCACTCACCCCTGCTCTGATTTAGTTCCCTGGAGATTTCTCTTAGGCTTTTGTAAGCCCTGCTCTGGAGTTAAAGTTACATCCGTTCTGGCTTCTCTGAGTGTTTCATAGTAGAACAATTTTTTTTTTTCCAGGTCGTCTTGTCCATACCATGGCCTTATTTATACAGTTTTAACATCTAGAGACAACAAGTAGAGAGTACATGGGAGTTTCAGAGTTGAGAAGGGTGAGGACCAGGAATGGGCTTAGGGAAGAAGAATGCTGCAGGTGGAGCCTGGGAGGGGCGCAGCAAGTGCTGAAGAAGCACAGCGGTGGAGAGAGAGGCACCACCTTCTCTCTGGCTGGCTTCTGGCTGGGGGCAGTGAGGCTGAGCAGGAAGGAACTATGATTCTGTGGGCGGCAGGGGATGAACGCCATGACTGCAGCTTGTTTCAGGGACTTTAAAGTGGAAGCACATCCAGGATAAATGTGAATGGATGGCGGGATTGGAGGGAGGTCTCAGTTCAGAAAGATGGTCCTGGAACCTTTGAAAATCACCCAGCAAAGCTGGGCATGGTGGTGGTTACATTTGATCCCAGCACTCAGGAGGCAGAGGCAGTGGATATATGAGTTCGAGGCCAGCCTGGTCTATATGGTGAGTTCCAGGACAGCCAGAGCTGTACAGAGAGACCCTGTCTCAAAAAAAAAAAAAAAAAAAAAAAAGAGAAAAAGAAGAAAGAAAAAATCACTTGGCCATAGGCTCTAGGTCATGATTAAGGTCCAGAGCCAGGAACTGTGGGGGGAGAAAAGGAAAGAGGACTTAGCTGAGCCAAATGAAGAAATCTGGGTCAACGACTGTGCTAACCCTGGGTATTCACCAACAGAACTCCAAGTCAGCACCCCCAGAGCCACATGCACAACAGAGCACTTCTCAGAACACTTGAGCTATGGAAATAACCTGGGTGGCCTCCAGCCAGGGAGTGGCCAGTCTTTGATACATACGGTAGGATTTCTTTTTAGCCATGAGGAAGGATGGAGCTGTGTCATCTATAGGGAAACAGATATACCAGGGACTATCATGGTAAGTATATTACAGGAAGACACTATCACAGGCTGTCACTCACTTGTGGACTTAGGTTTCATATAGGTGCAATGGGGACGGCATGAATGGGAAAGGCTGCTGTTTATGGGGAGGAAATGTGATCAGAATACATGTATATGCATCTACATGGGCATTGCCTCATGAACCCAGCATAAAACATTTTTTAAAAAGATGTATGTATGTATGTATGTATGTATGTATGTATGTTGGCCGCTGTGTTCAGACGCACCAGAAAAGGGCATCAGACCACATTACAGAATGGTTGTGAGCTTCCATGTGGTTGGTGGGATTTGAACTCAGGACCTCTGGAAGAGTAGCCAGTACTCTTAACTGCTGAGCTATCTCTCCAGCTCCCCAGCATAAAGTATTTTTAAAACGGATGAGTGAATGCCTGAATGACTCTGGTTCAAACTTTGGAAAAAAATATAAAAGCGATTTTAGGAAAGTACATTGAGTCCTGGGAAATAAATTTCTTTTTTAAAATTATTGTTGTTGTTGTTATTATTATTATTATTGGTTTTTTTCGAGACAGGGTTTCTCCGTGTAGCCTTGGCTGTCCTGGAACTCACTCTGTAGACCAGGCTGGCCTCAAACTCAGAGATCCGCCTGCCTCTGCCTCCCGAGTGCTGGGATTAAAGGCGTGCGTCACCACGCCCGGCTTTAAAATTATTTTTTATTGATTATTTGGGAATCTCACATCATGCGCTCCAATCATGCTTACCTCTCAGTTTTTCCTATGTCCACAACACCCTCCTCCCTTCCCAAAAAGAGAAGAGAAAAAAGAAAGAAAGAAAAAAACCAAGTTCATTTTGTGTTGTCTGTATACTCATTGGAGCATGCTCACATTCCTAGTGGCCGGACCCCTGCCCCAAGAGAGGATGATTCTTCCTTTGTTCTCCATCTGCATCCTCTCCAGAAACTATCAACTTAGGAAAGAAAGCCTTGTGGTGGCTGGAGAGGGGCAGGGACAGCTCTCCTGCACACACTGACATTATCATGGCTTCAGGTGTCTGCTCAGACAATGAACATCTGCATGGACTTTGGTGGTAACACAGGCCACAGGCATCAACACGACCCTTGGCCATAGGACCACCAACCCACTCATGGCCCTCAATGGCTGTAGAGACCATGGGCCTCAAACATGGCCTCGGGTGGCTACACATGCCACTCACATTGGGATCCCCCTCCAATCCATTCTCCAGACAGTAAAGCCTGAAGACATTACCAAGGCATCAGGCAGTGGCAGAGATGCTCCCTTGTGTCCACATGTGTCGCAGGCTTCATCCTGCCCAGGGCAGCAGCATGGGCCACCTACACCTTGGTGGTCCTTCGAGGGGATCCGATCCAGAAAGTGAACTTTTCCTCATCCTGGGCCTCCATCATTGCCCAGAGCTAGGGGTTCCTACGGCTGGGAAGCAGGTCCGGGGGCTAAGTCTGTATCTGTTTAAGCACCAGGCTGTTGTATACCATCCCGCCAACCCTACTGGACAATGGCAGTATGTCAGCCTCAGCGCTCTCTCTCATCTGTCTCTACCAATCACATCTCCCGTTCCGCCTCTCTCTGTGGCACACGTCTTTTCTACCTCTCCATCTTCATAAGGGTGCCAGCCAACCAGTGCCTCAAGGCAGGGGCAGCCCTTTGGAAATGAATTTTCAATGTCAGCAACAACCTGAGCTGTTGTTTTGTAAGACCCCCGAAACAAGGGAGACCCCCGCTCAAGTCCCGGGATGAGCTGGCACCCCAATAACTCTAAAGAAACCGTACTTGATGCAAAACCGCACGAGGTTTAATCAGCAGTCAGCTAGCTGAGGCCGAGCTCCAAACGCCGCCGCGTAGGGCAGAGGAGTTCGACTCCGAGCTGTAACAGTAGGGGGCTTTTGAAGGAAATACCACAGGAGGGGGGTTAAGATCAGAAGGAATGAGGACTTGGGAGGAGTTGGGATGAGTTACAGCTCTCCGGCAGAGCTGTCCTTGGTAAGATTACAAGGAATGAGGAATTGGGAGTGAGTTACAGCTTGTCCTTGTGGAGCTATCGCCTAGTCCCTGGCCCAGGGAGGCAGGCAGGCGCCTGGCTAGGTCATTTTATGATTATCGCTTCTCTGGCTGTAAGGTAGAGGAACAAAAGGCTTCCTGCTGGCTTTAGAGAACAAAGAGCTTCTTAGTGGCTGTATTTCTAGGGGTGGGGAAACAGGCTTGGGGGAGTGTTTGGGGTTTTCACATTTCAGGAGGGGGTCTCACAGTTTGACCTCTTGTATTGTTCAGACAATATGCCAACAGTTCACAGACTTTGTTTAATAAACAAATAGTTGACTCTGTTTGCAGCTAATGACATTTTAGGCCACTTGATGAGTAGGCTTCAAGTTAGGGAAATTTCCCAGGAGATGGAATGAGATGTCTACCTTACAATTGAATTGAGATTTTTTTTTTCTTTTTCCAGAACCTGTGGACATGGCTGACTTTGGAGCAGATGAAGCCTCTTCCGAGTCAGAGAGTCCTGAGCAGGAAGGCCAGGGTTCCGAGGACAGATCGCTGCTCCATCAGAGGCTGGCCATCAGAGAGCTCATTGACACAGAAGTCTCCTACTTGCACACGCTCCAACTCTGTGCCTCCGACATCAGAAGCCACCTACAGCAGGTACTCATATGCCCCCACAACCTGTCTTGATAGGAATAGGAGTGGGCTGCCTCTAAAACCCCTCATCATGGATATTAGCTGCAGGTCTTTACTGACTGGCCATGTAGCTTTCAGCAAGGCCTTGAATGACTTGGGTGTGTCCAACTTGCAGCCTATTAGCCATAGAGGCTAAGGATAGCTATGAACTTAGCCTGACATAAAATAGTAAACTTACTTAAAATATTATGAAAATATCATTGTTGTCTTCTTTTATAACTCAATTTTGCAAGGTTAGTTTTTGAAGACATTTATTTATTTTTAATTAAAATCTATCTATCTATCTATCTATCTATCTATCTATCTATCTATCTATCTATCTATCTTAATGCATTTGTGTTTTGCCTGCATGTATATCTATGTGAGGATGTTGGATCCCCTGGACCTGGAGTTGCAGAGTTGTGAGCTGCCTTGTGGGTCCTGGGAATTGAACCTAGATCCTTTGGAAGAGCAGCCAGTGCTCTTAACTACTGAGCCATCTCTCCAGCCTCTTGAAGATTTATTTCCATGTGTATGAGTGTTTGATGGCATATGCTTAGATAACTGTGTGTGGACCTGGGGAAGCCGGGGAGGATGTGAGATTCCCAGGAGCCAGAGTTACAGATGGTTGTGCGCTACAGGGGTAGGTGCTGGGAATCTAGGTCTTCTACAAGAGCAGCAAGTGCTGAATTAAACAAGCTATTGGATAGGCAAGGAAGGAGCAGGACCAGGCTGAAAAACCTTCGGGACCACCTCCATTACTCCACTTCCAGCAAGGTTTACCTCCTAAAGGTCCCATAGCCTTTCCAAATAATGCTGGGAAGAAGTGTTTAAACACGAGCCTATGGGAAACATATCATATTCAAATCACAATACTAACCCCTTGCCCAGCCCCATTCCCAGCCTTAAGCACTCCTTCCATACTGGACACACTGAACTTGATGTCTCTTTTTCTTGTTAAGCAATGTGAGGCTCTAACTTACAATATTCCCAAATCTTCCCCATTATTGCATTGGGCAGCCAGTCTTCCCAAGAGCAATACGGGCCCCAGATAGCATGAGTGCCCAGGTCTGTTCCCGATAGTCCCCTACCAGGTTCCCAGTCTCTGCATTTTTTTTTTGTTGTTGCTTCCAGCTGCCACCAGGAGATCTGGACATCCTGTTCTCCAACATCGATGACATCATCCAAGTGAGCAGCAGATTCCTTCGAGGGCTGCAGGAGACAGCCTGCAGGGAAGAGGAGCAAGTGCACCTGATTGGTAAGCAAAAGACACAGGTACTCACCGGTTTGCTTGGCTTGCTTGGCTTGCTTGCCCTGGGCTCTGTCCATACAGCCTGTGCTTACTGTCAAACTGGCTCCAGAGCTCCAGGGAAAATCAGCAAGGGGGAAGTCTGGCTTGTCAGAGGACGCAGGGCACTCATCTAGTGTCTGATCCCTGTGGCCCCACGTCTTCCTGGAGGCAAAGCTTTTTAACACATGTACCTGGGAGAAGATACTGAAACCACAGTTCTTCCCAGTTTAGTCTCAACATGGTACTGATTTATTTTTACTTTTTATATGAATGAATGTTTTGCCTGCATGCATGTCTCTGGACCATCTGAGTGCCTTGTGCCTGCGGAGGCCAGAAAGGGCCATTGAATCATTGAATCTCCTGGAACTAGAGTTACAGATGGTTCTGAGCTCTCATGTGGGTGTTGGGATTTGAACCCAGTTCTCCTGAAGTAAGTAAGTGCTCTTAACTGCTGAGCCATCTCTCCAGCTTCTATTTTTTATTTTATTTTATTTTTTAATTAGTAGATTTTTTTTAGAGAACTGTTAAGTTTATAGAAAAATGACCGTGGTACCAAGCGTCAGAATTATCTCAAACCTTGTTTTTAATGCAGCAGTCTTCTTTGTCTCTTATCCCTACGGAGCTACCCCAGTTCCTTTACTCTTCCCATCTGCTCCCTATAAGTATCGGGGTTTCCTACTAGAAGACACAGAACATTTTAGGAAACTGCTCCGGGTCTATTTCGTCTTCTCTACTTGTTCTAACTTTACTGTACCTGCTCTCGAAATTAAGCTGACATGAGACCCCAGCTCAAACCACTCCCTCTGCTTATTGCCACCACTGGATTACAAACTGAGCGCCTGGCTGCACCCCACTTACGCCGATGCCCCAGGCAACTTGGCTTTAGTATCCCATGTGTTTCCGCCCCTGTGTGCCTGGCTCAGTCTGTTTCCAGACACAGCAGGGTCTGTGGCTGTCCTCAGGCCAGGGTTACCAGACTCTAGGCCTTGCTAGTACCATCCACAAGCTTGAGAGTCACTCCTCCCCTGGGCTTCCTGGGGCTGGCTACTTCTGCTCTCTGGCAGATGGTCACATTATCTGTCAAACCTTCCTCAAATAGACGCCCTATCCACACACACCCACACCTAGTCTTTGATGGTTATTTGGCTTTACTTTAACAGTATTCAGGAGGCAAAGGCCGGCTTGGTCTACAAAGCAAGTAGTGAAACACTGTCTCAAATACAACAACAATAAAAATTATTAAAACAAATTTGCATACTAGTGAAATATATGTGTTTATTTATTTATTTTTTCCTCGTTCCGGTCAACCCTGCTCGCTCTGGTCTGCCCCGCTCACTCCGGTTGGCCCCACTTGCTCAGTCTCTGCTCTCTCCGGTCCAAGGATTCATTTATTATTATTCATAAGTACACTATAGCTGACTTCAGACTCGCCAGAGGAGGGCGTCAGATCTCATTACGGGTGGTTGTAAGCCACCATGTGGTTGCTGGGATTTGAACTCATCACCTTCGGAAGAGCAGTCGAGTGCTCTTACCCGCTGAGCCATCTCACCAGCCCCTATGTGTTTATTTTTAACCTAAAGAATTAAGTCTTGCCGGGCGTGGTGGTGCATGCCTTTAATCCCAGCACTTGGGAGGCAGAGGCAGGCGGATTTCTGAGTTCGAGGCCAGCCTGGTCTACAAAGTGAGTTCCAGGACAGCCAGGGCTATACAGAGAAACCCTGTCAAAAAACAAAAACAAAAACAAAAACAACAAAACAAAACAAAAAAAACCCCACAAACATACAAAAAAGAATTAAGTCTTGGTTGAATATCAGATACTTTACAACATAAAACATCCTCAGGTTTTTTTTTCCTGATTTGATCAATATTTTGATTTGACCATTATTAATGTTGAGAATTCCACTTTATCTGAATCTGTAGCATAATGACAGAAGTGTAGGGGATCTTTTTACTAAAAAAAAAAAAAAAAAAAAGTTAAGGAAAGTCTTGTCTTAGTTCCAAGCCAAAATTTGACCATGTTTCAAAAAATGAAAACTCCAGTCAAGCAGTAAATTATTTATTTATTTATTTATTTATTTATTTATTTATTTATTTATTTATCTATTTATGTGTGTGTCTATGTCATATGTGTTAATGTATCTCTAGAGGCCAGAAAAGAGCACTGGAGTCTCTGGAGCTGGAGTTACAGGTGGTCGTGAGCCACCCAGTGTGGTTGCTGGGACCTAAGCACAGGTCCTCTGACAGAAGGGCAAATTATTTCTATCAACTACTAAGCTGTTTCTCCAACTCTCTCATGCAGAAAATACTAAAATCGGGCATTATCCCATAAAGCGATCCAAAGATACACTAATTTGCTATGTATGGAGTGACAGTAGAAAAATATTAAACGTCTCCTTTTCCACAACTAAACCAGTCTGTTTCCGTAAGAGCAGAAAACCTTGTATATACAGAGAAGAAGCTGCTGCGGCTCCTTTCATATCATCTTGGGGTCTCAGGTCTGAGAGGTATTGCAGGCAGTATTCACTGGGGTTGTGTAGCATGAGGTCGCCTGCAGAACAAAGTGCAGATGTTTCAAAACCAAGGCTGCAGAGGAAGTTCCATGAGGCCGCACAGGTGGCCGTGGACAGAAACACCTCAGGGTCATAATCAGTTTGCTTTAGAATTGATCTCCGGTTACCCTGGGTATGGAAATTTTTTACTCTTGCCAAACTTTCCCAGACCCCACATTTAGGTCTGCAGCCAGCCCCACCTGGGATTATAACCTATAGTTTAAGAACCTGGACCCCCGGGGCTAGAGAATTGATGGGTTAAGAAAACTGACTGCTCTTCCAGAGGTCCTGAGTTCAAATCCCAGCAACAACATGGTGGCTCACAACCATCTGTAATGGGATCCGATGCCCTCTATTGGTGTGTCTGAAGACAGCTATAGTGTACGCATATAAATAACATAAATAAATAAATCTTTACCCTACACCATTCTGTTACCCACTCAGCAACATCATGAAACGGATGGAAAATAGAAACAGACCACTGCAGAGCTGACTCTACCTCCCAACCTGTAACTGATAACCCTTGTTGCTTGCTGGCCGTCAGGTAACTTATTCCTGGAATTCCAAGAGGAGTTTGAACAAGTCTATAAAGTCTACTGTGCCAACTATGACCAGGCCCTGCTGCTGGTCAAGGCGTACCAGAAGGAGCCAGAACTGCAGAAAGAGATCCAGGGTGTCATCGAAGCTGCCATGTGAGTACCATGTCTGGCGACAGTTCAAGTCTTGATCCTGCTGGGGTCTGCTCAGGCTGCTTGGGGCCTGTGTCAGCAGCCAGGTCTCTCTCTCAGTCAGGAAGGCCTTGCTGTCAGCCAGTGTTCACGTCTCAGTGGTCTCAAACAAGGCTCTAAGCTCCTTATGTTCCTGTGTTTCCTGTCAGGTTGGATTTTTATGGATAGCTAGCTCTTTTGCATGTACAAATAGTTACAAATATACAATCTTATTTCCTGCCTGCATGCCTTCCTGCCTGCCTCCCTTCCTCTTTCCCTCCTTCCCCTACTTCCTTCCCTTTCTCCTTCCTTCCTTCCTTCCTTCCTTCCTTCCTTCCTTCCTTCCTTCCTTCCTTCCTTCCTTCCTTCCTTCTCCCTCCCTCCCTCCCTCCCTCCCTCCCTCCCTCCCCCCTCCCTCCTTTCTTCCTTTCCTTCCTTTTTCTTTGTTGTTTTTCCAGACAAGATTTTTCTGTGTAGTACTGACTTTCCTGGAACTCAGTTTGTGGATCAAAGTGACCTCAAACCTGCTTGCCTCTTCTCCAAACTGCTAAGACTGAAGGTGTGTTCTACCATTCCCAGAACACATATCGTTTTTTGTTTTTTTTTTAAACTACTACTTCTACTTCTCTGTCTCTACCCACAATAGGGTTTCCTTGTAGCCCAGGCTGTCCTTGGAATTCACTGAGATACTCTGCCTGCTTCTGCTTCCCTAACCTGAGCGCTGGGATTAAAGGAGTGTTCCAGCATGCCTGGCTAAACTTCTAACCAGAAGCCAGTTACATTTATCTCTTTCTTGAAGGTGCTTCCACTTAAACATACGTCGCTTCTCAACCTTTGAATTCAAGAACACATGTGGTCATGGTCATTGGTGCTATGACAATATTTCCCCGAAACACTCTGCATGATAAAGTTAGAACCCTCACTTAGTAATTGTGACCAGAAGTTCCTCTGCTCTGGCCCAGTCAGATGAGGAAGCTGTTGGATCACATTCTAGGGCATGTGGGGGAAAGGAACTTCTTTAGGAGCTGAGATTTCCGGGTGGGGAAAGGCACCTGTGAAGGCAGACATCAAATGATTCAGGACAATATCATCTGTAATGGTGGCAAGATAGAAGGAAATCCCCCAAATCAGAGAAATAAAGTCAGTCATAGACATTAAAACTATGCAATAGATAGCCTCAAATGTCAGAACATCAGAGACCAAAGAGATACATAAAGATATGAATATAAAATAATGCTCAGGAAAAATAAATTCACACACACACACACACACACACACACACGCTCCAGGTGTTTGACCTGTGTCACGGTGGGTGGACATTCAGTTTGTTTTCATTTTCTCAGTATTATAGGCGGGGCATTTTTTCAGGATCTGTGGTCATCTTACTCTGCTGCAAGGTATATTTTTTCAGAAGTCGGGTGTAATTAAAACCTCCCTGTAAAGACATGCCTATTTATATTCCTGTCAGTAGCACATGTTTGTCTCTCACAGCCTTGCCAGTGCAGCATGTCACTAAACCTTAGGAGGCTTACCCTGGGTTAGGTCAGGAGGTAGTCTCTGGCTGGCTTTATTTTGCCTCTATCTTACAACAAATTGGCCATCTCTTTGGACATTGAAGAGTCCTTTGTGGATATTTTCTTGTGATGCATTGTTTCTATATTAAAGATTTTGTGTGTGTGTGTGTGTGTGTGTGTGTGTGTGCGTGTAAAAAACATATTTCTCTTATTTGTGTGATTAATTCATTATTGGTTCTCATTTTACTATTTCCCTTCTATCAAAAATTTAATATTTCTTTTTTCAGATGTCTTGATAATTTCATCCATGAGTGCTGTATTTATATAATTTCACCCCACCTGACCTTCCTCTGCCTCCAGCTTTTTCTGGGTCCCATTCAGCTCCCTCTCAAGCTCGGGACTTCTTCTTTAATTATTATTGTAGCACATGTATGTATATAGATAACATATATGTGTGTATAGGTATATACATATATATGTATGTATATACATATACACATGTATATATGTATACACGTACATATATACCCTGAATATATTTAGTGTTGGTCATATGTATATGAGCTGAGATCATAGATATAAACAAGGGCTGATCATGTAGGGTTAGATAATCTAGCAATAGGGTCACACTTGCAGAAGTCGGATTCTTCCTCTCTTGGTGGCTGTTAGTTGCCTTTATCCAGAGGGTAGCTGTTTTTTTTGTTTTTTGTGGGTTTTTTTTGTTTGTTTGTTTTTGTTTGTTTAAGAAGCCAAGGCAGGAGGATTGCTGAGTTCAAGGCTAACCTGAGCTACATGGCAAGCCCATATCTCATAATACCAAAGCTTGGCTGGATGGGATACTGTACACTTTTAACCCCAGTACTCAGGATTCAGAGGTAGAAGGTTCTCTGTGAACTTGAGACCGGCTTGGTGTGCATAGCGAATTCCAGGGCCAGCCAGGGTTACATAGCAAGATCCTGCTCATAAACAAAATCCTTCAAAGCCTACAACAGTGAAAACCCAGAGCCAACAAGAAGAAGCCCCAAAGACAACTTAAGAAGCTTGCCAAGTGGGAATTGACAGCTGGGCTTGAGAAATCAGGGTGGTGGAAGCAGGACAGGGAAGCCATCATTACCTCACACAGGTGCTCCTTTATGACCCAGAGAAAGTGCTGCGCAGGCGTGTGCACATAACGTGATGTGAAGCAGGGCCAGCCTTTTTCATCTGCTTTGTCTTCCTCTCAGTCTTCCATCTCCTTTCATCAGAGTCTCCTTTTCAAATCTACTCATATCTGAGATCCTCTCCTAAAAAAAAAAAAAATTGTCTCATAGGTCTCAGAACCATAGGTTTTTGTAGGGCTATTTATTAGATGTGAGGCAGACTACAAAACCCAGGAAAGCTAGAGCCCAATGTGGGACAAAAGGGAGTAGTGGAGACTGTGGTAAAAGAGAGATGGCAGACTCTGTTTAGAGCATAGAATGGCTTTAGGAGAGTGTTGCTGTCAGTAGCTTTTGCTAGGTAATAAACGACCTAAAACAGTTCCTTAAAACAACATTTACTGGGCAGACAGGGTGGCTTCGTGGGTAAAGGGACTTTGACTGCTGCCACCAAACCTGACCACCTAAGTTCACTTTCCAGAACACAGAAGTAGACAACAGTTTCCCACAAGTTGTCCTCTGGCCACAGGGCTCCAGAGCAAGGGGAAGGGCAAGCTCTTGGGATTCCCAGCCATTGAGATCAAGTCTTTATCATAGCCAATTGAGAAAGGGCTATAGAAATGGACAAGCACCGCTTGGTTGAGGGGGCTTCAAAGTCACGTGAAATGTAATATTTGAAGACATTTTCCTTTGCAAACTACATCTGCCTATGTTGCCGCATGGGTATGTGAGTCCCCTCTGGCCAGAGCCCCTGATTTTTCAGAGAAGCAGAAACTTAGGTGGGATGCCTACCGTGGGTTCTAGCCCCCTCAAGCCACGCTAGAAACAATATCTAGTTGGCAGTGAGGTTTCTGTTTGTCCTGTTTCTGCAGCTCTGAAGCCAGGCCCGCATGGTGGCAGATTGGGCTCAGCCCCTTCCTTTGAGAGCCATTTTATGTCTCAAAACCAATTTCCTTATGGGTCTGATGGGAGTCCTAACAGGGCTTGGTGGAGCGTAGACACACAGCACAAGGGACGCTAAATAAGTCCCAGCTATTCTAGTCATCTCAGCCAGGCAGGAATTGCGTCGCTCTGCTCTTCTCCGTCTTGTCCGTTCCAATGTCTCCTTTTATACCAAGTACTAAATGTGTTTATTATCCTGAAATAAATCCTGGAAAGTGGAGCCTGCCTATAAATGAGCTAGGGAAAGTCAGTATAATGCTAACTCTAATACGAAGGAGAAAGGAAGGGAAAGCATTTTCTAGCAATGTGGGTTCCGTGTGCACTTGGGCACCAGCCCTTCAGAGGCTGTGAGGAAGCTCTCTAAAATTAGCTTGCCTCTATACGTAGGAAGTAAGTTTGGAGGTCAGGAAAGAAAATCCTGAAGCTGTTCTGCTTAAGAAGTACAAGAAGCTTTCTACTTTCACGAGGTCCCATTTATCGATTCTTGATCTTAGATCATGAGCCATTGGAGTTCTGTTTAGGAAATTTCCCCCTGTGCCAATGAGTTCAAGGCTCTTTCCCACTTTCTCTTCTAGTAGATTCAGTGTATCTGGTTTTATGTTGAGGTCCTTGATCCACTTGGACTTGAGCTTTGTACAAGGTGACAAATATGGGTCTATTTTCATTCTTCCACATACAGACAGCCAGTTAGACCAGCAACATTTATTGAAGATGCTTTCTTTTTTTCCATTGTATTTTTGGCGTCTTTGTCAAAGATCAAGTGACCGTTAAGTGTGTGGTTTTATTATTGGGTCTTCAATTCTAGTTCATTGATCAACATGTCTGTCTCTGTACCAATATGCAGTTTTTATCACTATTGCTCTGTAGTGAAGCTTGAGTTCAGGGATGGAAATGGAGAGGAGCCTGAGGAAAAGAAGGTCCAGCGACAGGCCCAAAGTGGGATCTAGCTCAAGGGGAGGTCCCAAGGCCTGACACTATTAATGAGGCTATGGAGTACTCAAAAAAGGGATCTATCATGACTGCCTTCCAAAAGACCCAACAAGCAGCTGAAAGAGTCAGATGCAGATATTTGCACCCAACCAATGGACAGAAGCAGCTGACCCCTGTTGTTGAATTAGGGAAAGCTAAAAGAAGCTGAGGAGAAGGGCGACCCTGTAGGAGGACCAACTGTCTCAATTAATCTGGACTCCCAAGATCTCTCAAACACTGGACCACCAAACAGACACCAGCTGATACGAGGCCCCCAACACACATACAGTAGAGGACTTCCAGGTCTGTGTTTATTCAGAGATGATGCACCTAACCCCCAAGAGACTGGAGGCCCCAGGGAGTTTAGAGGTCAGATGGGGTGGAGGGTGGGGTCATACACGTGGAGACAGGGGGTTGGGGAGGAGGTATGGGATGTGAAACAGTCAGAGGGGTGGATGGGGGGGGGAGTAAAATATGGAATGTAAAAAAAATTTAATTAAAAAAAAGGAGTACAAGAAGATGAAAGAGCAGAGGGTGTGTGTACCCAAGGACCACAACCCACAGGGAAGGCAGTCCTGACTAACGATAATGTAACATGATAGTTCACACACTCAGGAGGTGAGTGGAAATGAGAATGGATGATATCCTTGTAAATAGCCTGAGTCTTTTGTATAAAAAGGTGGTGTATAAAAAGCCAAGTAGTGTGTCGTGTGGTTGGATAGAGTCTGAAAGTCACAGAAGTATTTTGGCTCTTGGAGTCAGGGTATATTTTGAGGCCTTGTTCAGGCCCTGAGTGTTCAGAGGGGCATGTGAGACTTGTGCTAGTCTCTGTAGCACAGGTCCGTATGTAGGTTATTGCCATTTCCAGTTAGTGCGCTCTCTCTCTCTGTCTCTATGTCTGTCTGTCTGTCTGTCTGTCTGTCTGTCTGTCTGTCTCTCTCTCTCTCTCCCTCTCTGTCTCTCTGTCTCTCTCCCTCTCTCTCCCTCTATTTCCTCCCCCTTCCTCCTCCTCTCTCACTGCTTCCAACTTGTGGATGGAGATGTGAGCTCTTAGGCTATCCCTGCTCCCATGCCTCTGTTCCACCATCATGGACTCTTTAACACTCTAACACTGTAAGCCCCAAATTAAATTCTTTTAAAAATTGTGTAAGTTGCCTTGGTTAGTGTGTTTTGTCACAGTAGCAGAAAAGTCAGACGGCGGTCTCAGAACATACACTGCCGACTTCACCTTTGTGTGGATTAGTTGTCAGGGTAGCCTGCCCTTAAGACAGAAACGAAGGCTGGACAGGAAGCTCTGTATTAGGAAGGAGCTTTCACAGAGTGGTGTGGGAAAGGAGGCTTAGCAGAGGACCGGCCCTGGAAACCAATGCTCTAGAAGGCTGGCAGACACAGCAGTGTTTGGAGAAGGCAAATAACCTGTTTCCCTTCATCAGCTAATTGTGTTTGGTTTAAATATGAACGTAATACTCAAATTATACGCAAACACATGAAGTCCATTCCCGGTTGGCCTTCCCGAGGGATGGCCATTTTCTGTTTAGTTTTCTTCTGTATAGTTACAGACAGAAAGATACAGAGGCCGGTAGGGAAGCAGGAGGAGGCGGTAGTGTTTTTGAAGAGACTCCTTCGCTATTCTAGAACTTTTATTTAATTATAGCTGTGAACATTGTCTCCTGACAGTGTGAGCGATTCTCCAGTGTTCCTTTTAGGGCTGCATAGAGCTTGCTCCAGGATAGCTCCCAGATTCTGCCTTACTCCCTTATTCTTCTATTGGTGGACTGTGTGTGTGTTAGTGTGTGTGTGTGTGAGTGTGCATGTGTATGTGTGTGAGAGTATGTATGTGTGTGAGTGTGAGTATGTGAGAGTGTGTGTATGTATGAGTGTGTGTGAGTGTGTGTGTGAGTGTGTGAGAGTGTGTATGTGTGTGTGTGTGTGTGAGTGTGCATGTGTATGTGTGTGTGAGAGTGTATGTGAGTGTATGTGTGTATGTGAGTGTGTGTGTGCATGTGTGTGTGTGCATGTGTGTGTGAGTGTGTGTGTATGTATGTGTGTGGTATGTGTGTGTGTGGTGTGCATTCATGGAATTGCTAAACAACTTAACCTCTACCCTTGTTTGCTTCAACCAAGATTTCTGTGCGTAGATGTCTAGGCTGGGGTTGGTGGAGCAAAGGTGTGTTTCAAAAAATATTGCCCAACTGTCCCAGATCTCAGCCAGTGACACTCCTGAGAGAATGTGAGAAGCCGTGTTCTGTCAAACTCCCTCAGCCTTCTGTGTTGTCCTTCCATTCCTGTCATCTGTGTAAGATGCCGTATACGATTTTCCTCTGTGCTATTCTAAGAAAACCACAAGCGTGAGCGAGCGAGTGGCTTCCACCATTCTGTACTGATTCCTTGGTGACATTTAAAAAAAAATGCAGTCATCTCTTTAAGGACCCCTAGGCCTCTGGTTTGTACTATGGTGACAGTTGCCCCTGGGAGGCAGCTGGCTCTTTCCCGTGGAATGTCAGCCTAGAATGAAGTTCCCAAAATACCCGCCCACAGTTATCTGAGCTCAGGACACCCTTGGGGAGAGCAGATGGCCGGTTCAGGTGAAGTCCACCCTCTGCCCCCCTCGGGCTCCCACCTGCTATGTCTATTCTTAGCCTCTGAGCTGTTTCTTTCCTGAACATTTGGTCTGCAGAGTTGTCCTTACGAAGGATTTGGCTCTCTTACAGGGCCCCAGAGGCTGGCCCCTAGGAACACTTGTGAGTCTTGTAGGAGGTACACTGAGACAAGTTAGGGGCTGGAATTCTATACACCTCTCAGAATCTGAGAATCACCAAAGAAAGCTTGCTGCTGGGGCCTCTCCCCAGTGCCCCTCGACCTGCCTCAGTGCTTGAGAGCATTGCCTGCTGTTCTGGAGGTTCGATTCCCAGCATTCATATGGCAGCTTACAACTGTATGTGATTCCAGTTCCAGGGGATCAGACACCCTTGCACAGACATTCATGTAGGAAAAACACCCATCAATGCACCTAAAATAAAAATAAATAAATCATCACATTTTTTTTCTGATAAAAATTCCAAACCTATAGAAAACTAGGATGATATGATGAATATTCTATCTACCACCTGAAATGAGAGTTAACACATCAACATCTTCTTATCTATTTTTATGCTAAACTATTTAAAGGAAGTTGATACTTTCTCTCATATACTCTAAAAATTAGGCTCTCTTGGTACTTTTACACTCGTTTATTTATTTAGTGTGTGCATGTATTTGTGGAGGTCAGAAGACAGCTTGCAGGAAGGAATCAGCTTCCTCCTTGTACCATGTGAGCTTCAGAGACAGGTCCTCAGGCTTTGTGGCAAGCTCCCTTACCTGCTGAGCCATCTCCCTGACCCTCAAACCTTTTTTAAAGTAATAGCCTATTTTGTTAAGTAAACTATCAAGTGATTGACCTCTGGGTCTTGGGATGTTATCTGACTAGAGATGTGACGTCACAATTGAGTGCAGTTCAGCACGTGATTCTGATGCCCTGGAGAGAAGCTAACAGTGAGAATAGGGGCTTGGGATATATCGAAAGCTATAGGACCACATGAGGCCACCAAGGGAACACGTGGAGGAAAGGGCTCTAGCATCAGGCAGACAGAGTAGAGCACGGAATGAGCAGACATTGGATAGAGGGTCTCTGAGTCCTACTGAGTGATACCTGTCAAGGAAGAACACATAGTCAGTCATGTTTGCTCCTAAGAAGGTGAATAAGACTGATAGAACGCTGGACTTTGTACAGATCATGAGTCATTGAGGCCTAGGAATGGCTCTGGCTGCCTAATATCTAGATTCCATAAGTTACAGAAAAGATGACAGGGAGAGAGTGTACTGCCTGATATCACACACTGAGCTAAGTGACAGAGCTCCCTGGTCCCCTAAAGGATGGTCTCTACCTGCCTAACAGCAACCTTCTCCCTCAGGCCACAAGCTGGACCTTCGGGTCTCAGTTTCTTCCTTGTGATCCCTCTGCAGAGGATTACCAAGTACCCCCTCCTGCTGCAGAAAATCCTGGAGAACACACCTGCGGATGCCAGAGCCCACCCTGCCCTTCAGAGAGCCACCTCTGCTCTCCAGGATGTGAACGGCAACATCAACGAATACAAAATGCGCAAGGAAGTAGGTAGGGACCTGCGTTTCGGTATGTTTCAGGGACAGCATTCCTAGATCCAAAACTCACCCTGAGATAGCCTCATCGATCATGAAAATGTGGGGCTGGGAAGGAGTTCTGCTGACTGGGTGCTTGCCTGATATGTGTAAGGCCATGTTTTAATCTCCATCACCGCTGGGAGGGAAAGAGGTGTGTGTGGATGTGCGAGTGGCTGGATGCATCCACCTCTCAGGTTGCTTATAGTAGGAAGGAAAAAGGTAGCTTGCAAAAGGAAGCAGTAGCCATGCGTCAAGAAACCCAGTTGTCCACCGTGAGCGTCCTACCAAGAATTTAGTGCATGTTTATTTTTTAGAAAGTATTATTATTATTATTATTATTATTGAGACAGGGTTTCTCTGTGTTACCCTGGCTATCCTGGAACTCACTCTGTAGACCAGGCTGGCCTTGATCTCACTGAGATCCTCCTGCCTCTGCCTCCTGAGTGCTGGGACTAAGGGCATGTACCACCACTCCCTGGCTGAACGTATTTGCTTTTTTTGTTGTTGTTGTTGTTGTTAAAATTTAAGTTGTTTTTTTTTAAGATTTATTTTATTTTATTTATGTAAGTACACTGTAGCTGTCTTCAGACACTCCAGAAGAGGGCGCCAGATCTCGTTACGGATGGTTGTGAGCCACCATGTGGATGCTGGGATTTGAACTTATCACCTTTGGAAGAGCAGTCGGGTGCTCTTACCCGCTGAGCCATCTCACCAGCCCCCCGTATTTGCTTTTATTTTGTGTATGTGGGTGTTTTGCCTCCGTGTATGTCGGTGCACCACATACTTGCATGGAGGTCAGAAGAAGGTGTCAGATCGATCCTTGGGAACTAGAGTTATAGGTGGTTGCCAGCCACCATGCATGTGCTAAGAACCAAACCCAGGTCCTCTGGAAGAACAGCCAGTGTGCTTCTCCCTGTCTCTTCAACCTTCATGTTTACTCTTAAGACAATTACTTCAAATTCATAAATATTTGTGGGGCAGAGTGTGATACTTCTGCACACACATACAATGTCCTGCTGATGGAGTGGTGGTCAGTATATGTTGTTTGAAGGCTAATTCTGCTATGGTTTTATTTTCCTTCAATATTTTTTAAAAAATATTTATTATATGTAAGTACACTGTACCTGTCTTCAGACACCCCAGAAGAGGGCATCAGATCTCATTACAGATGGTTGTGAGCCACCATGTGGTTGCTGAGATTTGAACTCAGGGCCTTTGGAAGAGCAGTCAGTGCTCTTAACTGCTGAGTTATCTCTCCAGCCCAATAAATCTTTTTTTCCTTTACTTTTCAAAAACAAAACAAAACAAAACAAAACAAAAACAAAAACCAAAACCGAGGGCCCAAATTGCGTGACCTGTTAAAGTACAGGGGCTGCATGCTCTCCAATCAGGAATCATGCCTGGGACAAAGAGGACAAAGAGGACCCTGAGTACCGGGATTCCCTGTGGGATTTACCATCCTGCGGGGTGTAACTTGACGGAGCAGTGCGAAGTCTGGAGGAAATGGGGCTGTTTGCCTCCTGGATCTACTTTGGTCACCCACAGTGCCTTTTCTTCCGTGTCACCGCAGCCTTAAAATATACCAAAGTGGAGCAGCTGAGCCTTCGGGAGCGGCTGGCCCGCATCAACACACATACTCTTTCCAAGAAGACCACCAGACTGAGCCAGCTGCTGAAGCAGGAGGCGGGGCTAGTAACCCGGGTGAGCACGAGTTCCGGTGGGGAATAAAAGCAAAGTGAGGTACCTTTGGAAAGCGAGATATCTGAAGCTGAGAGGGAGGGGCCACAAAGAAGCATGTCACCTGATTCTCAAGAGTCAGTATCAGGGCTCACGCTGCTTATAGAGGAGTCAGGCTCTGAGCTTGGGCAGGGCACCAACCAGTCTGAACAGTACCCAGTCGAGGCTCAGGCTAAGTGAGTGCCTCTTTCCAAAGCAGTAGCATTTAAGCCATGGGACTAAGTAGGTATTCTTATCTCAATTTTTACACACGGAAACAGAGGCTGCCAGAGGATGAAGTGTCTGCCCACAGTCACACAGCTAGGAAGCAAGTGAGCCAGGACTCATAGTCCCGTGTCTGATTCCATGGTCTGAACGCAAAGCTACTCAACGTAGCTGCTGTTTGTTTTTGAGACAAGTCCTTGCTATGCCATCCTCATAATCCTCCTGCCTCCATTTCCCAGGGTACAGGCCTGTGCCACCACATACAGCTTATACTGTTTTTTTTTTTTTTTTTTTTTCTAACTGCCCCACTCAATTGTAGGCTGGATGAACCAGCTCTTCTTGTCTTTACAAAAATCTGTGGAGAGATTGTCCCCATGAGTTCCTGAGGCAGAGAAACCAGTTACACACTGCCCCCATGTGGCTCTTCTGACCCTCGCACGTATGGCTTTACTTACAGACAGAAGACAAAGAATTTGATGACCTGGAGGAGAGATTCCAGTGGGTGTCTCTGTGTGTGACGGAGCTCAGGAACAATGTGGTAGCTTACATGGGTAATCTGGAGGTGAGAGCCCTGCAGGGTCCAAAGGCCAAGCCCACAAGCTACAGAGGTACCAGCTGCAGGGACTCTGGGGTGAAGTGTCAGGTGTGCTGACAAGCACACTGTAACCCAAAGCCACAAAACTGGGGGCTAGAGGTAGCTTCTCAGCCCATTAGAGTCCTCATGGGTCAGGGTCAACAGTCCTTTGGAACTGGAATTACAGATGGTTGTGAGTTGCCTTGTGGGTGCTAGGAACCAAACCCAGGTCACCTGCAAGAACAGTTAAGTAGTACTCTTAACCACTGAGCCGTATCTCCAGCCCCAAGGCTTTTTCTTTTGCATGCATTGATTTGAATGGCTTAACAGACAAAACATGAATAGCTTCTGCAGAGTGTGCACATGGCCAAAGATTCACCACGGAGGTGACACACAGATAAGTGTGGTGCTTACAAGCCCCAAAGAAGTGAAGAGATAAGGACCCCAGCTCAGTAAGCCTCTTATAATCCTCCAGGTTGAGCAGGGACAGATGGTGTATGTGCTTGCTAGTTACGGGGAGGTATGTGAGGGCTCTGGAAAGCTGCTTGGGAGGTCTTCTGAATTGGGGGTTAGGCGTAAGATGGTCATGGCGGGACCTAACCACCGATCTCTGTTGGCCCTGGATTCAGGTTTTCCTCAGCTTCCGGCCACACGAACGGAGCCTGGATATCCCTGGGGGACCTGCAGAACAGTACTGCAGCCTAGCGAGGGACCTTCAGCTCCATGCCTTCCTGCAGTTTGTGAGTGCGGTATCTCCTCCCTGTTCCCCTGATAGGCAGGTGGTGGAGCCGACAAGGGTAATATTTAGAAGTCAGGCACTTACACAATTGTCACATCCAATAGGGGAGGGAGCGCTATTCCTGCACTTACTGATAAAAATAGCCCAACCGATGTGCAGTGAGCCGCGCCCTGTACCAGGCAGCGTGCCCGCCTTTCCCATTCCTGACCTCATTTACCCCCCAACACACGCTTTCGGATGAGGCGCTATTAATAGCCCAGTTCTGCTAATGGAAGCTCGAGGCCCAGAGAGCTCCATCTCTTGGGTCATTTACACAAATGGAGTCTGAGTTCCAATGTACCATTCTATACAGAAATCTGTTTTCAAGTTCTTTACATAATAACAACACCAAGAAGTACCAGGAGTTGAGAACCTTCCCCGGGGCTGCACTCGGGGGGACACTACATACCACCTCCGCTTTCCAAACCCTAAGCCCAAGACTCAGTGAGGTTAGAGCAGGGATCTGATGCTTTTTCTACCTCAACCTCATTACCTGAGGAACTTTTATGTGACCTAGATATATAAGTATATATAATAGGTACACAGATTTACAGATGATAAATCGTAAGGGGATATTTTAAAATAATTCTTTGAAATACATATAATTTGACCATGTATTATTAAAAGTAAAAGCACATCTATGCCCTAATGTGACGGTGTGCTGTTTATTTTTACACGAGCAAAATCTTGGCTGAATATTTGATGCAGATATGAGATCTCTGGATACAGAACATCTTCAAAGGTTTTTCCAGAGTTGATGAGTGTTTTGATCATATAATCATGAGTGCTGAGACCATCACTTCACATAAATACACATTACAGGATTCATTTTGGGTCCGCATCCGTAGAGAAAGCTTTCACAGTTGCCGAATCTTGTTCAGTCATGACCCTATATAGACTCCAATCCACAGTTTAAGCAGCAGGGTTTAGGATATGCTATGAGTCACAGCTTGTCAATGGAGGGGGCCTAGAACCCCAACTGTGGGCCTCAAGCCCCCTACCCAGCCTCTACCCTCTGCCACCCCCCATCCCAGTTCCCATGCTACCCTCTCCCTTACAGAAGCAGCGGTTGAGAGGCCTGGTGTGGCAACCATTGTGCAGTCTGACCAGAGCCCTGGCTGGCCCTCAGAACTTGATCAAGAAGCGTCTGGACAAACTCCTGGACTTCGATCGAGTAGAAGAGAAGCTGTTGGATGTGGGCAGCGTGACCTACGAGGAGGAGGCAGCCCGGCACGAATACCAGGCGCTCAACTCCTTACTAGTGGCCGAGCTCCCACAGTTTAACCAACTAGTCATGCAGTGGCTGGGTCAGATCCTGTGCACATTTGTGGTCCTCCAGAGAGACCTCGCCGATCAAGTGCTACGAAGGGCAGAGAGCAGCATGGCCCTGGTAAGGCTCCTGGGACTAAGGTTGCTGTGGAGCACAGCCAGGCAAGGCCCTAAGTGTTGTCAAGGCAGAAATGGGGATACCGCGGACTATATGGGCTTCTGGGACCCAGGACTCAGCAGGGACCCTCGAGATCTCTCTTATGCCTTTTCTCCTTCTCTTGTGGAGGCAGAGGCCAGGCTGGACTCTAGGTTACTCTAGGTCACCCTGGGACTTAGGAGCAGAGGAGGTTACTCTGGAAAAACAGCAGCAAACCCTCCCTGGGGGGGGGGCGGTAATGACAAGACGGTGACAGACACAGGTGTCTCTTCCATCTAGTCAGGAGTAGATGTTCCAGCTGGGATTACTGCCGGTACTGCTAGCTGCTGTTTCTTGTCTAGCTGTCTGGGGACCTTTCCAGGCAGTGCTTCACTCAGTCCTCAAGCAATTCTGTACAGTATGGGGGGCAGTCCTCTCAATAATAAAGAGGCCAAAACCCAAAGAGGTAAAAATACCTCAGGCAAAGATGCGGAATGGACAGGAGGTTTTGACCCCTGTCTGTGCGGTAACTGAGCTTTGAACGTAGCAGTCAAGAGCCTCTCAAAAAGGAGCCATCAGCTGAAGGCATAATCACATTCCAAAGAGCTCTACACAGACCACCACTCGCAAACTTGTGGTGGAGAATTTAGAAGTCTGAGTTGGTACGGGAGGGACTAGGTGGGAGCTCCACATCTGGCTCTGTAACGTCAGCGTCAGAGCTGAACAGCTCATGAGTCAGGCCTTGGGAGTCATTTCTGTACTCTTTGTCCCCACATTGCCTTCTGTGTTCCCCTGCCGTCATCTGACTCGCCACCCCCGACTCCCCTTTATTCCCCACATCCTATCTCCTCACCTCCCCACTCCTGCCGACTTTCCAATCCATGGTCCCACACCACTGCTGCGGCATGTCCCTCCCCCCAGCACTCTGCATGAGTGTCACCCGGTCTCTGTGCAAAACTCTTCTGCACTTGGAGATACCTCAACGGTCCCCCAGACCCCTCTTGATGCTTGCCATCCACTGACAGATGGGCCAGTCTCTTCAGGAAGCTCCCAGAATTCTTGTTGCTCTGGAGTAGTGGGGATGACCCTCTCCTTAACCTCTGTACACCCTTAACCTCCATACACCAGCAGAACTTAATGTGTGTCCTAACACATTACTGCTTGGTGTTCACTAGAGCCTGCCTTTCTGCTGGAGTCGTGGGGAGCCATGTTTTCCCTCAGTCAGGGGGGTGGGGGCCAGAGATCCAAGTGGCTCCTCCTTTGGATGTCTTACTCCAGGGCCCTGCCTCAGGCATACTTTTTGAAGTATGAGGTTAACATAGACCTTGTGCTGTACAACAAGAAGAGTGAATCTGATTGGATAACCCTTTTGTTTTCTTCCAATTTCTCCCCTTTTTTTTCTCTTTTTCTTACTAGTCTGATGTTTAGGTGAGCAGGGCTAAGAATGCCAGAGCAGGAGGTTTATAGGCTTAGAAAGTGCATGTGTGGTGGTGCTGATGGAGAAGCAGAGGGAGCGTCTCCTGATTGGTCCTGAGCTATGGATGGCTATGACCTGCCTAGGATTGCTGCCAGACCTCCCTTGTATATATCCAGTGGGTCATTCACCCTGGTCTCACTCCTGTGATTCAAGACCTGCATGGCAAAGACAGTCCTCTCTCTGCAGCCCAGGATCAAGGCTCTGGGTTACAAATGAGTCTGCAGTAACCCAGAGGGCTAGACATGTCTGTTGGCTGTGGGGTCTCCATTCACCCTTGAGCTGTCTGATGAGACTATGGGAGAGTCTTAACAGGGAAGGGACCTCATGGGAGAACTCAGTACTCAAGCTATACAAGCCTGTGCCAAAGTGGTTGAACACAGAGCAAAATGGCCTGACTCCAGGAGGGGTCAGGGGTCACACCTACTTGTAGATGTGTAGTGTCATGACTCTCTCCCAGTCTCCTGCCTGTTTTCCTCCCTGGCTGGGCTGATTTTCAGGCAAGATTTGTTTCTGTATGTGTGGAAGATAGAGACTCACCAGGCCTGCACCTTTACCCCTCAGAATCTGAAGGAAGAGTGACTGGTGTTCTGAGCCTTTGCACACTGCATCTGACAGAAGGGGCCTGGCCTAAGTGCGCCGTTTTCCCTTGATCTAGTCACAGTAGGTAAGGGAAGGGATGGATGCCAGGCCCCAGAACTAGGGTGTCATGGTGGCAGAGGTTCTCTTCCTTCCCCTATGGAAAGATGTTTTCTTAACAGAAAAGTGGGCAGGCAAAAGCAGCCGTCTGGGTGTAGAGGGTGGGTGCCCAGGCACACCGTGGTCCCATCTCCTGCAGAGGCTCTACTGACAGCGTCTTCCCACTCAGCTGCCTCATCACCACGTCTCAGAGCCCGACTTCCGGAAGCTGCTGGAGCACACGCTAGGCCAGAGCAGCAGTCAGCTCCGCCACTTTCAGGAGAACTTTGAGAAGGTGCTTCCACCCTCCACCACTCAGGTAGGTTCCCCCCCACTCCCCCAGCCCCCCATGTCCAGCCACTCTCCTGCAGTGTGATGAAGCTTCCTTCCCTCGTTTCTCTTATTTCTTTCTTCTGTCACTCATGGAAACATTTCTTCTTCCTGACACACACACACACACACACACACACACACACACACACACACACACACGGTGGGTTGGAGGAGGAGGGAGAGAAACGCTATCTCCCAATCCACTTGAGCAGCATACCTAGGCACAGCATGTATTATATTTTACCCGTGTGTGTGTGTGTGTGTGTGTGTGTGTGTGTGTGTATGTGTGTGTGTGTTTGAGATAGATTTTTATATACCTCAAGCCGGCTTTGAACTTGCTACATAGCTAGGGCTTAGCCTGAGACAGCTGTGAGCTGTGAAGAGAGGGTTCTGTGGAAGTGGAGGCGCAGGCGGTTGTGAGCTGCCATATGGGTGCTAGAACCAAACCTAGGTCGTCTGGAAGAGCAGATACTGCTGAGCCATCTCCCCATCTCCCCAGGAATACAGTTTTCCATAAAACTGCCACCTGTATGTTTAGCCTGGAAGCATCTGTCTGCTTGATTTTATCCTCTTTCTGCAGTGCTAGAGTTGCACACAGCACACAGGACTTATATACACCAAGTAGGCGTTCTGCCCCTGAGCTCCAACTCCAGCCCAGTCACATGTAGACCAGGCTGGATTTGAACTCACAGAGAGTGGCCTGCCTCTTCCTCCCAAGCACAAGAACTAACAACATGCATCCTGGTTCTTAATTTGGACTCTTCATCAGTGCTAGGGCAAGAGTCTATGCTCAGATGTCCCTGACAGACACCTTTACCTGGCCTGTATCCAACATCTCCAAATAACCAGATGCAATGCAGTGAATACAACAGGCATACACACAGTTTAAGTAGAGAATATGATAAATGTATGTATTTTACACATTTGTATGGTTTTATAGAAGGGGGCAATCATACCTGAACTCCTTCTTGATAATATATATATATATATATATTTTTTTTTTTTTTTTTGCTGAAAACAGTGAATGGAAAAACAAAGGAAATGCCAGGCAGTTTGGGGATAGATCTCCCAAATCTCTCTTCCCAGCTACATGGCAATTTCTATCTGAATAAAACCCTGCTGTATGTCCTTGCTACACCAGTGTATGGTGTTCCTGCTGTATGAAGTGTGCTCCAGTGCTCTGCACACAGCAGGTGTCCAATACATGTGCAGTGAAAATTCCCAGAGTCACAGCTAGCTGTCCTTCATCCACGGGAGTGTCAGGGGCTAGTGCTGGTTCTGTGTTAGCCGCTGAGGATTCCAGATGGCTAAGCCCTGGTGTGCCAAGGAGCCCATAGCCTGGCATGGTTCAAAGACCTAGATAAGACATCTCCTGTGGAATGATTTAGCTTCAGGTTATGCATAGAATTTAGGGCTTCATCCCACGAGTTCTATAACTGTCAGATATCTATCCTTGAATTAGTTGAAATTTTCTTCTAAAATGTCATCGGAAGCTAAGAGCCAGCCATAGAATAGAGGGCACGGTTGTCCCCATCAGAATGGAGTCTTCAGTGACAGAGGTAGGGCTGTATAGGATTCCCAGCTGTCAGCTCATGTTGGCACAGCCTTGACATGTTAATTCAGACTCCAGTGTCTGTCTGTCTCTTCTCTCTCTCAGCCACTCCTTCCAGGGTCTGAACACCAGATGCAGGCTCTCCTTACCAGATATGGCCCTGAGAAGCTATACCAGGTGACAAGCAACATCAACGGGACTGGGACTCTGGACCTGACCCTGCTGCGGGGCCAAATCGTGGCCCTTCTACAAAACAAGGATACCAAAGGCAACAGCAGTCGCTGGCTGGTTGACACAGGGGGTATGTGGGCCCCTGTGATCCCTTCACCTCCTTTTGGGAAAGCCAGTTGCCAGAAGCTGCTAGGGAGGCAGAGATGTCCTTGTGTGCCAATCTGACTGCAAACTCAGGAGGGATGAACCCAGTGACAGATGTGGGAGCTCAGTCAGCTCACAGTAATTCAGTGGTACATGAAATGTCTAAATTAAGATGGCCTTCCTCACCCCATTCCTGGGTGCTATGCAAGCAAAGCAAGCCTTAGAGAACATACACACTATTGGGTGATACGATGTGTGGAAGGAACTTGAATAGTACCCTTGAAAGATATAGATGTGGCCGGGCGTGGTGGCGCACGCCTTTAATCCCAGCACTTGGGAGGCAGAGGCAGGCGGATTTCTGAGTTCGAGGCCAGCCTGGTCTACAAAGTGAGTTCCAGGACAGCCAGGACTACACAGAGAAACCCTGTCTCGGAAAAAAAAAAAAAAGAAAGATATAGATGTGTGCTGAGAAGGGATGCTGATGTCACTCTCTCGGAATCTGATTTATGACTCGGACTGTAGATCTCCAATGATCACGGACTTGGGATGTGTCACTGAGGTCTGGGGCTCACGTGTAACTTAGATAAAGCCGAGCTGTACCATGAGCCCAGGGTAACGAAATGGCCCACTGGCATAGTCTAAACACGAGGGTTGCACAGGATTATTGTTGGGGAGATAATAGTTACTTAAGTACTTTTATGTGTATTTTTTTTAAAGATTTATTTTATTTTATTTATGTAAGTACACTGTAGCTGTCTTCAGACACTCCAGAAGAGGGCACCAGATCTCGTTACGGATGGTTGTGAGCCACCATGTGGATGCTGGGATTTGAACTTATCACTTTTGGAAGAGCAGTCGGGTGCTCTTACCCGCTGAGCCATCTCACCAGCCCCTTTTATGTGTATTAATAAAAAAATTCCACTGGTCCTTAAGCTCATGATTGTATTGCCGTTATCGTACGGCACAAAGCCAAGCTTTAAAACCAAGCCAGCTTTTAAAAATGAAGTAGATGCCGGGCGTGGTGGCACACGCCTTTCATCCCAGCACTTGGGAGGCAGAGGCAGGCAGATTTCTGAGTTTGAGGCCAGCCTGGTCTACAGAGTGAGTTCCAGGACAGCCAGGGCTACACAGAGAAACCCTGTGTTGAAAAAACAAAAAAAACAAACAAAAAAATGAAGTAGAGTCCTGTATGATGGTGCATGCCTCTAACCCCAGCATTAGGAAGGCAGAGGCAGGAGAATAACCACAAGTTTGAGACTGGTCCTAGCTATGTAGAGAGGTCTAGGGACTATACAGTGAGACCTTATTTAAAATAATAATAAAAGAAAAACAGAAAATGTTATACTCTGAAAACACGTCTGTGGGGAAGTAGTATAAGGACTGTCAGAGGGAGGCTTCAGGGCGTTCCTAATGGCGTGATCACAGGGAGGCATGGGGCTTCTCTGAACACAGTTGCGTCAGCATGAAACACAGACCGACCCCAGACAGGTGTGGAGACTCTACCCACCTGGAAGCGGGACATGGCAGTCGTTCCGGAGGACAGCAGCTGGGCAGCGTGGGGTGGGTGCTGGTGAGAAAGAGCCTGGAAGGACAGCATCAGCAGTGGAAGGCAGTCCTGGTCCTGAGGAGAGCTGGGGAAGCAGCCTTGCTCTGGGCAGCCACTAGAGGGACGTGAGCCGTAGTGCCACCAAGAAGAAGCAGCTGTCTGTCATACCAGCCCAGGGATGAACTTCAGACCTCATGGGCTGTCCCATGGGAGCAAGCAGCAGCTAGGAGCAGCGATCAATCGCTATAGAACAGGGTGGTGGGAGGGAGTGTGCAGGTCCTGGGTGACCTTGTACTGTTTTTTTTAATGCTGGGAAGCCAGGTTCTAATACTCACATTTACGGGCTTTCCCCACCACTGAATAGGATAGGAAGCTGGCTAGCAGCTACTGAACCTTCTGCATGTTCCCTAGGACAACGGGGCTATGTGCCAGCTGGAAAACTTCAGTCATACCACCCCATCATTCCCAGTGAGAAGGAGCTCAGAGGCCAGACAGAGAGGCATGAAGACTCCTGGCTTCCAGCCCCAGAGCCCACCCAGTTCTCTGTTCCCACTGTTCCAACCATGAGCCAGGTGAGTCTGGAGGAGGGCTTCCCCTCATCTGTTTCTATTAGGGCCTAGATTTTCCTTTACTGTTGAAGTGCCTGCTCCTTCTATCGGAGGGCCCACCTCCTTGTGAGGCCAGGCATTGGCCAGTGATAAGTTCTTATCCTGGCCAGGGGTGTAATGCATAGAGAGAGACTTCCCACAGGAACACCAGGGAGTTAATCCAACATCCCCTCTATCAGCAGGATAAGCGGGAGTCCGACATTCACTCTGTATTTGCCAGGTGTGGTACTAACTGAGAGTCACAGTGATGCGCAGGAGCAAGTCTTTGTCCTCCTCAAACTTACATGGCCTGGGGGAAACAGTGATTAGATTAGCCATGTGACTGTGTGGGTAAATACAGTGGAAATACGTTTCCTAATGTGGTAAGGTCCAGAGTTCCAGGAATAGAAAGGCTTTCTGGAGAAGAATGCTTTCTCCTTACATAGGAAGGAGGAGTAGGAGTTGACTGAATAAAGGGGGTACAACGAGGTGCCTGGGGTGAGTTCTCAGAAAGCACACACAGCAATGCAGAGGCCCTGGTGATCTGTGAGGGTCCAAGGAGAACCAATGGCGCCAGAACCTGAGGGACTAGAGAGGGCATGGTGTAGTGAGGTGCTCCTGGTGGAAGACTGCAGGCCCAGGCCCAGACAGACCCTGTGCCCTTGAAGAGGGTGTCAGTCTTCCCTACAAAAGCAGTGGGGAGCACAGCTGCACATGCTCTTGAAAGCATTATTTATAAGAACCCAAGTATCTATCAGTATAAGCAGATTAAACCATCTACGATAGAGCCACCACGTGTGCTGAGAACTCTTTCCTTGGAGAGCTGTAAGCAAAGTTTACTCCCTCCTCATAAGGCACCAACGGCAAACCAAAGCACAGCTCAGCCACATCCCAAAGTGGGGAAACCAAGAAGTTTATTGAGCTTTCTTGTAGGAGATGGGTGAGATGTTACTTTTAGGAGTGAGGGTGACCCCAAAGTAGCTGCAAAGCCTCACCCCATTGCAGACGACTTTCCCAGAGTTGTATAGGTGGGACACCCCTCCCACCCCCATCAGTTAGTCTTTCACTACTATATATTTATGAGACCACGTGCAGTTAGGGACGAATGACATGCAGACGACTGAGAGGCGCAGGAGGGAGTGGCTGGAATGGCAGATGAGGGTCCAGTGCTCGTCCTTACAATCCCGCTATGAGCTCTTTGTGCCTCTGACGAGTAGTGGCACCGTTCTGACAGAGATGATGGTGGTTGTTATTGGAGGATAGGGTTCTTGGACACTGTAGAGTGGAGTATTCTTTTGATACCAAAATGAACAGAGTAGGTCAGTATTGACATGCTACAACACGGATGAACATGCCAAGAGAGAGAGAAAGGCCAGAAACATAGGGTAGGACCCCACTCACATGAAATGTCCAACCTAGGTAAACTGGTAGAGGAAGAAGGTGGGTTTCTGGTTGGCAGAGGCTGAAGGGAGGGGGGTGGGGGAGATTGCTAACTGCTATGGACTTTTCTTTGGTCACAGTGGGAGTAGTTTTGAAATTATACAGTGGTGATGATTACACGTATCTTGGACTATATTAAAAGCTACTAATTGTATACTTTAAAGGGATGACTGGCATGGGATATGAATAACATCAAAAGAAAGAGAAGGAGGAAGGAAAGAAGGATGGAAGGAAGGAAGGAAGGAAGGAAGGAGGGAAGGAAGGGAGGAAGTATGGGGGGGATGTAGCCCAGTGGTGGAGTGTTTGGACTGGGCAGAATTACCCTACAGGTTTGGGGTCAGAGAGACTGCTGAGGCCGTGCAAGGCCCTTGTGCTCAATCTCTAGGGCACGGAAGGGTTGGTTTTGCAGGAAGAGTCCTTGACCCCCCTCCCCATCCTCAAGTACTCTTGGGTGGATTAGCCATTCACAGACAAGGGAGAGCTACGAAGATGAGACATGAGTGATAAAAAGACGGTGGGCAGAGAGGAGCAGGATCTAGAGGTGCTAAGGACAGGTATGGGATGCCCTGGGTCAGGGCACCGTGGAGCTGAGAGCCAGTGTCTAGGGAGGGGTACAGTTCCCACCACCCCTACCTCTTTCAGTGTCAGCTAGATGTAATGCATCAGGAACTACAGAGTCCCTGAGAATCTCACTAGGGACCCAACCACCCTACTTAGTGCCCTTCCCCCCACCAAAGGGGAGAGAGGTCGCTGCCATCATCCAGTTATCCAGCTCTGGTAGATGTAGACAGAGTCTCCAGGAAGCTCGGCCTAGGAGCAGTGGTCCATCTGCCCCTTCCTCTGTTCCTGGACCCTCTGTGGGACTCCTAGGGAACTCTCCCATGATGCCTGTTGTTCTGAGTCACCAGTCACACTAATGGTAAGGAGTCAAAGCAAGCCGCGTTGATGGGTACCCGGGTACCTTATTCTGCACAGGCCATTTGCCCATCTGCTTCCTCAGTAACCTAGAGGGTAGGACGTTATTACAGACACTTGTAGGGGATGGCAACGAGCCATAGAGAGATTAGCTATTTGAATGAATGCCTTCCCCTCTTAGTGTAGCCATGTCTTCCAAACCTCACTATTCCTAGGTCAGAAACTGGTCTGGATGGATAAACTAACTCCCTAGATCTGGGGAAGGAGAGGTTGCTGAGGCTACTCATTGACACGACTGCAGGGGTGGTGCTCACGTTTAATCCCAGCACTCGGGAGGCAGAGGCAGGCAGATCTCTGTGAGTTCAAGGCCAGCCTGGTCTACAAAGCAACTTGCAGGATAGCCAGAAACCTTGTCCACAAAAAAAAAAAAAAAAAAAAAAAAGATGGGGCACATACAGGATGGAATTGTAGTAAAAACCAGAGCCTAGCAAAATGCTAGAACAGTATCAGCCATACAGTAATGACAGTAATTATTAGCCACAGTGCTAGCAGGCCCAGCATCTTTAGTGCTAAGAATGTGCCTAGGAAGTGATGTGTCCAGCAGTAGACACTAGACTACAGATGAGTGTGGTGGGGGCACAGGATGATATCCTCACTGCATGGAGTTTGGCTCTCTGCCCACCCCCTGACCATTTCTATGTCGCTCCTATGTGTTTCAGGTGGTAGCAGCGTACCCCTTTGTGGCCAGGAGCCCCCAAGAGTTGAGTCTACAGGCAGGCCAGCCTGTGATCATCCTAGAGGCCCAAGACAAGAAGGGGAACCCAGAATGGAGCCTGGTGGAAGCAAACGGACAGAGGGGCTATGTGCCTTCCAACTTTCTGGCCAGGACCCCGAGCCCAACTCCCTGGGGCTGGAATCTTCCCTCTTAGCATGCCCTCTTTGGAACCCCCATTCCTAAGGACTTAAAGGGTGTGTGACCTAGGGGGCATGGCACACAGCACAGTGGGAATGGATTGGTGTGAAGGGCACCCAGAAGTCAACAGGAAGTGGTGACTAGGCCTTACAGAATGCCTGGTGTGGGAGGCCACAGTGGGTGGCTCAGCAGTGCCACTCTGGTCTGCATAAAGAAGCCATCTCAAGGCCGCAGCTGATTAGCTAGGGCTTGCCACAGCTCGAAGCTCATCCTACCTCTTCCCTCTCTCATGTCTAGGATGAATGTTGCCTGTGTTAGTCTCAGGAAGGTCATCTCTGAAGAAGAGCAGACCTGCTTGGCTCCGTAGTACACTTCCCACAGCGTTGCCAGGAAACACCATGGCTCACCAGTCATCTTTTCTTTCTTGCTGCCTTGAGTTACGGTGAACAGTGAACTGTGGAGAGTCCTGCTCAAGGGGAAGCCATAGGCCTAGGTTCTGAGGAGATCCTTTACTGGGTCTGGGAATGGGTGTGGTCTCTGCCCAGGTCTGGACTGTGTGTACAAACTCGGAGGTGGTTCCAGGGAAGAGGGGAATTTGAGGGTGGATAAGTGGGTGTGCAAGGCTGATTACAATGGTCTAGACTCTGTTTTCTTCAGACTAGGAGACAAAGGAACTTGGCAGTCAATGCTGGTGGAGCTCTGTGAGACGGGTGACTCCTGGCCTGGTGCGCTGGGTAGGCGAGGGATAGTGTGATTTCCTGGTTCTGGGTAGAAGAACCAGGTGGCCTAGGTTTGCCTCTGAGGCCATGGAGGCTGCAGGGAGCTGAGGTTGGGTAGAGGCGAGGCCTAAGACGTAGGCCACCATTGCACTTTTCCACCTAGGAAAATAACCAAGTCATGGGATGTGGTAAGGATGTAGATGTATGTCATGAGGCTGAGGATCCTTGTCAACCAGGAAGCGTGACACTAACAAAAAAAGACCATTAGTGGCGTCAGGATGGCGCAGCCATTGGCTGGCTTGGGTTAGCAGAGTAAAGCAGCCCTGTGCCACCCTTCATGCCCAAGCCAACAGTGTCCTTTTCCTTAAGCCCAGGCTCTTACTCCAGGCCCAGTCAGCATGGATTAACAATAGACACATTTTGGGACATGCCCTGTTAGGGGATTTTTGTTTTGTGTGAACATCATGGAGTGTGCAAACTAACAAGGTTATGACATCAATAGGCAATATAATCTCATGGGACTATGCCATACACACAGCGGTTGTCTGTAGCATGTGACATTGAATACAATCTAGGTGGCCAAAGTCCCAATGCCTAGTACTTAGTGAGCAAGTCATTTCTCAAACTTGGAAACAGAAACCCCTCAAAGCAAACCCTGTTCCAGGATGACAGTCCCATGGGGGGTAGTGTTGGGTGTAGTCAGTGCTGGGCAATGTCCCAAGGCTGTTGCTTTAAGTCAAGAGTCATTGGAAGATCCCAAGACAGTGAAAAGGGTGATCCACTATGATCTCTATACAACCGACAAATTTGGAATTGATCCTCTTGAGAGACAGTGTAAAACAGGTGGCTACTTCAGTGTTTTCAAGACTGCATCTGTTTTTCCAACTCAAGTGCCTGTTTGTTAACTTTGGCTTCTGAAGGGCTCTTGAGAAAGACATCCTTGCCTGTGTCAGACTGTCTGTAATGCGCCTCCTCTGGGCTTGTTAAAGCCCCAACACCATGATGCAAGAGCAAGACACCCCAGCTTCTTTCCCAACCTCAAGTTTGCTCACAAGATGTTCTCAGCTCACTTTCCTATCTGTTTCCTTCTCAGGCTTCAGATCAAAGTGGGAAGCACAGACAAACAGATGACAAAGCAGGAAGGGGACCTGCAGCGTCCACGTCCACGGTTTTCACTGACAGCTCATTGTGAAACTGAAACTCTAGCTTGGGGTTCTTAGCATGGCTTTTCATTCACTGCTGCAATTACCTGGGTAGCTCTAAACTGCAGGGGCCCACCCAGAGAGAGCTGATGTCATTGATCTGGGCATGGTCATGGCCTTAGGCTTCAGGAAACTAACCGGGTGAATCTCACCTGCAGCCACGCTGAGGACCTCTGCCCTAGACATGCAGAGGTAAACAGCTAGACCCCGTCAGAGGTAGGAAAGGATAAGTTAAGTTGTGCCATTCCTGAGCTTTGTACTGGTTATCTAAGCAGGAAGCTTTAGAAGCAGTTTGTAATAGAACAGCCTGTTCTGTCAGGTCCCAGAATATATATTTATGAAGTGCCATTAAAGGGGACCTGAACAAAATCGGATATTCTTGTAGGCATAAGGGAGAAAAATTAAATATACTTTGAACCAAGGCTATCTCATGAAGGAGAAATAAAAATGTAGTCAGTACATGTGGGTTGTAGTTTCTCAGACCAGGGGGTGAGATTAAAATCACTGGAGAGTGAAAGAGAGCGCACTGAGAGTATGGAGCATGGCCTGGATTTTCTCCAAGGGACTCTGTGTAATGTGCCTTTTTACCCCAATGCCTAGAGCCATTGCACTGTGTCTTATTTATTTCACTCTTGGGCTGTCACGTGCAGACTCACAATGAGAATTGCCCAAGAATGGAACAGAGCTCCCAGGAGTTGGGAGGACAGTTCACATGCTCGCCCCCTGCTCCTCAAAGTGAAGTGGGAACTCTTTAACCCTTTGAGCTCCGACTTCGTCTAGGATGCAAGGAGACGACTGTACTACCCAAGGGAAGAGGAGTGAATTCTTGAGTTACGTGATGAGCATGATGTGAAGTACTGGCAATAAAGGACTTAGTATGACCCCAGACGTGGCTAGTATACCATCCATTCACCGTTCTTGCTAGATATGAAAAATGACACCTTGTTCATACCTATGTTTATTTGAGTGTCTACTGCATACCCTTGATGCCTCCAAGATTTGGGCACAGATGCTGGGGATCTAGCGAGACATTGGACAGAGGGACTATGTCATTCTTTGAGCCCACAGGGCAGGGAGGCAAACAAGTCAGCACTCAGTTCTATGAGTGTGTCAGAGTAGTGCAGAAGCTGGAGCCCAAGAGAGGTGTTGACCTCTGACCTGGACTTGGCAAGCAAGGAACGCTTCCTAAAGGAGGTGATAGATGATCTCTGACCCAACGAGTGCCTGAGCTTATGTGGTCAGGAGGGCATATGCAAAAGCTAGAGGAGAGAGCAGATCGCAGGACTGAAATACTGTGGAGCCAGAGAGAAGGGATGGAGTGTGTGTGTGTGTGTGTGTGTGTGTGTTTGTGTGGTAGAGGCAGTAAGAGATGTGCTGGTCAAGCCGGCAAGGTTGCATGGTGGCATCGGAGCCACTGGAGGTGCTGAAGGAGAAGGAATGAAAAGCTCAGAGCTACACCTGGCTCTGGCTAGGTGCCTCGTGTCCCCATAAATGACACCACTTTACAAGGAGTGCTGCTTCCTTCCAGAGCCTTCTAAAGCTCTGTCATAAGCCCCAAGTTAGAGCTGTCCAGTATGTATTACATAGATACATGTCATAGGAGCAGAAACACTGAAACCTTTATGAACCCGCTCCTGGCTGGAGGCATTCTAGTGTCGTGCAACCTTTTGGCCCTGCAGGGCTCGGTGCCATTGGCACCATAGAACTGTGTGTACCAGGCTTAGACAAGGGGGAGATTTGGGAGGGCTGAAGTGGTCATGGGAGGCTCACTAGAAGAAATGGGCATAGATTCAGGGCCTTGTAGAGGAGCAGGATTAGGAAAACCACATGAGTGAGTGCTCGTCTCTAGCTAGAGGAAGCTGGGCCAGTCCGGAACAGTGTTTCCCCTACACACCAGGGCAGCTGCACATACAAACTCACAGAGACTTCGACAGAGTGCACAAGACCTAAACATGCTTAAGCCAGACAGAATCCCAGCATGGAGCAGGGTAAGTGGACACAGAGTCCATTTCTAACCAAGAAGTTATCTGAAGTTGCTGAAAATTAGAGGGAAAACCAGGATTTCTTCAATAGACTGATACTGGACATAATTAACCGTATTTCAGGGCCCCGTGCTCAGAAATAGCTGGCCAAGACAAATCAGTCTCTATGTTGGTTGGTGTTTTGTTTTTCTTAATTTTTCTTTAATCTTAAAGACAAGCTCTTACTGGCCTGGGTCTCACTGTGTAAAACCAGGCTGGCGAAATCTGCCTGCCCCTGCCTCCTGAGGGCTGGGGTTAAAGGCATGCACCACCATGACTGCCTTAAAACAAAAACAAAAACAAAAACAAAAAACAAAAACAAAAACAAAAACAAAAACCAAGGTAGTCTCTATTAGTCCTGGAGTTCACTATGTAGTCCTGGCTGGCCTTGAACTCAAAGAGAACTGGGATTAAAGGCTTGTACCACCATGTCCAGCTGTGTGCTTTTATTTTTAAAACAGCACTGGAGATTGAACTTAGGGATTTTTGTGTGCTAAGCGAGTACTTTACCAGTTAGCTTTATCCCCAGCCCTGCACATCGGTTCTCTCTCTCTCTCTCTCTCCCTCCCTCCCTCCTTCCCTCCCTCCCTCCCTCCCTCCCTCCCTCCCTCCCTCCTTCCTCTTGGTTAAGAATCCAAGGAGGGTCTAGAGAGATGGCTCAGTGGTTAATGACACTTGTTCTTGCTTAGGACCTGAGTTTGATTGCCAGCACCCACATGGCAGCTCACAACGGTCTGTAACTCTAGTTCCAGGAAATCTGACACCCTCTTCTGACCTCGGAGGGCACCAGGCAAGTGGTACACAGATCATCCAGACAAGACACTCACACACATAAGATAAAGGATAAAACGGAGGGAGTGTGCGAGCTGTGACCACCAGGGGGCAGCAGGGCTCTTTCATGCAGCCATGAAGGGTTTTTTGAGGAAGCAAACTTAAATGCCTGTGCATCTGGCTGGGCCAGTGAGGCAGAGAAAGGCTGGGAGTGGGATGTTAAGCAGGGTTATGGTTCTCAGCCTGGGGGTCATCGATTCACAGGGGTCGCCTAAGACCACCGGAAGACACAGATACTTAGGTTGCAATTCATAACTAGCAAAATTACAGTTATGAGGTGGCAGTGAAAATAATTTAATGGTTGGGGGGGGGGCACGGCCACATGAGCAACTGTATGAAAGGGTCACTGATTTGAAAGGTTGAAAACCACTGCACTGGGGAAGAGCCGGGGTGTGGGGGTGGGGGTGGGGGAGCTGCATTTGGATTGGAATCTGTACACCACATCTAAAGGACGACAGCTTCCTGGCTTCCAGCCAACTGCTGCCACTTCAGAGTGACACAGGTGGCATCAGACTGGCTGACTGTTCACGAGAAGCCAGAAGCCAGAGGTTTTGCTTGGCTTTTATTATGCTCGCCGGGCTTGGTTTTGTTGTAACCCAGGCTGCCTGACACTTGTCTCTCCTCAGCCCCTGCAGTACTGGGATTCTAGGCCTGCGCCACCATGCCCGGCTTTGCCCCCCTTTCCTATGGAAATCTTCCCGTGGTCTACAACAGGCTCACCTTTGCTCCTCCTGCCGGAGCATCTTCTCTGAAGAACTCGATTTCTCTCCCTTGGGTCTCTGGGAAGTGTCTCGTTTCTCAGAGTCATTCCTCTTACGATTATCATTGATGCTGAGTTTCCGTGACTCCTTGCTTTTTACCAGCGAGGACCACGGAGAACTATTCACCAAGATTCTCTGGGCAAGTGAAAGGACACACTGATAAATCCCCTGGCCCAGCCCTTGGCTCCTCTATGCTCAGTGACATGATTGCTGTCCTTATGGGGAGTCTGGGGACAGATGTAGGGAACTTGGAAAG
This sequence comes from Mus minutoides, assembly GCA_902729485.2. NCBI lineage: Eukaryota > Metazoa > Chordata > Mammalia > Rodentia > Muridae > Mus > Mus minutoides. Next base: position 439,228 of record LR750269.1, read on the forward strand.
GTTTCAGGGCCTGTCTGCCTCCCTGTGTGTGACACGGTAAGGACATCTGACCACAGGCTCTTATCTCTGTGCCTGACATGGGTCCTCAGGGATCTGATCCTCCTTGGAGCCTGAGCAGGGCCCAAGCTCTTCACAGTGGCTGCAGGCTGGGGCCATCCCTTACTGCCAGGTGGCTCAGGCAGAGAGCACAGATCTGCAGCCACGCTCGCTGGGCAGCCATGCCTGCTGGGCAGCCATGCCTGCTGGGCGGCCTGCTCCTGTCTTCCTTGTTTGCTGCCCTTGCAGATGTGTACTGCAGGGAAACATTTCCAAGGCTCTTTTGTCCTCTGCTCAACTGGATTCATGGGAAGCGCTGGCCAGTGGGAGGAGCCAAGTTCACCCCCTCCCATTTCTCAGATTGTCTATTAGAGGGTGGTCTTCTCTGTGGTCCTGCCTCGTGGCCCCTCGTTGTGCTGAACGGGCCAGGCTACGCTTCTAATGTTTGTTGGGTGGCTCTAGGTCCTGAAGTACCAGTGAGACTCTCTCCTCCAGCTCCCTCAGTCCAGGTATTCAAATGCCATGTGTTGGCTGATCTCTGGAGTGTGTCTTTCCCCCTGTAAAATTCACTGCCTGTGTCAAAATCCTCCTGACTGGAAGACACAATAGAGTGGTTTCTGGTTTCTGCTTAGACTGATAGACCACAGAAAATCAGGTTCAAGGCAAGGCTGGGTTTTCAACATTTTAGGTCTCTCAGTTAGTCCATCCTGTGAGGGACGCTGGCGACCTTCACCAGCTCTGTCCAGTGCCAAGGGAACATCATCCCCTTTCACCTGGAGCTACTGAAGTGTCTTTAGTCACGCCGGGTAATGACCGAAGGAAATCTGCTGAGCTGGTCCCGTCTTGGCCAGCGGAGGATATCATAGCACGGCCCAGAGCAGACACTAATGAGAAGACCCAAGGGCCATGATATCAAGCCAGGACTGTGGGTGAGGCCAAGCTCTGAAGGAAGGGGACAAGAGGGACATGATTCTGGAGCTGTTGTGTCTCAGGAAGGGCAGTGAGCCCCAGGTCTGAGAGAAAGGAATCGGGACAGAGAAGAGGCAGCTTATCTTGGTTCTAGGATCTCCGGCTCCCGAGCCCATCAATGGAGTGTCTGAACAGACCGGCATGTTAGTAGCTCTGCCTGTAGCATTTCCTCCTTGCTCACAGGGCTTCGGAGATGTTACATGAAGGAATTCAGTTTCCGTGATGAATCCAGGTTTTGTCACATAGAAAGCTCTGAAGAGCAACGATCTTTAACAAACACTCAAACAAACCCCAACAGCAACCATGGCAGCCAGCCACTGTGGAGTTTGCTCTCTGTAGGCACCCCAGGAGACAAGCATTGGGATGGAGCCCTGGGCCTCTCCCCTGAGGCAGGGCCAAGCCCAGAGATGCAGATTTACTTGCCAGAGCTGGAGGGGTTGGGAGGAGAAGGCAGGGAGAGAGGGAGGACGCTGTGACCCTCAGGCACCCTCCCCAAGGATGGGGAGCAGCAGGTGTCCAACAAGGCATAGCTGCAAGGGGACACTTGGGGACAGGCACCCTGTTGTATCCAAACAGGACAGAGGTCAAAACCAGGTTATAGAATGGGCAGCCAGGCTCCAGGCTTTGGGCCACAGTTCAAATATAAGACTATGGGGGCCTGAGGCAACTTAGGGACACTGCTCTAATGTTGGGAGCTGGTGTCGGGAATGGGATACAAGGCTGGGTCCTGCAATTGGTGCAAGAGACTTTGTACTGGGCCCCACCCTAGAGACCGGCCTGGAGCAGCCCCTGAAACCCTTGCATTTGGGGTCAGGTTGGTTTTTCAGAGCTGAGGAAGCTGATTAGGGGAAATGGTATAGGAGCCAGATTTTTTTCTTTTCTTTTTTTTCTGCAAGACTCTTGTTTGTGTTCAAATCCTGACCCACAGTTGTGGGCTGGGTAACCTCTTTGAAACAAGTTACTTAATCTCTTTTAAAAACCTCACCTTCCTCTTTGTGGGTAAGTCACGGGGTTGCTGAGGTGTTGAGACAGAACATAGCACAGCACCCCTGGACAGCTTGTCTTCTAGGCATAGGGCTCAATGCAGATTTGATTCTGGGCACCAAGCCCTCTTCAGCTTCCCCTGGAAGTGTCACAGGCTCAGGACCCTGCATTGTGCTTCCAATGAACCTCAGCACCTTCAGCCTTTCTCCTGTTGCCCCTGTTCCTGACCCCCTACACTGAAATGCCCCAGGACTACGTGAGCACTTTCAAAATGCAAAGCAGGTGGAAGTCTCCAGAGGCCAAGGATGGTTCCCCTGGGAAGTAAGCGTGCCCTGTCCTCTTCAAATGCTCAGAGAATTCTTGTCAACCATATTGGATTGTTTCTGCCTTTGAAGGCCTCCCTCACACTGCTGACGGTGCAGTTGTAGACAATTTTGCTGTTGTGGAAGGTGCTGTGGAAGATGATGCTGTAGAAAGGGAGAGTCTTTTCCCATACTAGTTTTAGGCTCTGGTTTATATTTTTCAAATTTCTTAATGTTTGTATTTCACTTTTTAAAATCTTGCCCCTCACGCGTTCCTTGCCTTGTCTTCTAGGCTAGAGATTCCAAAGTGTGACACATCTCTTCGGGGACATGTGCATGCCCCCTGCCCCTATCCTCATGAGAAGCACAGTTAAAATCACTGTATCTGGATTTGTCTCTGTAGCTCATATTATAAAGATATTTTCCGTAACTTATTGATATGCCTATAGTACTTCTTCACTAAAGCTGAATACTGAATTATAATTCTTTCACGTTCTCCCCCCAGAGGGTGCCATACTTCTTTAGCCCTCTGAAAGTTACCACATCTAGAAATGTCTCTCCCACACCAGGACCCCAAAGTTGCACGATCTTCTCCTCAGGAAATTGTCCATGCTGAAAACCAAGGACACCTCCCCGATTCTTCCCCGTCTCAGATTTCTGTACTCAATCCTTCAGTGGGTCCATTTGGCTCCACTTTCAAAACCTCAGAGGCATCCCGAATCGCTTCCACCCGTTCCCTCTCCACTACTTTCTCCGACATCTCCTGCCTGGATGTCTGTAGTGGCCTCCTGACGCCCTCATCTTTCACCTACAACCCAGTCCTCGGAGTCATCAGATGGATTTCTTCAAACAAGTGAATTAGGGACTGCTTCTCCTCTGTTTAAACGGAACAAAATCCAAATGTTGTTTTCTGAACCAGAAGGCTGTCCACAGAAGGGTCCTCCTGCTCCATGTGCGTCATAGGCTCCGCCCAGTCATCACCACAACAGGCCCCGCCCAATCATCAGCATGACAGGCCCCGCCCACATCATTAGCATGGCAGCCCCAGCCCACAGCACCAGCCCACTGTACTATTTCTTCTTGCTCATCCATATGTGGCCTTCATCTCTCTAAGCTCAGTTCCGATCCAGGACCCTTGGATCCAGGACTATCCCTTTCCCTCACACACATAAAATGACACAGAGTTGGCTGAAGGAGCAGTGGGAATGGGGACACTGTGACCTTGGGGCACTTCCTCCAGGGTTGGGAAAAGTGGCAGGAATCTATCTGCCAGCCAGACTAATCACTCAGTCCAGATGTGCCACCCTCCCCACCAGTGTACCAACGCATCAATACAGAACAGACTGGTTTTATTTGCTATCAGATTTGTCATTTGTTCGTTGTGTGGGTTTTCTGTTAGAACGGAGGTCCCTGAAAGCAGGGACATTATCTCTTATTCAGTGCCAGATTCAAGTAATCTGGCATATAGGCTTGAACTAAAAAAAAAAAAAAAATTATCCACCATTTATCTGACACTCGAGCCTAACCAGGCACCTTGAAATTTAAGTGGCAACCCTACCCAAGCCCCGTGGGGCCATGTGATGGGACATGTACCCAAGGGAAAGAAGTTGTCAAGAGACAAGAAGGAGAGCGGATGGGAGGGGAAGCAGACTCACCGTTAGGCTCTGACATCATCTGAGTATCTCATGAGCTTTACAAGCCCTGGCTTTCCCACAAGCCCTGGCTTTCCCACAAGCCCTGGCTTTCCTATGGTTTGTTTTTCAGTTATTAATAAGTTGCCTTGTTGCTTAAAAACAATCTCCAGCCTTTCTCGAGCATTTGTGTGTCCCAGGTGCTGAGCCAAGTGGCTTGGATGCACAAACTCATTTATGCTGTTACGTCACAATGATGCTCGGGATGCTGCTGTCACGCGTCCCTCCGGAAGAAGGATGTGGGGACTTTAAATAGCACACCAAGGTGGCAGAGAGGCTAAGCAGCAATGCCAGGACTCAACCTCAGGAATCAGATCACCGCCAGGGCCTCTTGGCCACTCCAGGACTCACTGTTGCTTTAACCAAGGAGGTGTGCATGGTGGCTGGTGAAGTAGCCTCAGCAGAAAGACTGGCTTCACCGTGGGCTCAAGGTGCACCAGAGCCTCAAGGTGCAGGATGGTGTATGGGCTTAGAGCTGGACCACAGGTCAAATCTAAGTTCTCCTAACCAGCAGCATGACTTCAGAATAAGCTCTTTACTTCTTTTGAGCCTTGGCTTCCTCTTACATAAATTGAGATGATGATGATAAAAGTAGCTAGACTTGGGGGTGTGTGTTGGTCTGTCTTTCTGTCTGTCTGTCTGCCTCTCACCCTTTAAATTTTAACAGGCACTGATGGGTGAGGATGACGCGGGGGAGTCCTGCTCATCATTAATGAGTGATTTAACATCTGCAATGCACAAGCCTTGCGCTGAGCGCCTCACACACATCTCAGTCTCCGTGACATCAGCGTCATGGGGGGACTGCTATCTCCCCCTTTGAAAGATGAGAAAACTGAGGCTCAAACCTCCCAAGTCATCAGAAGGCCATGGAGAGAGGCCAGGAGCTGGTATCTCAGCTCTGGTGTATGGTTGTGTTGGCTTTGAGGAGGTGAGGATGTAATCACACGAGGACCTTCTTCTGTGGGTTGAGCTTTGACCTCTTACGGGTGTCTTCCCTGGTGTCCCTGTGTCCCGTACCTGGCTCTCCACAGTTTTCAATGCATTGCTGAGTGTGAAGAATCCCAAACTGTGAAGGAGTCCCAGAGGCCAGGGCGTGTTGAAGGCCATCTAGTAGTTAGGAATAGCACAGGATTTGAACACACCTTCATGATTCTAGCTCCAGTCTGTCCACTGTACTCTCAGAGAGCTCCCTTGATGCTCTCTGACAGAGCACCAATGCACCTACCTTCTCGCCCCCCCC